>CAWUFW010002337.1:1800000-2277896 GCA_963921515.1 Calotriton arnoldi | reverse complement strand
GAATCGGCCCCAAAGCTGTGACCCACAATCCACACTCTAACCATTTTGAAGGCAAGGAGGAGTAGTACACATGAGAAGGCTGGAGCTGAATGTGACAGTTTTCAAAATGAAAGGCAGTTAATGGTGGTCAGGTCCTGGTTTAAACAAGCATTGGCATAGCCAATAGGTCTCGCCTTTGGGACCTTATAAGTGTTTTGCCAGACATATTGGCAAACAGCTGAAGCTTACTCTAGCCACACCTAAAAACTGGGACTCGCAATGACTATTAAGATGTTTGGAGAGGGAGTGGGGAGTTTAAGCGTGACTTAATACGTCAAAAAAAAATATCCGAAAGCCGCCATAGTCTGAACAGGAATGCCAAGAAGCGCTCGGGTGACACCTAAAAACTGGGACTCGCAATGACTATTAAGATGTTTGGAGAGGGAGTGGGGAGTTTAAGCGTGACTTAATACGTCAAAAAGAAATATCCGAAAGCAGCCATAGTCTGAACAGGAATGCCAAGAAGCGCTCGGGTGTTAAGAAGTGCGAATAACGAAGGGGCTTACCAGGAGGAAAGAAAGTTTGCATAATTCACAAAAAAAAAACCGCATATATCAAGCAGAATTTAAACTCACAAAGTCAAAATGTACTGTGGAAAAAGTAGCACACCAGATTCAGAGCTGCAGGGAGCGGGGAAGCAAACACGCAGGGTCACAAGGCAGAATGTGGGATTCACAAGACAGATTCCAAAGGTGTGATGACAGCCCAGAGTCAGCAATGAAAACCAAACGTCACGGAGGCCGCAGCTTCCTGTAGCCGACATGTTCAAGCCATTCAGGAGGGAATATTCTTTATATAGGAGTCACTGAACAAAGGCAAACAAAGGCAGGCTCGGAGAGTGAAGCGACTATCAATTCATGGAGCCGGCTGGCAGACTGCACTTTGAAGCGAACCGAGCGAGTTCACGGCTAAATCAACCAAAGCACAACTGTGCTCAACAGCAACCAAACAGAAAAAAACACTCGTTTCGGAAAGGGTTAAATCGACAAACGAACAGCCAGGCAGGCAGTAATGTGTTCGTATGGCAGCATGCATTGGAAAGACGCCCACCGAGCTATGAAAATGCCGAGTTCAAAGAACACCGACCTAAGATCGGCTAAAAGTTAAAGTAAAACAGCAGCACTCAGTGGAACAAGCTGGGAGCCAAGTAAGAGGAAATAAATAATAAACAAGGGAGGGAGAGGGTGAGACAGGCAGGGGAGCGAGTGCTTGAAAAGTGCAGACGCGCACGCGGCCACGCTAATTGCAAACAGATGGCCCCTGCGCGCCGCTGTTCGCTCCCGCAAGGTGGATGCCAGCACAAGCACGAGTGCTTGAAAAGAGCTGACCAATTTCTAAAGGTCATCTCCTAGACTCCCGGTGTCTCCAGGTGCCAAACGGGTGCTTGGCTTTGACGGCTGTGTGACTACAAGCCACCGCCCCCTACCCAGACCCATGGTGTAAGGTTTTCCTACACTTCGTATATGTTTGGCTTTCAGCAATTTTGAAGGCATCGCTATAACCGTAAGTTGAATCGGTATGTTCTACTACCACAGGTTAGGGTGCGCCTTAGCGTGCGCATACCGCCGTGGTACCTGGTCCTGACGAATGCCTCGCTAAAGGCGATCAGAGGCAGAAACATGTTGACCATACCCACCCCACATTAGGATGTAACTGGTCAATTTAACCAGTCTTCCACATCCGCCACATTGTTTTTAACAAGTGCCTTGTTTTCCATAAATAAACCTTATTTAGATAAAACTAGGGTACTTTTTAACCCCTTCTTTCACCATCACTTTTTTCGCACTCACGAAAATCACAAAAAAACCCGCTCCGCTGTAATCAGGCGTCGTAGCACACCGGGGGGGCATTCGGCCTCTCTGGTGGGAACCCAATGATGAAGCATGTCACCAACTAGGTTGGTGAGTGAGGGTTCTTTTTAACAAGAGTGACTCCTCTTGCTGGCTCTTCATTTATAGGCCTCACTCTTTTGTTGTTGAATTAGGGAATACACCCAAAACCACTACCAGATTGTGCTTCTTTACAGAAGTGCAAGAAAGGGTTAAGAAATAATGACCATTAAGAAGTACAATAACAAAAGTAAAATATGAAAGGGACATTTTGATTTGCTAACTTCAGTAGTATCACTGAGAGCAAAGTTGAAAAGGTTGCCATTAATGGTTGCTTTGCATGAGAGTGGTGTAAAATTCTTTTGCTTAGTTTTCATATTTTCTCTGAGAGTACAGCCTAACTGACTACGTCAAAAACAAAAATTCTGACCAGCCAACTCAATTAACAGGTGTGTGAATTAGAATGTAGTTTAAAAAAATGTCATTGAAAAGGTTTGTGTGTACATGAGGTTCGATGAAACTGTGTATGATATATATACCAAAGTATTGTGAGTGTATGAGGGGATTTGTGAGTGGGTGTGTTAGTGTATTTGTGGATTTATGAATAGGTGTGTGGGTGTCTCTGTGGGTATGTGAGTATGTTAGTGTCTGTGTGGGTCTGGGAGTAGGTGTGTGAGTAGTCCATTAATCAGGAAAAAGACAGATAAGTGGGTAAGATCAAGAGTACACAAGAAGTTGCAGAGGGATGACTCCAAACAGGGAGGCTTTAGGCTCACAAACGTTAAGGGAGGGAGGTGGTAAGCCCACCAGAGAAACTCCCTCAGGATCCCAAAACCCTAAAAAGGAGAGTAAATCCCACCCCAACTCTAACAAGCAGAGCCAGTGGGGCCCCAAGACTTAAAGAGTTTCTGGATAGGTTGTGTTTTGACTGCCAGCAGTCAGGTCACTACAGAGGTGATCCAGCCTGTTCCAAGAAGAAGTTGGCTGGTACTGGGCTGTCCAGTGTAGCAATAGATGAGGAGGGCCTCTTAGCATTAAGCTGGGAAACAGGACCAGATGGTAAGCTGGTGATCTCGGAGGGAGGCAGTAAGCACTTTCACTCTATTCAGGTGAATGGAATCCCTGCCATCTGCCTGAAAGACACGGGTGCTAGTCACACCACAGTGGTGAACCGGAGTGCGACCCAGACCAGTATGTGAAAGGAGAAACCAAGAAGATAATCGTGGCCGCTTGGAAAGTTTTAGTTAGGCCTGTAGCCATAGTGTTTCTGGAGAGGGAGTGTACCCTTAGTTGGCACAAGGTGATGGTAAGTGCTGACCTAACCTTGAATTGCTTCATGGGTAATGACCTACCAGAGGTTGGTCAGAACCCAAGTGGGGTGGTTGCCCAGAGTACCCCCAACCCAAAGTTCCTGGGGAGCCCGCCTCTGCAGTTGAGAGACAGGTATGCCAAAATAAAAGAAAAAGGATAAGAAAAAGCAAGTCGCTTGTAAAGAAGGAACCAGTGAGCCAAGGGCCTTCTGACCCAGTAATGGTAGAACCCAAAGTTGGCACTGGTGAGGCTTTACGTGTTCCAGAAGAAGTCCTGAACAGTCATGCAGCTGTGCATGAAAATGGTGTTGTCCCTTCTCTGGCAGAAGGAAGAGTGGAATAAGGGTGTCTGCCACAAGATGTGGTAGCCCCCCACTCTAGACAGCAAGGAAGGTTCCAAGAACTCACAGTTGTCCCTGAGGCAGTTCAGCCACTTGTCAGTGGCGAGCAATCAGGGTGTGGTTTTGGATAATGACAGCTGTCAGTAGCCTCTACTGGGTCCTGGCCTTCATGGGTGCACTGTCTTTACATGAGAGGCAGACCCTATAGCCAAAAGGAATTTAGACCCACTGAATCCTGCTGGTCATAGTGGGGTTACTCAAGTGTTGGGGTAACCTCATTGGGTGAGCTAGGTGTCGCCTTAGCTAAGATAGGGAAAGGTGAAGTGGGCACCTCACTATCCAAGGTAAAATGAGTGAAGGAAATAAAACAGCTATAGCAAAGGTTAGTTTTAAAATGGGTCCTATCAGTGCTGAGATGGGTCAGCTTCCCAGAGGGAGCAACCTTACAGAGAGGATGTGAGGCAGAGTAGGACCTGAAATGAAATAGCCAGTTTATATATTACCTACTGGCGGTTGGTAGCTATAGTTAGGACCTAGTTTCTATCAAAAAGGTGATTTTCAGTTGCCTATATGTTTGGCACCGGTTGATTAATGTTCATGAACTTTTCCCCAAAAAAGTACCCATTACTTCAGCTGCTATCTGGAAAGTTTTGGGGTGGTTCATGAAGCGGGGGCCGAGAAAAATGATGGGTCCCAAAATGTGGTTTCTCCCATTTTAATTCCCATAAGACCTTTAGACACGACTACAGCCTGAATCGCTGTACGGAATTACACCAAGTTTGTCAGAAAGCCAGCTTTTGATCCACAGATCAGGATTTTTGTGTAAATCCATTCAGTAGGTTTGGAACTATCAAGAGAAATCCATATTTGTATATATAGGGACACGGATCTTCTGCAGATCCAGCATTCCCCATGTTGAAATCTGATTGGCTGCCAACACTTCAACCAGGAAGTGTTGGCATCCATCTTGGGACTAAGCTTGAGCTGAGTCCCACAAAAATGTAAAAAATAAAGAAAGGGGGGAGGGTATGAATTCCTGACCCCATAGGACTGGTGGAGGGGTCCCACAGAGACCCTGCTGGGGGTTAAAACCATTTGTTGGGGGGTCAATTTTGCCACCAAATCACAGGTGGACCTGCGGATTTGCGGCAAAATTGAAAAAAAGAAGCTTCTTTTCAAAGAAGCCCGCAGGAGGGCCAAATCCCCGGGACACTGCTTTTTTAATTATGTGGTGGGGTACCCAGGTGGAACCCCCATGCCCCGGGGACCGCCACCTCCCCAGTGCAAACAATAGTAAAACAATGCAGGGGCCTGCATGGCCCCTGCAGCCCCAAGGATGGCTACCTCCCCAGGGCTTTATTTGAAATGAATGCAGGAAGCCTGTGCAAACCCCTCCCGCAACCCTGGGGCCTCCACCTTCCTGGAGCTTTACTTTAAAAAAAAGCGGGGGCCGTGTGGACCCCCCGCAGCCCAGGGGACCGTCACTTCCCTGGGCTTTAGTTTCACTCAATGGGTGGGCTGTACGGACCCCCCACAGCCCCGGGGAACGCCTCCTCTTCAGGGCGTTTCTTTAATTGAATGCAGGGGGTGCGCAGACACCCCCCAAAGCTCCGGGGACTGCCAACTCCTCAGGGGCACTTTAAAATATGGATGCGGGTGGGCCTGCTTGGCCTACCCATGCCCCAGGGACCACAACCTCCCCAGGGCCAAATCCAAGAAAAAAGCCATAGATGGCCCTGATGACCACCACCCCCCAGGGCCGTCTCCTGCCATGTCCCAGGGTGCCCGCCCAGGACAGAGCTGCTTGCTGTGGCTTGACGGGAGCTTTACCACTCCCGCCATGCCACAGCAAACACTCCTCTTCCAGCAAGCGAGAGCGGAGAAATGCTCTCGATTACTGGAAGTGGAGCATTCATCTGTTTCCATGCCCGCTGCCAAGCGTGCAGGGAAACAGACGAATTGCTTGCTCACACAGGGAGCTGCCTTTCCAGCAGCTCCCTATGTGTGAAAGCAATGCCGGCTCCCGCAGGAGTCAGGGATCCGGCAGGGACCTCGGGGGCCTTCAAGCTTCCCCTGTTGTGCCAGTGGAGAGTGGGTGCCCTGCGGGCACCTACAGAAAGATGGCCAGCCCGGGGCATGGGATCCCCAGGTCTGACATCTGCCCTGGGATGGGAGCCCCGCAGCCCACCCTCCATTTCTAAATAGCCAGGCCCCAGGAGATGGGGTCCATGGGGCTGAAATCGGCCCGGGGAGGGGGGCTGTGTGGCCCCCGTCCACTATTAGGAATATATTTTAAAGAAAGGCTGGGCCCCAGGGGATGGGGTCTCCGGGTCTGAAATCTACCTTGGGAGGGGGCTAAAAAAACAGCCGAGCCCTGGGGATGGGGTCCCAGGGGCTAAATTCAGCCAGGGGGGCACCCGGCCCCCCTCCCATAATATAAAATATTTTTTTTTTAAAAAGGCAGGCCTTTGGGGAAGTCGCCGGAGGCTCAGCTCAGGTAACTATAACTGCTGAATTGTTCTGGCTTTGTATGTGTGAAATGTGAGCCTAACTATAACGTCCCTGTAACCTTTGCTTTTTTTAGTGAAAGTCAGCATTTTTTTAAATTCTATTTCCTAACTATAACGTCCCTGTAACCTTTGTTTTTTTCAGTGAATGTATATATAACAAAGGTTAAAGGACGTTATCGTTAGGCTCAGATTTCACTCGTACCGAACCACTGAAATTCAGCAGCTATAGTTACCGGAGCTAACTACAACTTATGCCCCAGCAGTGCACTGCTTTTGCTCTCACATATTACATCATTCAAAACATGGTCAGTGACATCACTGATGACATCATCCAGTGAGTATAAGTGTTTCAAAAACATTTCTGAGACTTAAAGATATATACAAAGCTTCTGCATATGTTAAAGTACTATTCTTTCTGTACTACTAATGAGTGATTCTGTTTTTAACATGTGTCATCTGAGTGGCTGTGTGACTGTCTGTATCAGTGCGGAGTGGCTGTATGGGTGTGTGAGTGGCTATGTGACTGGCTGTATGAGTGAGTGAGTGGTTGTATGAATTGCTGTATGAGCAAACAAGTGGCTGTCTATTAGTAGTTGTATGGGTCTGTGAATGGGTATATGTGTGATTGTGTGGGTGTTTAAGTGGGTGTATGAGAGGTTGTATGGGGGTGTGAGTGGGCGTGCGAGTGGGTCTGTGGATGATGTCACCACTGATGTCATTTAAGATGTAATCTGGAATTCAATATGTCGAACCTTTTGATCTACCACCAGCAGTGTAATCTTTCCTCTCCCACTCGCCCTCCCGCAGTTAGTTGTGCATACTCTGGATCTCAACCTAGATGGAGATGCAAACCAAATCTAGACCATACCACCCAACACAATAGGCTTGTCAAATACCTTTCGACCAAAGATATCCTCTCCCTTCTCTCGCTTTAAGATCCCACCCACCATGTCTCACCTCCAGTTAGGATTCAAACCATTATCACCCAACCACCAATGATACCACATACCAAACTCAGACTCATTAATAAATCTAACCTCAAACTTGTCCCCATCTCACACTCTTCCACTACAGTTACCAAAACCAACCTAAAATGCTCACTACTCTATTGCAGATCAGCAGTGAAACACGCTGCTGACATACAGGACTTATTATTCAACTTGGACTTGGATCTCCTTATTCTCACTGAAACCTAGCTAAATGATTCCTCTTCTACTATACTAGACATCCTGGTTCCACCCAGCTACCCTATCATCTGTCAAGATTGTGCTACCCTTCTTGGGGACGGTATTGCTTGTATTTATCGATCTAACCTCGCTGTCAAACAATCACTTTCCTCTCCAACATCTTGCCGTCAATATATGATGATCAATATATATACCAAAGACAACGCCACCTGCACTCTGCACACTTTCTACCACCCCCAGGTGATAATCTTACCTTCATCGAACAAATAATGGAGATCATCTCCACCAATCTTGCCCTATACAACAACCAGATTTTCCTAGGTGACTTCAACATTCATTGGAATGACACTAAGGATCCACTAGTGAATTGCTTTAAGACTTTCCTCCATGACCTCAACCTGACCCAAGTCTGTAACTGCCCTACTCATATAAAAGGGGCAATCTTAGACTTAATCATAGCCAAGTAAAATACCATACTATTGGATTCTATTTCACCCTGCGACTGGAACGATCATCACTGCATCACCTTCTCCATTGTTGAAAAGGCAACCATCCGCAAACGCCAGCCCGTGAAAACTAAACATTGGATCAGAAACACCCTCAATCTCAATCCAGACATGATATCTGCCACCAGCCTTAACCTCTTGTCTTCTCCCACTGATATGGTTGACACTCAAGACCTCACTAAGCACTACTTTAGCTCTCTATCTAATGGACTCCATTGCTCCCAAACGATTAAAGAGTGTCCTGATAAGAAGAACTAATACCTGGTTTAACTGTAGCCTAAACAAGGAACGCCGCACCCTTAGACTTGCAGAAAGAGTGTGGAGATAGACCCCATCTCTTTCAAACCTTAAACTGTTGCGTAAAAAGAGAAGGAACTACAATAGGTGCATCAGAAGTGCCAAATCATCATTTTTCCATCACCAACTGGACACAGCCTCCAACCGTCCCAAAAAACTCTTTGAACTGGTTAAATAACATACTAATGGGAAACATAAATCCTCCACATCTGATACTACAACCCTACCTAATTGTCAAACATTTTCCTCCTTCTTTTTTTGAGAAAACTAAGACAATTGACAATGAGCTCAGCACTGCTGTGAATTGCTTACCACCTGAAACCCCGCCACAACGCACCTCCACCTCGCAGGAAATTTGTCCTACAACCTTCTCTTTAAACCTAAAAACAATGCCTCATGGTCCATCTTTCAGACATTTGAGGACTCTGACATCTCAAAACTACTGTCTTCCACTAAACTTTCCAACCACTTCATTTCCCCTCCAAATTCCTCAAGGAAACTTCACACTTCCTGATACCCCTATGGACCGGAATTATCAATGCCTCACTGACGCAAGGCACCATGCCGGACTGTCTAAAAAGTGGACAAGTCACACCTATCCTAAAAAAGCCAGACACCTCTCTGATCCCAACAATTTTCACTCCATTTCGAGCATCCCAACCATAGCCAAGCTCCTGGAAAAATGTGTTCATCAACAACTCTGCAATCATATTGACCAGCACCAACTCCTTGACCACTGCCAATCTGGTTTCAGACCAGGTCACAGTACTGAAACAGCCATGGTCCACATTGTCGACAATTCTTTACACTTTCTCAATCATAATGAATCCTGTCTTTTAATCCTTCTTGACCTATCAGCAGTGTTTGACACAGTCAAACATGAAACCCCCCTGAACCTCTTAGAACTTAGGATGGGTCTTTCTGGTACTGTCTTAAAAGGGTTCTGCTCATTCCTACAAAACAGATCTAAACGATTCCTAATCAATCATGACTTATCTATCGGACGCCGATCACTATCAGCGTTCCCCAAGGTTCTTCACTTTCCCGCACCCTGTTTAATCTTTACATGCAACCCCTGACTGAAATCCTCGAAAACTCTAACATCTCCTACCAAATGTACACTGATGATATGCAATTGTACATGAAGATTACCTCCCCTAACGACATCAACACTCTCAATAACATCTTGAACAAAACTCAACACTGGTTAACTCTTAACCACTTTAAACTTAACACCCTCAAAACTGAATTCCTATTAATCTCGCCTCCCAACCCCACCTCTAACATCAAACACTGGCTCCCACTACTCACTGCCTTAAGCTGTACCCCACATATCGTTGATTCAGCTAAATCCCTAGGAATAACACTAGATAACAACCTCTCCATGCTGAATCACATCAGCTCCACAACCAGAGAGGCCAATTTCCATCTTCACGTCTTAAGAAAACTAAAGCCTTTCCTGCCCAATGCAGATCTCAAGATGGCGGTTCAGGCTCTTGTGATCTTCAAACTTGACTATGGGAATGCTACCCTCGTTGGCCTACTGAAAATAATACTAGCACTGCTGAGGGCTACCCTCAATGCGTCTGCACGGCTCATCACAGGCATAAAGAAAAATTATCACATAACCCGACCCTCCACTCTCTGAACTGGCTACCCCATGAATCTAGGATCCATCTAAAAATAGCATTCATGATGTACAAAGCCATCCACCACAACACTCCTCGCTACCTGGCTCAGAAACTGGTTCTATCCGGAAGGAATAGAGCTTCTCGTAGTACATGCTCCCTACTGCTGAAACACCAAAAATTTAAAAAAAAGAAAATCTGTAAGAGAACTTTCTCTGGAATTGCCCCAAGAATTTGGTACTCTCTTTCCCCAGAGATCAGGACCATCCCTTCATTTGCTCTTTTAAAGGAGGAAGTAAAAATTAGACTACTGAATAAACTCCTTCCTATCTGAGGCGACTGTCCATGCCAATTTGATTTCATTGTTGGTGTTTACACTATATCTCTTTATATTATCTTTTCATGCTGTATATTTTATATTTTGCTCCTTGTATATTTGATGCTACTTGTTAGGTTGTACAACGCTCTGACACCAACATTTTGGTCTTGTTCGCGATTTACAAAACTTCATTAATAAAATAAATAAAAATAAAATCAGTGATGTCACTGACCATGTCATGAGTGATGTAATTTGTGAGGTCATAAGCAGTGCATTGCGGGGGCGTAAGTTATAGTTGGCTCGGGTAACTATAACTGCTAAATTTCAAGGGGTTTGTACGAGTGAAATCTGAGCCTAGCTATAACATCCCTGTAACCTTTGTTTTTTCAGTGAATTTCTAAGGTTTCTTTAATTCTATTTCCTAACTATAGTGTGCCTGTAACCTTTGTTTTTTTTTAGTGAATTTCAAAGGTTTTTAACATTTTATTTCCTAATTGTAACCTGTACCCTTTCAGAGTGGGTGTGTGAGTGGCTGTATAGGTTGGTGAGTGGGTGTGTGAGTGGCTGTATGGTTCAGTGAATGGGTATGTGAGTGGTTGAGTGGGTTTGTGAGTGAGTGTGTGAGGAGCTGTGTGGGTGGGTTTGTGAGTGGCTGTATGGGTTTGTGAGTGGGTGTATGAGTGGCTGTATGAGTCTGTGAGTGGGTGTGTGAGTAGATGTGTAGGTGTGTGAGGGGGTTTGTGAGTAGCTGTATGTGTCTGTATAATGTGTGGAGAAAGGGGGCAGGACCTCCAACGAGCTCTCAGCAATCCCACTGTGTGGGACTTCCTGATGGTAACAGGAGGGGTTATTGGCCTCCAACGAACCTCATCATCCAAGGGGACTTCATCCTCCAATGAATAGTACACCAGGAGGTGCATTTGCAGAGTACTGGGCAAAGGGGCAAGGCCTCCAATGAGCTCTCAGCAATCCAGCTATGTGAGATTTACTGGTGATAACAGGAGTGGTTCTTGGCCCCAACGACACTCAACATCCAAGGGAATTTCATCCCCCAACGAGTAGTGCGCCAGGAGGCTTGTTTGCAGAGTGGTGTACAAAGTGGGCGGGATTTCGATGAGCTCTCAGCATTCACCACTGTATGGGACTTACTAGTGGTAACAAGAGGGGTTCTTGGCCCCAAGGACTGTCAGCATCCAAGGGGACTTCATCCCCCAACGAGTAGTGCTCCAGGAGGTACGTTTGCAGAGTGGTGGACAAAGGGGGTGAGGCCTCTGATGTGCTCTCAGCAATCCCGCTATGTGGGACTTACTAGTGCAACAGGAGGGGTTCTTGGCCTCCAAGAACCCTCTGCAGCCAAGGGGACTTCATCTCCAAATGAGTAGTGCACCCTGAGGCACGTTTGCAAAGTGGTGGACAAAGTGGGTGGGGCCTCTGGCAAGCTCTCAGAAATCCCAATGTTTGGGACTTATTGGTGGTAACAGGAGGGGTTCTTTGTCCCCAAGGACTCGCAGCATCCAAGGGGACTTCATCCCCAACAAGTAGTGCGCCAGGAGGCGTGTTTGTAGAGTGGTGGACAAAGGGGGCGGGGCCTCCAATGAGCTCTCAGCAATCCCGCTGTGTGGGACCTACTGGTGGTAACAGGAGGGGTTCTTGGCTCCCAACTCAAGGACCCTCAGCAGCCAAGAGGACTTCATCCCCCAACAAGTAGTGCCCCAGGAGGTGTGTTTGCAGAGTGGTGGAAAAAGTGTTTGGGGCCTGCAACGAGCTCTCAGCAATCCCGCTGTGTGGGATGTGCTTTCCAGCCAATTTTAGTGATGTGTTGTTGATGGCAAAGAAAATGAGGACATCTCCACCAAACAAAAAACCACTTGCTTCATACAGTTAAGAGGAAGTACCCTTGTTTGGTGGAGATTCACCTCTTTGTACTCTCAGAGTCTATAGGAGGAGTCCTGTTATCATGGCTTTCTGGATGAAGCCAGCTTCTTCTCGCTGCCACGGCTTCTAGCACTTGACGAACCATTAGAATTACAATTGAAAAGAGCTCCAAAGCAATCCTCACAGTCTCCTCTGTGCTGCCTTAGTAATAGCGTGCCGCCCTTTACAAAACTACTTGGGGTATTCTTTTGTTTAAAAAAAAAAAAAAAAAAATGGGTGTCTGTGTGTTTATACCCTGGTATACACTATTTTGTGCCTCCAGTGTTTGGAGTCAGGCATGTGCTTTTGAAACTACTGGCAGTGCACACTCCGCCCAGAGGGATATGATGACAGCCTACCTGAGAGCTCGTCAGAGGACCTGCCCCCTTTGCCCACTAATCTACAAACACGCTTCCTGGCGCACTATTTATTTATTTATTAGGACATTTGATATCACACGCAACTCACTCCTGAAGGAGCATCTCAGCGTTGCGCTGCATGAGAAGAGAAAAGTAGGAAGTCTAAAACAGACATGCCTTAAGCCACTTCTTAAAGGAGCGGAAATCAGGGTAGGAGTGAAGGCTAAGAGGAAGTTTATTCCAGTGATAAGGGGCTGTGTAAGAAAAAGATCTGCCCCATATCTTGAGGTACGGATATGAGGAATCCCCTTATCCGACGACCTCAGACATCTTGAAGGAAGATAAAGATTTAGCTGAGAAGACAAATAAGTTGCCCAAGACTTAAGGAGAGCTTTGTCTGTCAAACAACAGAGTTTAAAGATGGTGCGCTGCGTAACAGGCAATCAATGAAGCTTCCTAAGGATCAGAGAGGAAGGAAGATTACAGATTAGCTATGCTGCAGTATTCTGAACTACCTGCAGTTTAGACAAGAGAGTGTCAGTCACTGAGGGCAACAGGGAGTTCCCATAGTCCAGGCGACTGATGATGAGAGCCTGGACAAGAGTCTTCCTAGTGGTGTCTGAAAGACACAGCAGGGCTTGTTTTAGAAGCCTCAAGAACTACTTGTTGGGGTATAAAGTTCCCTTGGATGCTGGGACCCTTGGGGGCCAAGAACTCCTCCCATTACCCCCAGTAAGTCTCACAAAGCGGGATTGCTAAGAGCTCGTCGGAGGCCCGCCAACTTTGCCCAACACTCTGCAAATGCCCCTCCTGTTGCAGTATTCGTTGGGGGATGAAGTCCCCTTAGATGCTGAGGGTGCTTGGGGGCCAAGAGCCCCTCCTGTTAGCACCATTAAGTCCTACACAGTGGGATTGCTGAGAGCTCGTCAGAGGCCTGCCCACTTTGTCCACCAACCTGCAAAGTGCCTCTTAGTGCACTACTCATTGGGGGATAAAGTCCTCTTGGATGCTGAGAGTCCTTGGGGGCCAAGAATCCCTCCTGTTACCACCAGTAAGTTCCACACAGCAGGATTGCTGAGAGCTCATCGGAGGCGTCGCCCCCTTCTCATCCACTCTGCAAACGCGCCTCCTAGTGCACTACACATTGGGAGATGAAGTCCTCTTGGATGCTGAGGGTCCTTGTAGGCCAAGAACCCCCCTGTTACCACCAGTAGGTCGACACAGCAGGATTGCTGAGAGCTTGTCAGAGCTTTTTCCACCACTCTGCAAAACGTAATGGGGGAGAGGGGCCAAACGGTCCCCTTCTCTGGACTGATTTCGGCCCCAGGGACCCTATTCCCTCAGGCCTGGCCTCTTCATGCTGGGTGCCCTGGAGCCCATCAAGGGCACCCAGTGGCAATGTTGGGGGCCGCGGTGGGAGCCTCAATGCCCACGCGGTCCCTGGCATTGCTCCTGCATGCAGAGAGTTTCTAAATATGCATCTCCCTGGGTGTGGGAGCAATCCTTTCATCTGTTTCCCTGCCCGCTTGACAGTGAGCAGGGAAGCAGATGAAAAGTCCACTCCCAGCTGGTGGGAGCAGTTTTCCAGCTCCCGCCAGCTGTGAGCAGACTTACTGTTTGCTCTCTCTTGGCGGGAGCTCTCATAGCTCCCGCCAAGTGGAGCAAACCGCTATGTCCCAGGGGTGGGCACTCAGGGACATAGGGAGCCGACCATGGGAGGTGGCAGTCCCCAGGACCAATAATGACTCCAGGAGAGGGGGCCATGCAGCTCCCCTCCTTTCTGTCTAAAGGGCCTTCCTTGGGTAGGTGGTAGCCCCCGGGGCCGAATATGGCCCTGAGTGGGGGCCTCTTGCCCAGTATCCCCGTTTAGCTGATATTAATGGCTCCAGAGAGGTGGTGGTCCTTGGGGCCCTACTTGGCCAAAGACGTGGATCTGCGTGGCCCCTCTCCAATATGTTAATAAAGCCCCGGGAGGTGGTGGTCCCCAGGGGCTCAAAAGAGCTGCAGGAGGGGGGCCACGTGCGCCCCCGCCCTATTTTAAAGCATGCCCCTGAGACCTGGCCCACCCGGGGGCTTAAATAAAAACAAGTGCGGAGACAGTGCTTTTAAAAAAAAAAATGACATTGCATTTTCGAATATTCGCGATTCTATGGCAAATATGTTTTTTAATACTTTTTTGCCGTGGCTGCGTCCCTGGGGGACCTCAGAACCGGGCCTACGGGGTTAGGGTATTCCTACCCTGTCCCCTTTTCTTTATGTTTCACTTTTTTTTGGGACTCAGTTGTGACAGAGTCCCAAAATGGCTGCCAACACTTACTGGTTTAGGTGTTGGCAGCTAATCAGATCTCAGCAGAAATCAGGAGGATTCGCAGAGCATCTGCATCCCTAGATATACAAATTTGGATTTTCTTTAATATCTCCAAAACTACTGAACAGATTTACACCAAATAACAAAAAGGTTGCATTCTAGACCAAGAGCTGCCTCTGCCAAATTTGGTGTAATTCTGTTCAGCAGTTTGGTCTGTAGTCGAGTCTAATATCTCTATGGGAATTAAAATGGGAAACACACTTTTTTTACCCCCATTTTCTCGGCCCCCACTTGACGGATCACTCTGAAACTTCCCATGCACAATAGGACTCCACGGCACAGCTTTTCTTTTGAAAATTTCGTGAAGAGTCATCAATCAGCGCCAAAGATATAGGCAAGTCAAAAACCGCTTTTACTGTGGAAACTAGGTCCAAACTATAATAACCTACTGGTGACCGCATTCACCCTCTCCCCCTTTAGCTGATATTTTTGGCCCCGGAGAGGTGGTGGCTGGGGCCCCACTGGGCGAAGGAGGGGGGTCTGAGTGCCCCCCCCTCCAATATGTTAATAAAGCCCAAGGGAGGTGGTGGTACTCGGGGCTCTTTAGAGCTACAGGAGGATGGCCATGCAGCCACCCTCTAATATGTGAATATAGCCCTCGAGAGGCAGTGGTCCCCGGGGCTCTTAAGAGCCGCAGAAGGGGAGGCCCCCCTCCAAAATGTTAATAAAGCCCCGGGGAGGTGGTGGTCCGTGGGGGCTCTAAAGAGCTGCAGGAGGGGGGCCGCGGGCACCCCCCTTCCTAAAGTTAAAGCATGCCGTCGGGACCTGGCCCACCAGGGGGCTTAAATGAAAACAAGCGGGGAGACCGTGCTTGTTTTTTTTCTTATTTTTACCGCAAATTCGCGGATATTCAAGATTGTGCAGCAATTTTTTTTACATGCTTTTTTGCCATGGCAGGGTCCCTGGGGGACTAGGGCATTCCTACCCTGCCTCTTTTTCTTTATTTTGTCACTTTTTTTTGGGACTCAGCTGCGGCCGGGTCCCAAAATGGCTGTCAACACTTCCTGGTTGAAGTGTTGGCAGCCAATCAGATCTTAGCAGAGATCGGGAGGATTTTCGGTGCATCTACGTCCCTAGATATACAAATTTGGATTTTCTTTAATGTCTCCAAAACTACTGAACGGATTTACACCAAATGACAAAAGGGTCACTTTCTGGACCAAGAGCTGCCTCTGCCAAATTTGGTGTAATTCTGTCCAGCGGTTTGGGCTGTAGTCGTGTCTAACATCTCTATGGGAATTACCATGGGAAATGCACTTTTTTTTCTCTCTCTCTCTCTCTATATATGGAAATTTACATATAAGAAATGTCCAATTCGTTTGCAATTATTAACATAATCAGTTTTTTTCTTTTCCTCACATATTTACATATTTCTGCCTTTTTTGTTTTGAAGGCTTTTGTGGATTCCTACTTAGACTACAAGTCAATACCGCCCCTAGTGGGCATGCCAATTATCAAAGAAGCCCTCAGAAATAAATTTGTAGATTTATATAGCGTGGCTTATCACCCGTGATGATATCGAGGCGCTGTCCATGGGCATGGGTAGATTAAGTGATTTGCCCAGAACCACAGTTTGCTGTGCCGATGCCGAGACTTGAACCCGGATCCCAAAACGAAGAGCTAATGTATAATAAGCCTTCCCTACTCTCTCCCTCCAGAAGAGTTCTCTAAAATGACAAAGTTCAAAAAATATAATTGCTGACCATCAAAGCTTTTATTTGAACCAAGATTCCATGCAAAGCCAGGGCACGTTATTTTAGTAGATATTACTTTTTATAAAATCTAGCGTTGTTTGCGCCATTTCGCCTCTTTCACTCCCTTTCACTTTCCATAGATTAGCTGGGGATTGGCTTAAAAATTCCTTTTTGCACATTTTGCACACTTCCATGTGCGCTGCTTTCCATTTCAAAGCACCCCTCTGCATGGTTCGCCCAATTTGGTTATCGATTATGATAGAACTAGTTCTAATAATGCTTGTTTTGTAGGTTGTTCTTTATGTTTTTTGGAAGATACCCAGGTCTGAGGGTTGGTGTCTTCCAAATATTGTACCGCAGTTCTTTCTCCTTACAAGTTTGTGGAGTACCAATGATATGAGGACGTTGGGGGAATCTTTTATATCTTGAATGGTGTACAACAGAGTCAATTACTGAGTAGTTATTAAGTGATCTCTGGGGTATATCAACATAGTGGGAGAAACAAACACAGTTTATCATTGAGGTCTGAAGTATATATGTTGCAGATCCATCTAGAAGGCTTTCGGAGTTTAGTATGTGGATTGTTAGGGTGGAGGAGTGATTGGCAGGTGAATGGGGTGGAGGAGTGGTAAGAGTAATTAATTTTTCTAGTCTCTTGATAAGTAACAAAAGCAAGTGAGGTGATGGAGAGATCAATGATAATGGCTGAGTTAAGGATAGCGGGATAGAGATGCGCAGTGAAGCTTCGGAGAACATCAGAAAATTCTGAACCTTGGATAATAGATTGGTAATGTGGTTTCCCCAGTGGCTGTTGGGAAGTTGTTCAGGGAGAGAGAGAGAGAGAGAGAGAGAGAGAGAGAGAGAGAGAGAGAGAGAGAGAGAGAGAGAGAGAGAGAGAGAGAGAGAGAGAGAGAGAGAGAGAGAGAGAGAGAGAGAGAGAGACGGACACGCTTTGGTTATAAAGCCGGTGACCTGCTCAACAAAAAAGTTTGGTGGAAGGGTTTTTGGAGAAGTTGCAAAGCAACATTTCCAATCGATATTCAAATAACTATAAATAAATAAACAAATAAAATAAGAAAGGTCAGTTGTGCCTTTGCAATCGTGTGCAACCTCTGCATGTGAAATGTACATGTACCTGCAGTAATCGTTGTCTTTTGCATGAAACTAGCTGAACGTTTGGCATTAAGTGTAAATAGTTATGGTTGAATGACATGCCAGTGCCTTTTTGCAGTTTATTGGTCGAATAACAGGTGCACGATTTCATAGCAAGCAACACCTAGACAAGAACTATTGTAGCTCCATTCATAATCAGAGTATTTACAATCATATTCTTGTTAAAGGAATGTGATTTTAGCTCGTAATGTGATGGCACTTGTATGCACCTACTTAGACCACTGAGGTTGCAACTCCTTAAGATATGTCTTTAAAGCAGTCTATGGTCACTTTTTTACATACAAAATATTTATTTTTGAAGTATGTGTTGTAGTATGTTTTAACTTAAACATTTAATTCATAATGGGTTTGCTGCTTTGAAATTAGTCTATTCTTTCTGAATTCCACACTGAAGATACTTTGTTAATGCTTCATCACTCCCAAATGTCTTAACCTGTATTATGCCATACTGAGGGTGACCTGACCTCTGGATGTGTAAGGACTGTCCTGTTTTTTTTAGGCCAAACCTGCGAGAGCATTAGCCATGCACTAGTTTATGCGCCTCGCTTGCAAGACACTATTGTTTACAAAAAGGGCTTGGAGCCCGCCCATTGCTTACCATTTGTCCACTTCAGCATCTCTCTTTTTTGCAGACGTCTCAACTGGGCAGAACAGTCAATATGGCCTGGTATTGCCGAGTCCCCTCCCATGAGTTGAACTGTTGCCCCCCAAACACTCCCCTCCAGACAGGGATCCCAGGATGGTGGTTTGAAACCCCCCCACCTCTTACCCCCGAGGCATCGATAATAAATCATCCAAACACAGAAATTGGATTAGGGGTCGGATAACCCCGGCTGTATTGTATTAAAATTAATAAAGCATAATTAAAAAATTATAAACACAATTTTATACGCAGAAAACCCAAACATATTCAATAACATTTCAAATACACATATTTACACATCTTTGATGGCTAACCTTAACATGAGTCTAATACATAGCCATACCTACCCTAAAACTGGAATATGTACACTTTGTTTTTTGCGTATCCCGGATGAGCCTACGTGCAAGGTCATGACTGTTCCCAACTACTTGCCAGGTCCCCCTTTAACGGAGTGACCTTGCGCAGGAGGCCCGTCTGCCCATCAGATTCCTTTCTGCGGGCACCCCCTACGCCTTACAATACTACCTCCCAGGGACTGATGTTATGCCACGTTGGCGCCCATGCGGGGTTGGTCCAAGGGGCCTGCCGGAAGCGGCACTTCCTACCCCCCACACCCTTCAGCCTACCGGCCGTAAGCACCCCCAGGAGTGTAATGAGGGACCACTGTCCCCCCCAGGCGTCCCCTTTAAACAATGGGATGCCTACTAAGAGTTATAAAATTGACCTAGCAATCATGACCTTACCGCAGACCAAGGATACTCAGACATAAAATACGACAAGCACAAATTAAATCACCCTGTAATAGTAAAACATAAAGATATGAGATTATTCATTGATTGAAAAAGAACATTACAAACTTCAACCTGTAAAGCAAAAAAACGTTACACACATGCCTGTACAACAATACTTCCTAAAACCTCGCTGCCTCAGGGGATGGTGAGTGGGGAAAAAAGAAACCGGGGCTTCCTTGAGTCCTCCGGTGGTGTGTGGGGCTGGCGAGGTGTCTTCACGAGCGGAATGGCGAGGAAAAGACTTCCCCACTGCTCCGCTGCTCTTTTTATTGGGCCTGGTGCCCCAAAACTGGGCAGATTGCATTTTTGTCCCGGAAGTGCTTGGGGCGCTTCCGGGGCATGCTCAGGCTACCAATGAGGGTGCGCGGGAGGTGGGTGCCGAGCGCGTCATCCAGCGCTGGCCCCGCCCCCCCGCCGAGGATGCGTCCCGGGGACCGTCACTACCGCCATATTGGCGGCATGACCGAGCTCCCGGTGGCGCCTTGCGATATGGCCTGGTATTGCCGAGTCCCCTCCCATGAGTTGAACTGTTGCCCCCCCAAACACTCCCCTCCAGACAGCGATCCCAGGATGGTGGTTTGCAACCCCCCAACTCTTACCCCCGAGACATTGATAATAAATCATCCAAACACAGAAATTGGATTAGGGGTCGGATAACCCCGGCCGTATTTTATTAAAATTAATAAAGCATAATTAAAAAATTATAAACACAATTTTTATACGCAGAAAACCCAAACATATTCAATAACATTTCAAATACACATATTTACACATCTTTGATGGCTAACCTTAACATGAGTCTAATACATAGCCATAGCCATAGCCATACCTAACCTAAAACTGGAATATGTGCACTTTGTTTTCTGCGTATCCCGGATGAGCCTACGTGCAAGGTCATGACTGTTCCCAACTACTTGCCAGGTCCCCCTTTAACGGAGTGACCTTGCGCAGGAGGCCCGTCTGCCCATCAGATTCCTTTCCACGGGCACCCCCTACGCCCTCCAATACTACCTCCCAGGGACTGATGTTATGCCACGTTGGCGCCCATGGACCTGCGCGGGGGTTAGCCGAAGGGGCCTGCCGGAAGTGACACTTCCTACCCCCCGCACCCTTCAGCCTACCAGCCGTAAGCACCCCCTGGAGTGTGATGAGGGACCACTGTCCCCCCCAGGTGTCCCCTTAAAACAATGGGATGCCTACTAAGAGATGTAAATTTGACCTAGCAATCATGACCTTACCGCCACAGGCCAGTATAGTTGACCGACTATCTGGCCCCCCCATCCGCTGCTGACACAAAGGTCATGCTCTGTGTATTGCCCCTGCCATCCAGGCTAGCACATTCTCCAGGAAAAGATCATTACCCAGTTTAGAAAGGTGAACCCCATCTTGTAGAAAAAACCGCTCCCCCCGGATGCAACCATGTGCAATTGTCTGCAGTTTAGGAGAGTGGAAAAGCCTGTCAATCCTGTTGTTACTTAGCAGCCATCCCAACGCTCAGATGAGTGCCCCCAGCTGTCCCGCCGAAATTGCCCGATCTCCCGCAACCTGCAGCAAAACAAGAAAAAAAGAAAAAAGAAACCGGGGCTTCCTTGATTCCTCCGGCGGCGTGTGGGGCTGGCGAGGTGTCTTCCCGAGCGGAGCGGCGAGGAAAACACTTCCCCACCGCTCCGCGGCTCTTTTTATTGAGCCTGGTGCCCCAAAACTGGCCAGAACAGGTCCCAGCAAGATCCGGGACCTGTTTTGATTGCGTTTTGCCCCGGAAGTGCTTGGGCGCTTCCGGGGCATGCTCAGGCTACCAATGAGGGCGCGCGGGAGGCGGGCGCCGAGCGCGTCATCCAGCGTTGGCCTGCCCCCCCCCCCGCCGAGGAAGCGTCCCGGGGACCGGCACAACCGCCATATTGGCGGCGTGACCGAGTTCCCGGTGGCGCCTCGAGAAACATCACTTCCAATGCTTGCTGTGGCGCAGAGAGCAAGTACAGATTGATTCATCTTAATCAGTGCCCGTCTCCTGCTCCCAACATGATTCCTACTCCTCCCTGCTTGTTGCTCCCTTCAAAGCCCTTTATATTATTTTTTTTCATCTACGTTTCTCGGCCACCTCCACCACAGACCGTCAGTAATTAATTCTGCATTACACCCCAGGAATGTATTGGTATGGCAACAATTGAGCTGAAACAATACCTCTGTGATAAACTAAGACTTGTCACGTTTCTCAGTACCGATAATCTATATTCAGCACTTTCATTTCTAGTATAACAGATGGGCTGTTTCTTGTTTCCATTACATTCCCCACCTGCTGCTTTCTACTTTGCAGTCTGTATAAAGGCCCCTTCCGAGCCCACTTACCTTCAAAGTAGGTAAGAGGCGTGTCCTGGCACTCGGGTGGCAGAATGCACATAAATAACACAGATACGCTATGCCCAGCACCTACCACATGACTGCCTTGGTTCTTCCCAGAATCTCACAGACATAGCTTTCAAACCTCGCTTGCGGCCCCTTCCATTCTGAATGAAGCACTACCCCACTCCAACATTATTTGGGGTCATAAATCATTCAGATTGTTTACGTGTCCTAAAATAATAACTGTCAAAGTATTTGGCCTCCTAAATCACGACATTGGGCTAGTCCCATCATCATACATCACGCCATAAACCAAGTAGACAGTAATATTGCTGACTTGCCATAAAGTCATAAATAAGGCCATCATCTTGATGGTTAGCGATGTCAAATGGAGTCTATGAGCTGTAGTTTACTTTCTGTGCGGAGGGTAATTCAACAATCTCTTTTAGGTTTAACTTGCTACTTTCAAATACTCAGTGTGGTCCACTATCTGGCAAGCCTGGGCTGCAAGTGCCGTGTTCTATGTCACCCCCATCTCTGACTACCTTGCCCTGACGTGAGGCATCCCAAGGTAAGAAGCCTGGTCTGTCACCCTGCCGTGCTCAGGTGTGGCCTTTCAAACCCTCTTGAAGCTCCTCTCATTTATCTCCTTCACAGTTGACCTTTGTTTGCTGCAACAGTCTGTTGTTAGGTGTGGGAGGGCGGTTCTTCACGAAGTTGTGCCCGTCCCAATAGTGAGGCACACAGGCACACGCTGCAATTATATGGGCCTAGTTCGCCCTAGGGTATATTTTGATTCCTGCTCGGCTGTCCCCATGGGCCGGTGGGGATTCGAGTCCTTTTCTTCACTTTTGGCACTGTTTTCTCTTCAGCCCTTTTCCTCCCCCAATTTCCTGCCCATTGTTCTTTCAGCCCTTTCCGGGCCACCACCTTCCCGGGCCTTGGCGCAGATTATCCCCTGGCCCCTTTATACCCCCTTTGGGTGCGGACCTCTGTCCAAACTTTCAAAGGGCTATCAGTGGGCGAGGCGCTAGTGCACCTTCTACCGTCTATGTTTTTGTCTCACTCTAGCCTCAACATACAATCTGTAAGTGTAAATTCCACATATTCAGGTGCAGGTATTATGAACCCCATAATTAATATATTTGTTTTAACTCAAAATACGGAATTAAAAGCTTTTAACTTTTTTTTTTTAATCAAGACTCTTGTGTGGACAAGAATGCCTGTGAGTTGCAGCTGAAGTGAAAACAATTTAAGAGTGTGGATGCTAAGTAGCACGAGCCTATCCCTGTGGGGGCGGAGGGGGTGTAAAATGTTTTACACAGACTGTAGAAGTATTTACTAAAGGGCCCAGAGGTACCTGACTCAAATCTGTGTCACATGCTATGACAGTTTTTTAGAAGGGTTTCGGGGTTCAAGAAACCAGTGGCAGCTAAAGATCCAGCTAGCATAAGTTTGTGAAAGGCAAAAACACTGAACCTCCTCCCAAAATTGATGAGTGTTGGGTGAAGCTGTTTTTCTGTTGTATTTAATTTTCAGCACGGGGTAAGACTGCTTGTGTTTGCAGGCCATTTCCCCCCTCTCCCATCCAGCTCCTTGCCCCTTTCCGCCCCACACGGTTGTTTCAAAGTGATTTATAGCTTTGCACCACCCTCCCTTCACGCTGTCCATGTTGCCTGCCGTGCTCACTCCCACTAGCAATAATAGGTGTCCCACACTTAACCAGAGTTCTGGGCGTAGGGGTTCTCACTCACCTACTAGTTATAGGGCCTGATTCACAGAACTAACTTACGTCAAAAACGTAAACGTAAACGTAAAGTTAGTACTATTCTGTGAATACCAAAATGAGTAAGTGTATTCTGTGAATACCTAAAAAGTACTAACTTTACGTTTACGTTTACGTTTTTGACGTAAGTTAGTTCTGTGAATCAGGCCCTCCGTGTTTGAAGCTGCAGGCTGGAAAATGTAGAATTAGCCGCTGATTAAGACATCAGACACTGGCAGGGCCAACCCAACTGTTCAGCCTTCAAAGAGATATAAATTGCGATCCATTAAGTAGGACAAAGATATTTTTCACAGTGCAACAAAACAGTAACAGCTGTTAGGTAGTGCTAACGCTAACAACCACCATTTAGCTATCAGATTTTAGGCAGTATTTTAACCCCTTCCGTGCTCATGACGAGCTCAGCTCGTCATGCTGCGCGGTAGCGCTGTGCGCATGACGAGCTGAGCTCGTCACGACCCCACCCGCGATCGGAATGTCCAGCATACGAGCGGAATTCCGATCGCGGTCAAGAGGTTAACTGAGTCAAGAAAAAAACAAAGCAACACAAGGAGATGATGGACGGAGCCCTGAAACTTTTCAGACACTCATCCCCAGTCACAGATCTGGGTTGAATCCATAATCGTTCTTTAGCTCACTTTGCCACCCCAGTTCAGACCCAGCCATTTGCAAATCAGTCTTGACCTTGTTCCTCATGGGAACAGCCCAGCCCAAACTGCCAAGCCAAGTCTTCCCTGGACTGGAAAAAAGCATCCTTGGACTGGTTTCGGGGTAACACCCCTCATCAGCCAGGCTAGCTTGAATTCAGTGGCAAAGAGAGCAAGGGACCCATGTGGTGTCAGTGGGGGCGAAGTGAGCTAAAGAACGGTGATGGATTCAACCCAGAACTGTGACTGGGGATAAGAGTCTGAAAAGTTTCAGGGCTCCGTCTATCATCTCCTTGTGCTTGCTTTGTTTACCCAAAGTTGGCAGGGTATACCCAGACATGGGTCCCTATCTGACAAGGGTGATACAGAAGTAAAAATAAATTGTACAAGTAATTGTAATTGGAATCCTGTTTGAAAGTTGGAAAGTATGGAGTTATCTTCAATGAATTGCGACATCTGGGGAATGCTGCTCTTTCTATCAGTTTGCCCAGGAAAGGTCCCTTTGTAATTGGTCTGTAGTTGTCGGGGTCAAGCAGGTCCAGGTTAGTTTTCTTTAATAATTGGCGTACGTATGCCTTTTTTTGGTCTTCTGGAAAGATTCATGGAGTTACGAAATTATTGATTATTCTTCTTACTAGTGTTTCAGCAGACTATTTGAATGCTACGAAAATCAAGAATGGTTAAGGTGATTAGATTTTCAAAAGCCAAAGACCACAACAAGGCATAAACCTAGATGTAGGATTAAAAGTTGTCAGTCCCCATGGACACAAGATTACAATGAGTGCAAGCATCAACATAGAAGAAGCACGAAATAACAACCTGCTACACAATTGTATTTTATAAAATGTTTTTCATCAAAAGTGGTAAATGTTATTTTGTATATGAGAAAATAATTAAGTCATTCAAATGTAATATGAGATTAACCATGCAAGGCATATATGGACAATATGGGAGCTATTTCAAAACACAATGAAAACTGTCATGTATTCAAACCCATTTTTCCAGACTCATTAAAAACTTAAAAGTCACATTAAACAGTGGAATTTATGACAGTTTTCATTGTGTTTTGAAATAGCTCCCATATTGTTAAATGTTTCAGGAATTCCTCTAGTGTTACAGTTTGTAACAGGTCACACAGGCCATGTTTACCTACAAATTGAGCATGCTGTTGAGGGAATGGATTTACAAGCTGATCTATCCAGAATTATGACCTCCAGCTAGTTCGAAAAAGCATGATTATATTGACCTTTAAGTCAAACACAAGGAGACGATGGACGGAGCACTGAAACTATTCAGACACTCACCCCCAGTCACATACCTGGGTTGAATCCATCATCGTTCTTTAGCTCACTTCGCCACCGCAGTTCAGACCCAGTCATGTGCAAATCAGTCTTGACCCTGTTTATCATGGGAACAGTCCATTCTTCAAGGTCAGGGGGGCACGAGGACATGGAACTGCTCAGAGTCTTCTTTAGTGGAACAGCAGAAAAGGAAAAATAAACGGAACATTTTCACTTCGGAGGCCCACTGGAGGGCTTTGAAATTAAATGAACATTATGCTACAGTGCCGAAACCTACTAGAGGGAAAGGAATTCATGAAAGTGCACTACTGATCCCCAGCATGCAACACTAAGTTGAACTCACCTGTGTGTGACCCACTGAGCGCAAATTAAATAAAGGACATGCGGAGGAGCGGGCCTTTCCACCTATCCTGCGCAGTATCATAATGCCTGTGACCAAGGGGCTGCTGCTCTGAAATGCGTAAGAGAATGAAATGCATCTGAATGGAAATGTCAGTTTCTTTTAAATAAAGAATCAGTGTAATTCATCTGCTTTTCAAATGGGGATATTTTGGTGATATATATATATATATATATTATCTACTGGCGGTCGCCAGTAGATAGTTATAGTTACAACCTATTATCCATAGGAAATCCGCGACATTCTATTTGAAATAACTCTCTTGCCGGTTGACGTATCTTCGCGAAATTTTCAAACTTCGTGGGGCGCTCCGGTCCGCTCCTACCCTGAAAGTCTCGGGGTGATACGTCAAGCGGGGGCCGAGAAAAAAGGGGGGTCCCAAAAACACGTTTTCCCCATGCATTTTTCCATAGGAAACTTTAGACACGGCTACAGCCCGAACTGCTGAACGGAATTACACCAAATTTGGCAAAGAGGTAGTTCTTGGTTCAGAAAGAACCCTTTTGTTAAATGGTGTAAATCCGTTCAGTAGTTGCTGAGAAAATCAAAAGTAAAAGTACATATATATCTATGGGCACGGAGGATTCGCGCACCCTGAGCGCACCCTGCGCGCACCGTCCCGATCACGAGCTGCATGTTAATTGGCTGTCAGCTGGCTGTCAACATTCCGATTCAGGAAATGTTGGCAGCCATTTTGTCCCTCGGTAGAACCGAGGGACAGAAACAAGTGCGCAAAGCGCACAAAGGGGGCAGGGTAGAAACACCCTGACCCCCTAGGTTTGCTCAGGGGGTCCCACAAGGAACCCCTGGGCAAAAAAAAAACAACATTTTTTTTAAAAAATCGGCAGGATGCGCTCAGGGTGCGCGAATCCTGCCGGAAAAAAAAAAAATCGAAGCGCGGTCTCCCGCGCTTCGATTGTATTTTGCCCCCGGGTGGCCCAAGTCCCGGGGGCATGGTGGGGGGTTTAATTTTATGTGTGGGGGCCTCAAAGGGCCCTCAAGCCCCGGGGACCGCCACCCCCGGGGCTTTCTTTGTAAAAATGGTGCGGGAGGGCTCTGAGCCCTCCCGCAGCCCCGGGGACCACCACCTCCCCGGGGCTTTTTAAAAAAAAATTAAACAACCTGTGTGGGGGGGCTCCAGCCCCCACACGCCCGGGGACCGCCACCTCCCCGGGGCACTAACAAATTAAAATGGGGGTCCGTTTTGGACCCCGAAGCCCCGGGGACCACCACCTCCCCGGGGCTGTGCTGATGTAGGGAGGGGGCCGCGTGGCCCCCCTCCTGGAGCCCTTGATGGCCCTGGGGACCGCCACCCCCAGGGCCGGCTCCTGCAGTGTTCCGGGGTGCCTACCCCCGGGACACTGTAGTTTGCTATGGCAGGACGGGAGCCTCGCGGCTCCCGTCCTGCCATAGCAAACTGCTTTGGATATTGGAAGAGAGCAGGGAAACCTGCTCTCTCTCCAATATCCAAAGCCGATTGCTTTTCCACATGGGGAGCAGCATGTTAGCTGCTCCCCATGTGGAATAGCAATGCCGGCTCCCAAGGGACGTGGGAAGCCGGCGGGACTGTGGGGTGATTGGGGACCCCCCACAGTCCCCAACGGAGAGGAGCCAGCCCCGGGGATGGGGTCCCCGGGGCAAGTAGTGGCCCAGGAGGGGGCCACGCGGCCCCCTCCCAAAAAAAAATAAATAAATTAAAAAAAAAAAAATGGAAAGGCCGGCCCCGGGGATGGGGTCCCCGGGGCCTTAAATGGCCTGAGGAGGGGGCCACGCAGCCCCCTCCCAAGAAAATAAAAAAAGGCCATGCCCTGGGGGATGGGGTCCCCGGGGCCAATACAGGCCCAGGGAAGGGGGGCCACGCGGCCCCCTTCCCGTTTTTTTTTTTAAATTAAATTAAAAAGGGGTAAGGCCCTGGGGGATGGGGTCCCCAGGGCCCAAAAACAGGAAAAAGGAAGGGGGGCCACACAGCCCCCCTTCAGAGGACAAACAACATTTTTTTTTTTTTAAACGATCGGGCCCGCAGGCCCTGCCCCTTCCTTCACCACTCTGCAAACTCGCCCCTGGCGCGTTTGCAGAGGGGAACAATCCCCTTGAATACTGGGGGTCCCTGGGGGCCAACTAGCCCACCAGGAACCTCCAATATGCGCCAGGGGGCTGCGTTGCAGAGACGTGTAGAGAGGCCACACCCCTTTTACACCTCTCTGCAACGCAGCTCTGTGGCGCTTTTGGAGGTATATGGTGGGCTAGTTGGACTCCGGGGACCCTCAGGATTCAAGGGGACTTAATCCCCCAACTTAAAACGCGCCACGGGGCGCGTTTGCACAGTGGTGAAGGGAGGGGCGGGGCTTCAGGTGACATGTGTGCAAACAGGCCCCGTGGCGCGTTTTAAGATGGGAAATTAAATCCCCTTCAATCCTGAGGGTCCCTGGTGGCCAACTAGCCCAACAGGTACATCCAGAAAGCGCCACAGAGCTGCGTTGCAGAGAGGTGTAAAAAGGGGGGTGGCCTCTCTACACGTCTCTGCAACGCAGCCCCCTGGCGCATATTGGAGGTTCCTGGTGGGCTAGTTGGCCCCTAGGGACCCTCAGGATTCAAGGGGACTTAATCCCCCAACTTAAAACGCGCCACGGGCGCGTTTGCACAGATGTCACCTCAGGCCCCGCCCCTCCCTTCACCATTGTGCAAATATTCTTCTAAAATCATCCGAAATACGAATTCCGATTTACTCACCTGTTATCAGGAGAGACCTCAGTGCTGTATCTTTCAGCCCAGTACTGGTCCTGAAAAGTAATTTTAACCGTACTTACCAGTAACTTGAATTTCCTTCCATAGGCTAACATTGACTGGTTTCACTTGGAAATTCTTCTAAGTGTGGAGTTTTGGAACTTTAAAATATTCCTCTAAAATCAGCCGAAATACGAATTCCGATTTACTCACCTGTTATCAGGAGAGACCTCAGTGCTGCATCTTTCAGCCCAGTACTGGTCCTGAAAAGTAATTTTAACCGTACTTACCGGTAACTTGAATTTCCTTCATAGGCTAACATTGACTGGTTTCAGTTGGAAATTCTTCTAAGTGTGGAGTTTTGGAACTTTAAAATATTCCTCTAAAATCAGCCGAAATACGAATTCCGATTTACTCACCTGTTATCAGGAGAGACCTCAGTGCTGCATCTTTCAGCCCAGTACTGACCCTCAAAAGTAATTTTAACCGTACTTACCAGTAACTTGAATTTCCTTCCATAGGATATCATTGCCTGCTTTTTGCTGAAAAAGTTTCTAAGTGTTGATTTTTGAAACATACAAATATTCCTCTAAAATCAGCCGAAATACGAATTCCGATTTACTCACCTGTTATAAGGAGAGACCTCAGTGCTGTATCTTTCAGCCCAGTACTGGTCCTGAAAAGTAATTTTAACCGTACTTACCAGTAACTTGAATTTCCTTCATAGGCTAACATTGACTGGTTTCACTTGGAAATTCTTCTAAGTGTTGATTTTTGAAACATACAAATATTCCTCTAAAATCAGCCGAAGTACGAATTCCGATTTACTCACCTGTTATAAGGAGAGACCTCAGTGCTGCATCTTTCAGCCCAGTACTAATCCTGAAAAGTAATTTTAACCGTACTTACCAGTAACTTGAATTTCCTTCATAGGCTAACATTGACTGGTTTCACTTGGAAATTCTTCTAAGTGTTGATTTTTGAAACATACAAATATTCCTCTAAAATCAGCCGAAATACGAATTCCGATTTACTCACCTGTTATAAGGAGAGAACTCAGTGCTGTATCTTTCAGCCCAGTACTGGTCCTGAAAAGTAATTTTAACCGTACTTACCAGTAACTTGAATTTCCTTCCATAGGCTAACATTGACTGGTTTCACTTGGAAATTCTTCTAAGTGTGGAGTTTTGGAACTTTAAAATATTCCTCTAAAATCAGCCGAAATACGAATTCCGATTTACTCACCTGTTATCAGGAGAGACCTCAGTGCTGCATCTTTCAGCCCAGTACTGATCCTCAAAAGTAATTTTAACCGTACTTACCAGTAACTTGAATTTCCTTCCATAGGATATCATTGCCTGCTTTTGCTGAAAAAGTTTCTAAGTGTTGATTTTTGAAACATACAAATATTCCTCTAAAATCAGCCGAAATACGAATTCTGATTTACTCACCTGTTATCAGGAGAGACCTCAGTGCTGCATCTTTCAGCCCAGTACTGGTCCTGAAAAGTAATTTTAACCGTACTTACCGGCAATGTTCCCTCTAATTTTTTTCCTCTGTGTGCGGCAGTGTAAGGTCTCTGTGCACTGCAGCCCAGGCTATGTGCGCCGGGAACCAGACCGCGCGTAAGGGTGCAGCGCCAAATATCACTCCAAGTTTTTGCTTAAAAAAGTGAAAGGACGGTGCATTTCCACACCTGTAGCACCACATGAAGGGTCTAAAGGCAGGTGTTCAATTTAGATACACACTCCATGACATGAATTGGTTACACAGGCAAGTACACTTCGGGTTTAGAAAAGCATAGGACTCCAACGATGGTACCTTAAGATTTCACTAAAGATCCTCAACTCGAGCACTGTTCATAGGGTGGGAAAATGTTGGGAGCCTATACAAGATCACTGATATACAATACACATGGATATGGCACTAGATGAATCTGGCTGTGGGCGGCTTGGAGAAGCCTTTAAACACACAAAGTGCAAGCACTGGGTCTAGCCTCACAATGACCCCGGCACCTTTTCTTATTTTCCGGCTCCTGAAACTACTGAGCTTAAACACGGAGTTGCATAAAACCGTGTTCCAATACTGCCCCGCGCATTGGCTTGCAATGCCAAAGGAGTGTGTAGTAATTACAAGGAGACTGACCCAGCATCACCCAGCTTGTCAATGAGGTGCCTTACACAGTGTTTGGTTAAAGATAGAACATCCTTTCAAGCAATAATACAGTAAATTACCTTTGACACAATTCTGTCCCGAGTCACTATCAGAGAAGTGTATTTGTTGTGCTTGATCCCATTAAAATGGAAAAGGTTGAAAGAGTGGCGGATTTCAGAAAGGAAAGTCTATTGTGATTTAATGTAGTTCTCTGCTCATATAGTTTGTTTTGCTTAATTTTGATTCTTCTTGAATCTGTACATTTGTGAGCGATAAAAGGTTCACACCTTTTAATTGCTGCCTAGTACCAGTGATCACTCATGTTCAAGTGTTAGTAGTTGAATAGTGGTTATTGGAGGTAGATGTGAAGACGTCTTTTTCAAAGAAAATCCTGCAACACCTTGTATTGCAAAGGAATTGGTTACTATTCGGTATGCTTGAAGTGTTATGTAGATGCCTTTTTAATTTCAGAACAATTTTATATGTAAAAAGGAAACATCATGAAATGCAATACAAGCTTTGTAAAGTATACAAAGGCAACACACACTAAAATCAGATGTGAAATCACAAGTTCTACAGTTTAAGGTGCAGTGCTAATAGGGATTAAAGACTATGTTAATTAATTCACTGTTATATTGGTTATGGATCAAAATGTTGTTGGGAAGCAAAATATTGAGACGCATCAGACATAAGAATAGAAATGTCACACAAACACAAGGAAAATATGAAAATGTCACATAAGGAAAATGAAACTTGCCAGCTATTTTTTGCTGGAAATAAAGCGTCACTCATAGTTGTTGAAATGTCACTAATAATTACACTGAAATCATGAAAAGGTCACACAGAGCAATGTGAAACCTTGACAGCTATGCATGTAATTTCTATATGCGTTCCCTCCTCTTTATGGCTTGATTTTGCTGGCGAGAAAGTGTTACTCACAGCCCTGCCAAGGACGACGCATCAGGTGTTAGACTAACGCATTTCAGCCTTGGCTGTCAAGCCATAACGCCGCTATGCTGAAACTGGAGTGGCAGCAGGCCTGTGCGAGAGCGCTGCTCCTGGTAGGCTTTGCGGGCTGCTGGCTACAATGAATTAGTTAAAATGGGAAGTAATCCTCATGGCTGCATGCGGCATTACGCTGGACGTGACAATGCCAGGGCAGTGCTTCCACCGCAGCGCAGTAATTTAAGCATAATCATGAATGATCCCTGCCACCGCCGAGACCCAATCCCACGGACTTGTGGCGGCCGCTGGAGTCCAGAGCATGCACTGTGCAGCTGCTGAGTCTGAATGCAGCCCGGGTGGCACGTTTGCTGAGGGAGTCATTCGTTGTGGCCAGGAGGACTCTGGTTTCTATGATTCGAGAGAGGGCAAAGCTCTGGTAAAATAGGCGCATCAGTGCTTGTTGGTAAGTGTGCTCGCTTTTAAGATGCATGCTTTTAATAAATATGCATACTTAAGCTCATGGTATTTAGAGAAAAAAACGTGCCTTGGAGTTGAAAACATTCCCGACTTCAGCCTAATCTATATCTAATCACGAGTGTATGATTTTTATTGATCCAGCTATCTGGTTAGTGGGGTGATCAGTGCCCCAGTTGTACGCCGGCGGAGCCAGAGGGCAGGGCCGCCAGTCACTGACTCTGTGCCCCCTCCCGTGGAGAGCGAACAAAGACTTTAACATGCGAGGGTGCTCCCTTTGACCTTTTGCAGTACCATTCCTATACCTGAAGCGGAGACAACCTTTAACAGTATTTAACATTATTTCTGCACTGGTGAATATTGTATTGTCTTTCTATATCTCAAATCTTGCTCCCCACAGCCCACTTTCTCCACCAGTGGCGCCAGCAGAACCCCTCCAGGAACCCTCTCCTCTTATGCTGCAGTCTGGCTGTTTTCGGCTGCCTCCAATGCTGCCTCATTGCAAACACGTCTCCCGGCTGGCAATTACCAGAACCCCTCGGGGTGATCCAGGCAGGCCCCTGTGTTATGACCGATCGCCTGTCTTGACCGCAGCGCAGCCGGTTCTCGCCAGGGGCTCTTCAGCCCCCAGGGCACCCCCACAAAAGACACCGCCCTCCACTGGGTCAGCCCTCCTTCACGCAGCCTCCACTTCGGAGTCTTCTCCTCAGGGGCCTCCGCACCAGTGCCTTGCTGCAGGCCTCACACAACTTTGTTTCTGCCGTTAGCCCCCTCTTTCGGCTCTCTGTCCTAACCCAGGTGGCGGGGACTGCAGGATTCAGCGTTGGATTAAAAATTACAGTTTTGTGTCCAGGATGAAGCACTTCTTGTCGACATCTTGCCGGCCATGCCTTCCCATGTGTGGGCATTTCAATGCCAAAATGAGTGTTTCTACTCAGGGCCGGCTCTGGGGCGGTGCGATCGGTGCCATCGCACCGGGCGCTGACTTGGGGTGGGGGTGCCATGTTTATTGTTTTAGAGGCAGCTGGTGCCGAGTTCTTGGTTCCAGCAATAAAAATCTCAAGATAACTCATCTGATTAATGTTCTTCCTGGAGAGAGACCGGAGCTTTGTCTAAGAAATGTTGACTTGTACTGCAGAGGGTTAATATGTCTGCTGCAAATAACGTGTCCCATTCATATCACAAAGTGCATAAAATATAAATTGGTCAATGGGTTACCACTTTTGTCAGAGAGATCCTGTTGTTACTTGTATAAGTTAAAATCCTAATATATTCACTGTCATCAAAGAGCTGCATGCAAACTGCAAGGAATGTGTTAAGAGCTATGTGTGTTTTTGCCAGTCTTTTGTTATCCTAATATTGCAAAAAGGGTTCATTTATGTAGAAATCAATTCTTATTATTTAGGAAAACCCCCAACATTGGTGTAACATTTTTAAATTCTGAATTTGTATTTTTCAAGACCAAAGACTCAAACTATACTGCCTACCAGAATGGATGACATTATACTCCTACACCTTGTAGGCCTTTGTCTTATGTAACATTTCCTATACACTCATTTACACATGGGATTGTTTCTGTGCAATGTGTGTGTGATCTAAAGTGTTCTGACACCTTACTAACTGGTATGAGTCGCGCTATAAAACGAAATTAATCTAAGAGACAGTGGTTATTGAGACTTGAGGAGCACTGTCAAATGGTGGTAGTGTGGGAATCTGTGGCGGAGGTGGTCATTGGGGGGCGCCACAAAACATTGTCGCACAGGGCGCCACCATTGCTAAAGCCAGCCCTGTTTCTACATATGCCTTGTGCAGGCGAATGCATCAATAATGTCGCCTTGCACCTAATTTGTGTTTTGACTCTAAGGGGAAATGAAGTGGAACTTAGTCAAGACCTATGATTTAGTGATTTTGTAAATGTCATGAAAAAGAGTCCACCTCACAGTTTCTAGTGGTCGATAGTTTTCACGAACAGTGAAACGTACTTGCAATAATACAGCGCCCTTGCTCACTCCGCTGCTGCCCGGCTATGTGTGCCCCTCAGCCTCTCTTGCACCCCAATTAATGCCCCTTAGCTGTTTGCCGTGGCGGTTGTTAAACCGTGAATTTTAGTGTGTTGATTTTGCTTGTGAGAAAATGTCACTCATATTACACTGAAACATATGAAAATGTCACACATAGCAATCTGAAACCCTGGCAGCTATGTACTCATGATCCTTAAAATGTCACTCATATTACACAAACATATGAAAATGTCCCACATGGCAATCTGAAACCTTGGCAGCTATGAAGCACACGTCCTGCGTTACATTTGCTACATTCCTTTTCCTACTAGTGGGCAGCTGCGGGGCTGAATGTGGGCCTTTGAGATAATAATCATGTTAATTGCAGCGCACGCGTGCACTGCAATTAACAAGAATACTATCTCAAAGGCCCACATTCAGCCACGCACTTTTAATAAAAGAAATGCAGGGTCAAACACGACATGTGATTCTGAAAGCACAAGTTGTTTCACCCTGCATTCGTTTGCTAATAGTGCGGGGCTGAATGTGGGCCTTTGAGATAGTATTCTTGTTAATTGCAGTGCACACGGGCGCTGCAATTAACAAGAATACTATCTCAAAGGCCCACATTCAGCCCCGCAGCTGCCCACTATTAGCTAAAGACTGCAGGGTCAAATACGACGTGTGCTTTCAGATGATTCTGAAAGCACACGTTGTGTATGACTCTGCATTCCTTTTGCTGATAGTGCGGGGCTGAATGTGGGCCTTTGAGATAGTATTCTTGTTAATTGCAGCGCCCGTGTGCACTGCAATTAGCATGAAAACTATTTCAAAGGCCCACATTCAGCTAGCAAAGGAATGCAGAGTCAAACACGACGTGTTCTTTCAGAATCATCTGAAAGAACATGTCGCGCTTTAGATTGCCGCATTACTTTTCCTAATAGTGCACGGCTGCGGGGCAGATTGTGGGCCTTTGTAAAAGTATTCATGTTAATTGCAGCGCATGACGATGCTGCAATTAACATGAATTCTTTCACAAAGGCCCACAAACTGCCCGCTGGCGTGCACTATTAAGAAAAAAATGCAGCAAGTGCAGGCCCCACTTGCTCGTAAACCCGAGCCCTCCCTAACCATACAGGACTATAAGGGAGACACTTTCCTGACGCTCGACTGTGTCCTCTCCACCGTTGTCTCCAGCTCTGCCTCGTGCAACCAGGAAATTGCCGTTTTCGCGCCGCTCGCGTTTTAAAAGCGGTGGCGCGAACGAACTTACCGGCTGTGTTGTGTGTGTGCGCGCTACAATTGGGACACTGCGCGCTCGGGGTGACGTCAGTGCGCGGGCGCGCACCCGCGCACGTTCTAGGGAACAGTGCTTACCGGTAACTTGAATTACCTTCATAGGCTAACATTGACTGGTTTCACTTGGAAATTCTTCTAAGTGTGGAGTTTTTGAACTTTATAATATTCCTCTAAAATCAACCAAAGTACGAATACCAATTTACTCACCTGTTATCAGGAGAGAATCCAGTGCTGCATCTTTTAGCCCAGCACTGACCCTGAAAAGTAATTTTAACCGTACTTACCAGTAACTTATATTTTCTTCCATAGGAATCCATTGTCTGGTTTTCAGCAAAAAGTTTCAAAGTGTTGATTTTTACAAACTACAAATATTCCTTAAAAATCACCTGTATGACTTAAACGCATTCTTTCAACTGTTTACAGGAGATGCACCAGTGCTGGATCCAGGATCCAACACTGAGTAAGAAAAAGTAACGATAACAGTTTTTACCTGCTAAGTAAATTTCCTTCCATAGGATAACATTGGTGATTCTATGAGAAAAAGTTTCTAAGTGTCAACTTTTAAAATACAATAATATTCCTTAAAAATCACGACTGTAACCAAAACGCTTTTACTCAACTGTTTACAGGAGATGTACCAGGACTGAATCTAGGATCCAGTCCTGTGGTTAGAAAAGTAATCCATAAAGTAACTAATTGCATTTAACTAGAAATTCACATTGAGCTGAATGTTGCATTGTGTTTGAAAATGTGTTGCCCATTGCAACAACTGTAACTACTGTACTTAAAAGTCTATTGCCTATGTGCAAAGTATTTAAACTAAAGTAATTCATTCTGAGAAAGTATTTTTTGTAATGTAATGTATAATGTAATTACAATGTAATTTAAAAAATAAAATATGTAAAAAAAAATGTTTCTAAAAATGTAGTAAATCAGTATGAAAAAAATTAATATAACAATTAATACATTTAAAAATTGTCATTTACAAAACCTTTGAAATTCACTGAAAAAAACGTAGGTATCAGGCACGTTATAGTTAGAAATTAGCATTTAAAAAACCTTTGAAATTCACTGAAAAAACCATAGGTTTCAGACACGTTATAGTTACAAATTAGCATTTAAAAAACCTTTGAAATTCACTGAAAAAACCATAGGTTTCAGACACGTTATAGTTACAAATTAGCATTTAAAAAACCTTTGAAATTCACTGAAAAAACCATAGGTTTTAGGGACAGTTATAGTTACTTGGACATTGCACGCGTACAAAACCCATGAAATTCCCCCGTTATAGTTAGTTCAGCTAACTATAACTCGCGCCCCATAATGCACTGCTGATGACGTCACATATTACATCACTCATGACATGGTCAGTGACATCACTGATGACATCACTGATGACATCTCAAATGACATCACTGATGACATCATCCACGTGATAATCTGATACACCTCCTCACACCCTAATATAATCTTTGATACACCCACTCTAAATTACAGACTGCCATTCGCAAAACCATAGACACTCCAACACCAATAACCACATACCCACTCACTGATTCTTAGGTCTACACACACACATCCACTCACTCACCCGTACAGTCACTCATACTTACGGTCACTCAGTACAGGACTATCATATGCACTCTTACTCCTATATAGACACTCAAACAACGCCACTCATCCATAGAGATACTCAGACATCTAGTCAGTCATGCAAATAATTAAACACACTGCCATTTACTCACCTATACAGTTATACACACACCAGCTCACTTACTCATACAAATAGTAGCACATTGTTACGCTCTTATACAATCACTGATACAAGCACACACTCATCCATACAGCCACTATCACAATCACTCACTCTTGCTTATAGCTATTTATATACTCCAACACACATATATACTGCCTTTCACATATGTAGTTACTCACACATGTACCACTGGGACATACATTCACTCACTAACACTCTCTTACACACACTTACCCACCCATACAGTCTATCACAGATGCACTCTTGAAACCATCCACCCAGTGAATCACCCACTCACACATCTATGCACAGAGTTGCACACACCCCTCCCACACAAACACTCAGGCACCCATACAGATACTCAAACAAGCATTCAATAACTCATATAGACACTCATTTAGCTATTCACAAACACATGCAGCCACTTACACAGCAACAGACAGACGGATACAGACATTCACCCAGTTTAGTCACTAACCCATGCATTCAGTAAGATACGTTAAATCACTCACTTATAGAGTCAGTCACGCACCTACTAAATCATCCATACAGACACTTACACACCCACTCATTCTTCAATACGTCTTTTCCTATATATATTAAAAATATTTAAACTTTACAGAAACACACAGTCACTGGATGATGTCATCAGTGATGTCATTTGAGATGTCATCAGTGATGTCATCAGTGATGTCACTGACCATGTCATGAGTGATGTAATATGTGACGTCATCAGCAGTGCATTGCGGGCGCGAGTTATAGTTAGCTGAACTAACTATAACGGGGAATTTCATGGGTTTTGTACGAGTGCAATGTCCAAGTAACTATAACTGTCCCTAAAACCTATGGTTTTTTCAGTGAATTTCAAAGGTTTTTTAAATGCTAATTTGTAACTATAACATGTCTGAAACCTATGGTTTTTTCAGTGAATATATATATATATATATATATATATATATATATAGGTTTGAGAAACACCGCTTGTGCGGATGAAACGCGTTACCTGACAGTATGTGGCTGAAATAAATTCTCGAAAAAGCGATCCCGAGCGTGCAGGAGTCTGTTCCAATCTGTGTGAGCAGGCGTGGAGACGTTATATATATATATATATATATATATATATATATATATATATATATATATATATATATATCAAACGCAAACACACTCCTTCTGGACTGCATGGGACCCATGGAGAGTGGCGCGCACGCCGGCGGAGCACACCGGCTGTCTCAATCCTTCCGTACAACTCACAATTCACGCGCTCTCAGAAAAGGAGGACTCTGTGGTCGTAGTGTCCACTGCTGTGTTTATTCACAACGCGTTTCGCTTTCCCTGAAAGCTTGATCACGTGAGCCATGCAACCAATGAGGGCAACAATTATAGAGAGTCAATGGCAATGAAAATAAACAACGGACATACATATGATTGGCGGCAGCCATTTTGGAATGGTTAGAAACTAAGTAATACATTCCTGTTGTAATACACACATGGATTGTAGATGTATCAGACAGTCAATTGTAAAATACAAATTACAAAACGATGTGCCCAGTCAGTAGTGACAGAGATCGAAATTAGACATGCTAATGGTTAGCGACAAAATGCACAACTATGTGAAACATTTATATGTAGTCCAATAAAGTTACAAGTGAAATAGGCTACTCCGCACCCGGTCTTCTAGAATACATAGCGGCTGTGCCTATAATCCTCTAATCAAAATAATACTTAATACATCTCTCTACCAGCTAAAAATTATGTATATAACCGTGCCTGTAAGACATACTGCTGATAAGGTGTCATATGCACATAGGATTACTGCATAGGATGTTGTTGTATTTCACTTACAACCAGTCTGATACAGGAGGGTACATATGTTTTTTACGCAGCTGTTGTTTTGAGAGTACATATACTTTTTTGGGTCCACCACGTGTCTGAAATTATGCTTACGCGCTACATAGGTGAGCACAGGCACAGCCATTCTGCATCGTAGAAGACCGCGTGTTGAGCAGTGTATTTTGCTCACAACCATGTAACTTTATTGACAATGAATGATGACACTGCTTGGCCGACTTGAGTGTTGTCTATACGGATGACGACATCTCCCACTTGGGGATCCATCTTATTGTTGATACTTTCATTTTCCCATATTTGGCACTGGTCGAGCTTAGGTAAAAGCTTTGTGGCGGAGGTATTTGGTGACCTTGGGACATCTTCATGTTAACGCATATACCGTACAGTTTTAACATCTGACACCTTATCAGCAGTATGTCTTACACGGTTTTAGCTGGTAGAGAGATGTATTAAGTATTATTTTGATTAGAGGATTATAGGCACAGCCGCTATGTATTCTAGAAGACCGGGTGCGGAGTAGCCTATTTCACTTGTAACTTTATTGGACTACATATAAATGTTTCACATAGTTGTGCATTTTGTCGCTAACCATTAGCATGTCTAATTTCGATCTCTGTCACTACTGACTGGGCACATCGTTTTGTAATTTGTATTTTACAATTGACTGTCTGATACATCTACAATCCATGTGTGTATTACAACAGGAATGTATTACTTAGTTTCTAACCATTCCAAGATGGCTGCCGCCAATCATATGTATGTCCGTTGTTTATTTTCATTGCCATTGACTCTCTATAATTGTTGCCCTCATTGGTTGCACGGTTCACGTGATCAAGCTTTCAGGAAAGCGAAACGCGTTGTGAATAAACACAGCAGTGGACACTACGACCACAGAGTCCTCCTTTTCTGAGAGCGCGCGGAATTGTGAGTTGTACGGAAGGATATATATATATATATATATATATATATATATATACAAACATAGAAAATAGGTAGTAGTGGACCCAAAAGGGAAAAAGCGCACATCAAATGATAACCATGTATATAAATCGTAGTTATTGGCGTTAAGTATTATTGTTAAAAGATATTTGAATCGGGGTGCTCTATTAGCCTGTAACACCTACTACCTAGAGATGTTGTCAGCACATTATAAATAACATGCATGTAATTGAAACGTAATAAAGCTTCTTCCAGCACTCCCTTATTGAGTATTCTTCAGTCCACCACAAGTTTAGGATGAATTCTAAGCACAAATAAACTACATGTATTTGTTTCATTAGATGCTATACAATTATACTTTAAATTGGATCAATATTGTCCAAAGCCGACACACAGCCCAAAAACAAGTTCAACAATCTTCAAATTCTTGTCTTTATTGATTCTTTTTTTTAAATTATTCCCAGCACACGATCTAGCCGACACGTGTTTCGTCTGCACTCAGACTTTTTCAAGGCTGGAAAGATAAGTGAATGCAATAAATATACATAAAAACACCAAATGTATAAAATTACTCTATTTACAAAAATGAGTGGAACCTTACCACAACCTACTACAATTCAAAATCATTTAAAGAACACAATTAATCAATCTTACTGCATTTAAATATATATGTTACAACATTAGTGCACAATTCACTAAAATGAGCAATGCCCAAAGATCCGCTAAAAAAGAAGAAAAAGATGAAAGGAAAAAGAAAAGATAAAACCAAGTCTAATAGATACAGATAACCCAATGTGATACCACAAAGTTAGAGACATGCCTAAGAAAGTGACTAATTCACACATGAGTGAAGACAATTGATATAAAGTAAAGAAACACCCATATAGTGTGCATAGGAGAGGATTGGGAGAGTTTATCTCAAAACATAAGATGGTAACACCACTGAACTCCACAAAATAGAGACCCTTTAAAGATGAGAAGGTACTCTTATTTCCCTTATTGTTAATCAGAAAACCCACCAGTATGGGAATGTGACCATGGTAGATTCGAGTAATGATGAGACACAAGGGCGCATCAATTTGCATATGAAGTATCGTGTAACTTGCCCGTAGATCTAAAATCACAGAATGAAAAATTACGATTCATTATGCCAAATGTAAACAACGCTATACAAGATAACTCAATTCTCCATAATTGTATAGCCATCACTGTGGACCCAAATTGTCGACTAGAAATCACTAGATCTATCTGCCTATAAACTGTGATCTAAAACCACACTTCCGCACACAAGCTGATGTAGCCAGGATGTGACAAACTATAGAATCACCCGTAAGTCGCACTCATATGAATAGAGTGGATCGTATCCGCAACTAATAATCTAAATCAAACATGGGTAAATTTACCCTGTTAGATACCATATTAATACATACATAAAAATACAGTAGATCATGTCCACAACAGGTAATCCTAATCAAACACTGTTAAGTTTACGCCGCTTAGTACCATACGGAAATGTCATAATAATGCATAATCCTATGTTGGAAAATGAGTAGTGATCCAACGTGGTATAACTTAATCCGCAATGTGAACACCGTTATCAGGTGAAAACATACCTCAAAATCAATAAATCACAAGATGTGTAAATCCAGTGGTGCGTCCTTAATGGTCACAAGTTCAAGGTAAAAAATATATATAGAGGTACGCATCCATGATACGATAGTACCTATCAAAAAAACACAACGATTAAAATGAACATCGTGCATTGCGTACAATACTAAATGAGTGTCCCTCATGGCATCACCGGGTACTCACCCTAAGTCGCACAGCAGTCCGCGACCACTGACGGTACAGCAGTCCGCTCGTAAGAGGTAAATCGCGGCATCTGTAGCCAAGTTGCTAATTTAAACTCTAGATCACGTGACACGTGACCTACGTGAGCACGGTGCTCATGTGACTGCGGCCCAAACAGTGCCGAAACCTACTAGAGGGAAAGGAATTCATGAAAGTGCACTACAGATCCCCAGCATGCAACACTAAGTTGAACTCACCTGTGTGTGACCCACTGAGGGCAAATTAAATAAAGGACATGCGGAGGAGCGGGCCTTTCCACCTATCCTGCGCAGTATCATAATGCCTGTGACCAAGGGGCTGCTGCTCTGAAATGCGTAAGAGAATGAAATGCATCTGAATGGAAATGTCAGTTTCTTTTAAATAAAGAATCAGTGGAATTCATCTGCTTTTCAACTGGGGATATTTTGGTGATATATATATATATATATATATATATATATATATATATATATGTTTGAGAAACACCGCTTGTGCGGATGAAACACGTTACCTGACAGTATAAGGCTGAAATAAATTCTTGAAAAAGCGATCCCGAGCGTGCTGGAGTCTGTTCCAATCTGTGTGAGCAGGCGTGGAGACGTATATATATATATATATATATTTATATATATATATATATCAAACGCAAACACACTCCTTCTGGACTGCATGGGACCCATGGAGAGTGGCGCGCACGCCGGCGGAGCACACCGGCTGTCTCAATCCTTCCGTACAACTCACAATTCCGCGCGCTCTCAGAAAAGGAGGACTCTGTGGTCGTAGTGTCCACTGCTGTGTTTATTCACAACGCGTTTCGCTTTCCCTGAAAGCTTGGTCACGTGAACCGTGCAACCAATGAGGGCAACAATTATAGAGAGTCAATGGCAATGAAAATAAACAACGGACATACATATGATTGGCGGCAGCCATCTTGGAATGGTTAGAAACTAAGTAATACATTCCTGTTGTAATACACACATGGATTGTAGATGTATCAGACAGTCAATTGTAAAATACAAATTACAAAACGATGTGCCCAGTCAGTAGTGACAGAGATCGAAATTAGACATGCTAATGGTTAACGACAAAATGCACAACTATGTGAAACATTTATATGTAGTCCAATAAAGTTACAAGTGAAATAGGCTACTCCGCACCCGGTCTTCTAGAATACATAGCGGCTGTGCCTATAATCCTCTAATCAAAATAATACTTAATACATCTCTCTACCAGCTAAAAATTATGTATATAACCGTGTCTGTAAGACATACTGCTGATAAGGTGTCATATGCACCTAGGATTACTGCATAGGATGTTGTTGTATTTCACTTACAACCAGTCTGATACAGGAGAGTACATATGTTTTTTACGCAGCTGTTGTTTTGAGAGTACATATACTTTTTTGGGTCCACCACGTGTCTGAAATTATGCTTACGCGCTACATAGGTGAGCACAGGCACAGCCATTCTGCATCGTAGAAGACCGCGTGTTGAGCAGTGTATTTTGCTCACAACCATGTAACTTTATTGACAATGAACGATGACACTGCTTGGCCGACTTGAGTGTTGTCTATACGGATGACGACATCTCCCACTTGGGGATCCATCTTATTGTTGATACTTTCATTTTCCCATATTTGGCACTGGTCGAGCTTAGGTAAAAGCTTTGTGGCGGAGGTATTTGGTGACCTTGGGACATCTTCATGTTAACGCATATACCGTACAGTTTTAACATCTGACACCTTATCAGCACTATGTCTTACACGGTTTTAGCTGGAAGAGATGTATTAAGTATTATTTTGATTAGAGGATTATAGGCACAGCCGCTATGTATTCTAGAAGACCGGGTGCGGAGTAGCCTATTTCACTTGTAACTTTATTGGACTACATATAAATGTTTCACATAGTTGTGCATTTTGTCGCTAACCATTAGCATGTCTAATTTCGATCTCTGTCACTACTGACTGGGCACATCGTTTTGTAATTTGTATTTTACAATTGACTGTCTGATACATCTACAATCCATGTGTGTATTACAACAGGAATGTATTACTTAGTTTCTAACCATTCCAAGATGGCTGCCGCCAATCATATGTATGTCCGTTGTTTATTTTCATTGCCATTGACTCTCTATAATTGTTGCCCTCATTGGTTTCACGGTTCACGTGATCAAGCTTTCAGGAAAGCGAAACGCGTTGTGAATAAACACAGCAGTGGACACTACGACCACAGAGTCCTCCTTTTCTGAGAGCGCGCGGAATTGTGAGTTGTACGGAAGGATATATATATATATATATATATATATACAAACATAGAAAATAGGTAGTAGTGGACCCAAAAGGGAAAAACCGCACATCAAATGATAACCATGTATATAAATCGTAGTTATTGGCGTTAAGTATTATTGTTAAAAGATATTTGAATCGGGGTGCTCTATTAGCCTGTAACACCTACTACCTAGAGATGTTGTCAGCACATTATAAATAACATGCATGTAATTGAAACGTAATAAAGCTTCTTCCAGCACTCCCTTATTGAGTATTCTTCAGTCCACCACAAGTTTAGGATGAATTCTAAGCACAAATAAACTACATGTATTTGTTTCATTAGATGCTATACAATTATACTTTAAATTGGATCAATATTGTCCAAAGCCGACACACAGCCTAAAAACAAGTTCAACAATCTTCAAATTCTTGTCTTTATTGATTCTTTTTTTTAAATTATTCCCAGCACACGATCTAGCCGACACGTGTTTCGTCTGCACTCAGACTTTTTCAAGGCTGGAAAGATAAGTGAACGCAATAAATATACATAAAAACACCAAATGTATAAAATTACTCTATTTACAAAAATGAGTGGAAGCTTACCACAACCTACTACAATTCAAAATCATTTAAAGAACACAATTAATCAATCTTACTGCATTTAAATATATATGTTACAACATTAGTGCACAATTCACTAAAATGAGCAATGCCCAAAAGATCCGCTAAAAAAGAAGAAAAAGATGAAAGGAAAAAGAAAAGATAAAACCAAGTCTAATAGATACAAATAACCCAATGTGATACCACAAAGTTAGAGACATGCCTAAGAAAGTGACTAATTCACACATGAGTGAAGACAATTGATATAAAGTAAAGAAACACCCATATAGTGTGCATAGGAGAGGATTGGGAGAGTTTATCTCAAAACATAAGATGGTAACACCACTGAACTCCACAAAATAGAGACACTTTAAAGATGAGAAGGTACTCTTATTTCCCTTATTGTTAATCAGAAAACCCACCAGTATGGGAATGTGACCATGGTAGATTCGAGTAATGATGAGACACAAGGGCGCATCAATTTGCATATGAAGTATCGTGGAAGTATCGTGTAACTTGCCCGTAGATCTAAAATCACAGAATGAAAAATTACGATTCATTATGCCAAATGTAAACAACGCTATACAAGATAACTCAATTCTCCATAATTGTATAGCCATCACTGTGGACCCAAATTGTCGACTAGAAATCACTAGATCTATCTGCCTATAAACTGTGATCTAAAACCACACTTCCGCACACAAGCTGATGTAGCCAGGATGTGACAAACTATAGAATCACCCGTAAGTCGCACTCATATGAATAGAGTGGATCGTATCCGCAACTAATAATCTAAATCAAACATGGGTAAATTTACCCTGTTAGATACCATATTAATACATACATAAAAATACAGTAGATCATGTCCACAACAGGTAATCCTAATCAAACACTGTTAAGTTTACGCCGCTTAGTACCATACGGAAATGTCATAATAATGCATAATCCTATGTTGGAAAATGAGTAGTGATCCAACGTGGTATAACTTAATCCGCAATGTGAACACCGTTATCAGGTGAAAACATACCTCAAAATCAATAAATCACAAGATGTGTAAATCCAGTGGTGCGTCCTTAATGGTCACAAGTTCAAGGTAAAAAATATATATAGAGGGTACGCATCCATGATACGATAGTACCTATCAAAAAAACACAACGATTAAAATGAACATCGTGCATTGCGTACAATACTAAATGAGTGTCCCTCATGGCATCACCGGGTACTCACCCTAAGTCGCACAGCAGTCCGCGACCACTGACGGTACAGCAGTCCGCTCGTAAAGAGGTAAATCGCGGCATCTGTAGCCAAGTTGCTAATTTAAACTCTAGATCACGTGACACGTGACCTACGTGAGCACGGTGCTCATGTGACTGCGGCCCAAACAGTGCCGAAACCTACTAGAGGAAAGGAATTCATGAAAGTGCACTACTGATCCCCAGCATGCAACACTAAGTTGAACTCACCTGTGTGTGACCCACTGAGGGCAAATTAAATAAAGGACATGCGGAGGAGCGGGCCTTTCCACCTATCCTGCGCAGTATCATAATGCCTGTGACCAAGGGGCTGCTGCTCTGAAATGCGTAAGAGAATGAAATGCATCTGAATGGAAATGTCAGTTTCTTTTAAATAAAGAATCAGTGGAATTCATCTGCTTTTCAACTGGGGATATTTTGGTGATATATATATATATATATATATATATATATATATATATATATATATATATGTTTGAGAAACACCGCTTGTGCGGATGAAACGCGTTACCTGACAGTATGTGGCTGAAATAAATTCTCGAAAAAGCGATCCCGAGCGTGCTGGAGTCTGTTCCAATCTGTGTGAGCAGGCGTGGAGACGTATATATATATATATATTTATATATATATATATATCAAACGCAAACACACTCCTTCTGGACTGCATAGGACCCATGGAGAGTGGCGCGCACGCCGGCGGAGCACACCGGCTGTCTCAATCCTTCCGTACAACTCACAATTCCGCGCGCTCTCAGAAAAGGAGGACTCTGTGGTCGTAGTGTCCACTGCTGTGTTTATTCACAACGCGTTTCGCTTTCCCTGAAAGCTTGGTCACGTGAACCGTGCAACCAATGAGGGCAACAATTATAGAGAGTCAATGGCAATGAAAATAAACAACGGACATACATATGATTGGCGGCAGCCATCTTGGAATGGTTAGAAACTAAGTAATACATTCCTGTTGTAATACACACATGGATTGTAGATGTATCAGACAGTCAATTGTAAAATACAAATTACAAAACAATGTGCCCAGTCAGTAGTGACAGAGATCGAAATTAGACATGCTAATGGTTAGCGACAAAATGCACAACTATGTGAAACATTTATATGTAGTCCAATAAAGTTACAAGTGAAATAGGCTACTCCGCACCCGGTCTTCTAGAATACATAGCGGCTGTGCCTATAATCCTCTAATCAAAATAATACTTAATACATCTCTCTACCAGCTAAAAATTATGTATATAACCGTGTCTGTAAGACATACTGCTGATAAGGTGTCATATGCACATAGGATTACTGCATAGGATGTTGTTGTATTTCACTTACAACCAGTTTGATACAGGAGGGTACATATGTTTTTTACGCAGCTGTTGTTTTGAGAGTACATATACTTTTTGGGTCCACCACGTGTCTGAAATTATGCTTACGCGCTACATAGGTGAGCACAGGCACAGCCATTCTGCATCGTAGAAGACCGCGTGTTGAGCAGTGTATTTTGCTCACAACCATGTAACTTTATTGACAATGAACGATGACACTGCTTGGCCGACTTGAGTGTTGTCTATACGGATGACGACATCTCCCACTTGGGGATCCATCTTATTGTTGATACTTTCATTTTCCCATATTTGGCACTGGTCGAGCTTAGGTAAAAGCTTTGTGGCGGAGGTATTTGGTGACCTTGGGACATCTTCATGTTAACGCATATACCGTACAGTTTTAACATCTGACACCTTATCAGCAGTATGTCTTACACGGTTTTAGCTGGTAGAGAGATGTATTAAGTATTATTTTGATTAGAGGATTATAGGCACAGCCGCTATGTATTCTAGAAGACCGGGTGCGGAGTAGCCTATTTCACTTGTAACTTTATTGGACTACATATAAATGTTTCACATAGTTGTGCATTTTGTCGCTAACCATTAGCATGTCTAATTTCGATCTCTGTCACTACTGACTGGGCACATCGTTTTGTAATTTGTATTTTACAATTGACTGTCTGATACATCTACAATCCATGTGTGTATTACAAAAGGAATGTATTACTTAGTTTCTAACCATTCCAAGATGGCTGCCGCCAATCATATGTATGTCCGTTGTTTATTTTCATTGCCATTGACTCTCTATAATTGTTGCCCTCATTGGTTGCACGGTTCACGTGATCAAGCTTTCAGGAAAGCGAAACGCGTTGTGAATAAACACAGCAGTGGACACTACGACCACAGAGTCCTCCTTTTCTGAGAGCGCGCGGAATTGTGAGTTGTACGGAAGGATATATATATATATATATATATATATATATATATATATATATATATATATATATATATATATATATATATATATATACAAACATAGAAAATAGGTAGTAGTGGACCCAAAAGGGAAAAACCGCACATCAAATGATAACCATGTATATAAATCGTAGTTATTGGCGTTAAGTATTATTGTTAAAAGATATTTGAATCGGGGTGCTCTATTAGCCTGTAACACCTACTACCTAGAGATGTTGTCAGCACATTATAAATAACATGCATGTAATTGAAACGTAATAAAGCTTCTTCCAGCACTCCCTTATTGAGTATTCTTCAGTCCACCACAAGTTTAGGATGAATTCTAAGCACAAATAAACTACATGTATTTGTTTCATTAGATGCTATACAATTATACTTTAAATTGGATCAATATTGTCCAAAGCCGACACACAGCCCAAAAACAAGTTCAACAATCTTCAAATTCTTGTCTTTATTGATTCTTTTTTAAATTATTCCCAGCACACGATCTAACCGACACGTGTTTCGTCTGCACTCAGACTTTTTCAAGGCTGGAAAGATAAGTGAATGCAATAAATATACATAAAAACACCAAATGTATAAAATTACTCTATTTACAAAAATGAGTGGAACCTTACCACAACCTACTACAATTCAAAATCATTTAAAGAACATAATTAATCAATCTTACTGCATTTAAATATATATGTTACAACATTAGTGCACAATTCACTAAAATGAGCAATGCCCAAAAGATCCGCTAAAAAAGAAGAAAAAGATGAAAGGAAAAAGAAAAGATAAAACCAAGTCTAATAGATACAGATAACCCAATGTGATACCACAAAGTTAGAGACATGCCTAAGAAAGTGACTAATTCACACATGAGTGAAGACAATTGATATAAAGTAAAGAAACACCCATATAGTGTGCATAGGAGAGGATTGGGAGAGTTTATCTCAAAACATAAGATGGTAACACCACTGAACTCCACAAAATAGAGACACTTTAAAGATGAGAAGGTACTCTTATTTCCCTTATTGTTAATCAGAAAACCCACCAGTATGGGAATGTGACCATGGTAGATTCGAGTAATGATGAGACACAAGGGCGCATCAATTTGCATATGAAGTATCGTGGAAGTATCGTGTAACTTGCCCGTAGATCTAAAATCACAGAATGAAAAATTACGATTCATTATGCCAAATGTAAACAACGCTATACAAGATAACTCAATTCTCCATAATTGTATAGCCATCACTGTGGACCCAAATTGTCGACTAGAAATCACTAGATCTATCTGCCTATAACCTGTGATCTAAAACCACACTTCCGCACACAAGCTGATGTAGCCAGGATGTGACAAACTATAGAATCAACCGTAAGTCGCACTCATATGAATAGAGTGGATCGTATCCGCAACTAATAATCTAAATCAAACATGGGTAAATTTACCCTGTTAGATACCATATTAATACATACATAAAAATACAGTAGATCATGTCCACAACAGGTAATCCTAATCAAACACTGTTAAGTTTACGCCGCTTAGTACCATACGGAAATGTCATAATAATGCATAATCCTATGTTGGAAAATGAGTAGTGATCCAACGTGGTATAACTTAATCCGCAATGTGAACACCGTTATCAGGTGAAAACATACCTCAAAATCAATAAATCACAAGATGTGTAAATCCAGTGGTGCGTCCTTAATGGTCACAAGTTCAAGGTAAAAAATATATATAGAGGGTACGCATCCATGATACGATAGTACCTATCAAAAAAACACAACGATTAAAATGAACATCGTGCATTGCGTACAATACTAAATGAGTGTCCCTCATGGCATCACCGGGTACTCACCCTAAGTCGCACAGCAGTCCGCGACCACTGACGGTACAGCAGTCCGCTCGTAAGAGGTAAATCGCGGCATCTGTAGCCAAGTTGCTAATTTAAACTCTAGATCACGTGACACGTGACCTACGTGAGCACGGTGCTCATGTGACTGCGGCCCAAACAGTGCCGAAACCTACTAGAGGGAAAGGAATTCATGAAAGTGCACTACTGATCCCCAGCATGCAACACTAAGTTGAACTCACCTGTGTGTGACCCACTGAGGGCAAATTAAATAAAGGACATGCGGAGGAGCGGGCCTTTCCACCTATCATGCGCAGTATCATAATGCCTGTGACCAAGGGGCTGCTGCTCTGAAATGCGTAAGAGAAGGAAATGCATCTGAATGGAAATGTCAGTTTCTTTTAAATAAAGAATCAGTGGAATTCATCTGCTTTTCAACTGGGGATATTTTGGTGATATATATATATATATATATATATATATATATATATATATATATATATATATATATATATATATATATATATTTGAGAAACACCGATTGTGCGGATGAAACGCGTTACCTGACAGTATGTGGCTGAAATAAATTCTCGAAAAAGCGATCCCGAGCGTGCTGGAGTCTGTTCCAATCTGTGTGAGCAGGCGTGGAGACGTATATATATATATATATATATATATATACAAATTTTAAATAGAATACAAATATGAACAATCATTAGAAATCACTCAAACAGTGGGATTGCAATCCTTTCTCGGAGAAAGTAAAGGTGAATATTTTCCTATGGGGAAATATCCACAGATCATCCCGTCAAATAGGACCAAATTGCCATATTGCCTCATGATATCAAATTAAATTAACATAACATGTAAGGATGGATGAGTGAAAGAACAGATGGATGAGTGAAAAGGAGTGTGAATGGACGAAAGGATGGATGGATGAGTAAAAGGGTGAATAGATGGATGATGAGAAAAAGAATGGATGAGTGAAAGGGTTAATGGATGGATGATTGGATGGATGGGTGGGTGGAAGGGTGAAAGGATGGATGGCTGAGTTATAGGGTGGATGGATGAGTGAAAGAGAAGACATATGGATGGATGACTGACTGGATGGATGAGTGAAAGGATGGATGTTAGGTTGGGTGATCAAAAAATGGACAGATGAGTTAAAGAGAGGATGGAGAGATGGAAGAAAGGATGATGGTAAGTGTATGGGTGAATAGATGAGTGAATGGATGGATGAATAAGTGAAAGGATAGCTGGATGGGTGAAAGGGTAAATGGATGGATGAGTGAAAAGAAAGATGGATGGAGTGAAAGACAGGATGGATGGATGAGTGAAAGGATGGATGGATGAGGGAAAGACTGAATGGATTCAAAGTGGGGGGGTACTTTTATTTTCTGCCTACTTCCTTGTCTATGTGTGACATTTCTTTATTTGCGGTGTGTTTATGTGTGGCATCTCAACATCATAGATATGACATTTTGAGGGACAACCAAGTGCTACTTGAATGTTACACTCGTAATTGTAAATTTTAGCATGTTTTGTTTTAAGTGTAAGGTAGTAGAGCAAGCCTCATAGTGCCATGAGCTGTGCTTGAGATGTATATTGTTTTTGTAGCAATAAGCAAGGTGTCTAAAAAAACTGTGTATCTTATTTATTTATTTATTAAGGAGTTTTATATAGCGCTAGCCTGACCCGAGGGTATCGGAGCGCTTCACAACAGTTTTTGAGCAAGATTCATACAATGAGCAGTATTCAGCATATAAGTTCGGCAGTCCAAGTGTGCTGAGCAGCATTAAGGTAGTACGTGAGTCCTGAGATAACCTCATAGAGTGCACGTTGTCTTGGGGTTGATACAATAAAGCAGGATTCTACATAATAGATTCTGAAGTCCAAGTGTGCTGAGCAGCATTGAGGTTGTCCGTGAGTCCTGAGATAACCTCATAGAGTACACTTTGTCTTGGGGTTGAAACAATTAAGGAGAGGGGAGGAGCAGCTGGGGGTCGAATAGCAGGGAGGAGGTAAGTCTTATAGCAACATTGTCAGGAAGAGACGACGAGCAGGGGATAGCGTTTTGATGGCGGCTATCCATTCGGGGGGGGAGCGGTTGAGGAAAAGGACTTTAAGTTGTTTTTTGAATTTTGTGAAGGACGGGATAGTCCTGATACCGACTGGGATCGCGTTCCAGATTTTGAGTGCGTTTCTGGCGAAGGACCGTGCAGCAGTTTTTTGTTTGCGTGTTTTCATGGGGATGAGTAGTAGGGTGCTGGAGCTCCTGAGGTTCCTTGTCTGACCAGCCCTCTTGAGTTTGGCAGCCAAATACTCAGGGTTTCCTGTGTGCAGGGCTTTATGTGTGAGGCAGGCAGTTCTGTATCTGGCACGCAGTTCGATTGGGAGCCATTTTAGTTCTCTGAGTGCTGGTGAGATGTGATCGTATTTCCTGATTCCAGTGACCATTCTAGCTGCTGCGTTGAGAGTAGTTTTGAGGGGGGCTAGGTGAGATTTTGTTGTACCAGTGAGGGTGGCATTCCCATAGTCGAGTCTGGATAGCACCAGTGATTGGGTGGCTTGTTTGAGGTCGTTTGTTGGGATGAATGGTTTTATTTTGTTAAGTAACTTCAGGTTGACGAAGGCACTCTTTGCGGAGTTCTTGATGTGATTGGCCATGTCGAGTTTTGAGTGTAGGGTAATTCCTAATGATTTAATGGAGTGGGTCAGAGTGTGATTGCCGTTAAGAGCATCCAAAGCTTTTAGCCATTCTGAAATATGAGGGTTCTCCTCTTTGTTGGAGATGAGGAGTATTTCGGTTTTGTCTTGGTTGAGTTTTAAGTGGTTAAGCGACAGCCAATGTTGGATTTCTTTTAGAGTGACATTTAGTCTGTGAATGTCATCAATGGAGGAGGTTTCAAGATAGATTTGGGTGTCATCTGCATAGAGGTGGAAAGGGATGTTAGCTTTTTTGAGTATGGTGGTGAGGAGTTCCATGTAAATGTTGAACAGTTGAGGTGAGAGCACTGAACCTTGGGGGACACCCCTGTTGACAGGGTGTAGGTCGGAGGTAAAGTTTTTTATTTTTATCCTTTGTGAGCGGCTGTGTAAGAAGGAGGAGAACCAGCGTAGGACCACCTCATCAGCTCCTACCCTTTCTTGTAAAGCCTTGATGAGAAGTTGGTGATCAACCGTGTCAAAGGCTGCCAATAGGTCTAGGAGGATGAGGAGGCAGCATTGGTCGGTATCGAGGGATTTGTGGATGTCGTCTGTGATGTTAAGGATCGCGGTCTCGGTGCTGTAGCCTTTTCTGAAACCCGATTGGTGGGGGTCAAGAAGGTTGATGTTATCCATGTGCTGAGTCAGTTGTTGGAGGACGCATTTTTCCAGGATTTTGGATAGGAGGGGGAGATTGGAGACGGGTCTGAAGTTATTCAGTTCCTTGGAGTCAAGGCCTGTTTTTTTTAGTAGTGGCGTGACTTGGCCAACTTTGAGGCATTCAGGTATGATGCCGGTTCTCAGGGAGCTGTTAATGATCTTGCACCAGAACGGGGCTATGGAGAGACTCAGTTTTTTGGTCAGTTCGGTGGGAATTGGGTCAAGGACGTGAGAGGCTGGTTTGGAGGTGGAGATCAGTTTGAGGATCTCGATTTCCGGGATGGGGTTGAAGGACTTCCAGGTTTTTGTGGGGTGCTTGGGCGAGCTATCTACTGTCACTGGAGGCAGGTTTTTGCAGACGAGGTTGACGTTGATGTCCAGTGAGAGCTCAATCTTGGTGATTTTCTATTCGAAGAGGTTGGCGAAGTTTTCACACAGGTCTTTGAAGGCCTGTAGGGAGGATTCCGGGGGTTTGGAGGTTTGTTGTCTGATGATTTTGAACAGTTCGTTGGGCCTGTTTTTTGTGTTGTCCAGGGCGGCGCAGAAGAAGGTGGATTTTTCGCTGCAGATGTGTTTTTTGTATTTCCTTCGGGCTGCTTTGAGTTGTTCGAGTAGGTTTGAGGAGGGTTGCTCCTCCATAGTCTTTCTGTAGCTCTTAGTTGTCTTCTTTCATTGTTAATGTCCGTGTTGAACCAAGATCTGGATGGGATGTTCCTGGTTTTTTTAGTTTTAAGGGGCTACTTGATCTAGAATGGATGTCATGTTTGTGTTGTAGTGGGCGGTGAGTTCTGTTGTGGATAGATCGTCCGTGGAGGCAGTGAGGAGAGAGTTAACCCTTCCCTCTAGGTCAGTCATGTTAATCTGGGTGAAGTTTCTAGTCCATTTCGGAGGGTCTTGGGTGGGGGGTTTAGGTGTGATAGGCTGAGTGAGGTGGAATAGGATTAAGTGGTGGTCGGACCAGTCCACGGGCAGGATGCGGTCTATCATGACAGTGTCGTACTGGGCGATAATGGCGTCTAGAATTGCTCCTTTGTTATGGGTTTCCTCTAAGCAGTGTTGGGTAAGGTTGTTGCTGTGAAGCAGCTCCTTCAGGTTCTGGATTAGCAGGTTGCTTTCTTCATTCCAATGAAGATTGAGGTCGCCCAGAATAAGGTTGTTCATATCTCGGAGAGAGCAGTGGGCAATCAGGTCGGACAGGTGTTCGGTGAATGTGGTGGTGTTGCCTGGGGGGTGGTAAATGAGGTGGCAGATGAGTGTTTTGTTGTTGCTAGTGTTAATGTTGGCGGTTAGGCCCTCAAAGGTGTTGTAGGTGAAGGAGTCTATTTCCGTCACGGAAATATTGTTTTTGTGGATGATGGCTATGCCTCCACCTCTTTGATCTTTTCTATCTTTGTTGGTGATAACAAAGCCAGGGGGACAAGAGTATCCATGAGTGGAAATGAGGAGTCATTTAGCCATGTCTCAGTGATGAATGCTATGTCTATGTCGTGGGTGAGGATGGATTCCGCTAGCTCTGTGGCATGCTTGGTGGCTGATCTGCAGTTTATGAGCATGCAGTTTGTGGGGGACGTCTCTGTTGTGTGTTTTATCGTTCGGGGGACCGTGGGGATGATAGTGCGTGTGGCCGGGGGTCTGGGGGATTTCGGAGGGGCCTGTTCTCTTCCCAGTCCTGTGATCACCTGTATTTTTTATTGGGGGGTGGCAGTAGTAAGATTGCCGTACGAGGAAGCGGGAGCTGCCTCTTCACTCGCAGAAGTGACATCTCTAGTTCTTTTTGGGCTCTGTGTCTGATGAGAGAGGGGGTAGAGATCCCTTTCGGATGGGGAGCATTGGGTGGCCTCTGTTGTGAGAGAGAGGGGAAGGAAGGGTAATGGTGAGGCTTTATGGGTGCGGCGAGGTTGATAAGGATTTCACTAAGACCCTGGATTATGGTGGTAATTTGGCTTTCAAGCATGGTGAGCCGCTGCCCAGTCTCTATGTCAGTGTGGGTGTTCTGTGCGGGAAAGTTAAACCTGGGGGGGGGGAGCCTAACGTTGTTAGGTTGCCCTTTTGTGGGTGAGGTGTCCGTGTGGGATCTAGGCGGGGTCGGTGGAGCGGGGAGGCAGGGGCCATGTTGTGGCGTGGATGTTAAATTGCATGAGGGACTGGGGAGGGGGTTGGGAGTCATGTACTGTGTGTTGGGGTCGTTCGAAGTGGGTTGGGAGGGAAGGAGGGCGGGGGTCGGGAGAGGGAGGTTGCCGGAGGGGGGTAGAGGGGTTTTGTTTTCTCTGGTAGTGTTGGAGGTGGTGTCTCGCGGCGGGAGGCAGGTGTTATTACTAGGGTGCACCGGGATGGTGGGTAAGTTCTGTTGGCGGGTCGGGTTCTTCAGGGAGAGGAGGATGGGTGGGCAGGGGAGGAGTGCGTGGGAGGGGGAAGTCCGGAGGGATGGGAAGAGAGCATCAAAGATTTCTAGATTTTCATTGTTGGCTTGTATCAGGACTGTGCCATTGGAGTAGATGGTCGCAGTGGTGTTCCCATTTCGCCTAGTGAGGTTGGGGCTGAGAAAGTCAGTTTGCAGCTATGGGACGTGTTAGTCATTTTACAGATATTGAGTTGCGATCTGAGGATGGAGTTCCATGTTTCGGGTCTTTCCGTGTGGAAGATGAGATCCATTTTTACTTGTCCTTTGGAGGCGCAGTGATAGATGTCCACGAATAGTGATTCAGGATGTTGTCTGATCAGTTTTTGTTTAAAGGTTTTTTTTGCTTTGGGTGAGAGGTTAGGGGGGAAGCTGATCGCGAAGGAGTTCAGGCCGTGCGGTTTTAAGTGGTTCGCAGAGGCGGGGTTGGAGTGGGCTGATGTGGTGTGTGGCATGGTGACTAAGTGGGACGGGGGCAGGCACCCTATAAGGAAGGGTGGGCTAGAGTTTCCAGAGCCGTCCGTAGAGGGGAAAGTGCGAGTAGTATAGAGATTTTGTGCTGTTGCTCTAGGGCTGGTTGTTGACTCTCCAGAGCATAAGGCTGAGGATGACTTCTAGGAGGTCGTAGAAAGGCGAGGTATCTACAGACATGGTAGCTACAGCCTTTTCAGCTACCGCATTTCAGCAGGAAAGCATTCTCATCTGTGTACTCGGTGGCGAGTGAGCGAATGGGTGTAGTATGGAACGTTTAGGGGCTAAGCCATTGTGATGTGGTCGGTCCAAGATGGCCGCCTCATTAGTATCTGTTCTTAGAGCCGGATAGGTAGTCCTATAACTCTTTCAATTTGCTGGGCCAGCAGAAGCGTAGTCCTATTTCCTTTTCTATTTGTGAAGTGCTTGTTTTGTCTTAGACCAATTCCTCTGTGGAATGCTTCCAGGGCAGCTCGCTGTCTCTTCCTGTCGGGTGGGTGGCTGGCTGAAAGTAGACCTTTATACCATGATATGGCTGTGGCCGCCATCTTCATTGCCTTCTTTAAGGAAGCTGCAGGTAAAAGCACCTTTGTGTCCTCTGTTAGACAGTTCTAACCTCATGGTATAGGAAACTTATTGCAGTTCTCTGCAAAGACCCCTTAAACAAAGTCTGGCTCCCTATTTTAAATCCCACCTGCTGACACACCCATAATACGTTGCCTATAGTGAGTCCGTCACAGCAATTCTACCCTTAGTTCACCCGCAAAGTAAAACCTCTTTAGTAACATCCCCACAGCACTGCGATGCAGGAACTTTGTAATGACTCCAAGAGTTTAAGATCACTTCTTCGGAGACGCGTAAGGGGTCAGTTTCTGTTTCTAGCTAAGAAACTCAGCTGTTCCCCGGTAGTCTTGAGGCAAAACCTAATTGCTGATATTGTTTCTCTGGCCAGACAAAACAAGGGCCTAAACTTTCATCTCATAGCAGCAACAGGGATAAACAGCACTGGTATACTGCTGCAACAAACACACACACTTGCGTGAACACACTCACACCAAAGTTCTCCACTGTCTTATCCTCACAACTGGCTCCACTAATGCTTCCAAAATAAGTTCATCAAACTTTCTTTTCCGTCACAAGTAAAAGGGATTTATATGAAAACTGTAACTTTCACTAGCACAAACTTCCACCAGAGGAGATTTCAAATTGCTTCTTTATACCATATGCAAGTAGTTAATCCTGCTGCTATGTCCTTGCATTCTGGAACTTGCCTTTTAGTTTTTCCATCAAAAATGCAGGAGTATAGGATCCAAATGAATGGAGTAGGTCACTTCAGTGATGCCATAGAAGATTAATAGTCCAGCTATTTCACTTTATGTCAGTCACTTCTTGTGATGTCACATGCAAATTAGAGGAGCCTCACATTTTCCCTTTCTCCCAAGGCCCCATAAGTCCTAGGACCGGCCCTGGCTATGCAAGCAGCATCTGGATTAGGTTGGGAGCCTGTGCCTCAAGGCCCATCCACATCCTGACCAGACAAGAGGAGCAACAAGGCGGCTGGGAGCATCAGCAGGCACGGAGTGGCAGGTATATCTTTTTTTATTATTATTGTTTTACTGATTCCCAACCCCACCACTCCTCCCCTCACCCACCCGCCCTACCACCCTAGATAGGCTGCGGCCACCACTGGCCTGCCTGTCCTGATTGCTTATTCTTGTAGACAGACTTCCAAACAGACACAGCGCGGTGAGGCGCATCGAGCTGTCCTTGTGTGCTTCGGTCTGCAGTCAGTCCCTGAGCTGGTGCACAGGCCTTTGCTATCGCTGCCTGTTACTTCCTTTCTTCAGATTATAGTTCTTCAAAGTCACAGTGAGTTAAAGTTATTTTGCAGCAAGAAACAAGTGTGTTATTTTTTTTTTAGTTAGTGCCCATATGCCTACTAATGCTATTTTCTTTGGTAAGATCTGGCACTAATTAAAAGGTCGTATGGGTATGATTGAAAGCGTACTTACAAACGCTGTCAAAAGTGGTGTATACATTATTTCTTCAAATAAGAAAAGCTTCTCGACATAAACAGTGAAGAAGCATACCTTAACTCTTGATTGTTGTTAGTTGCTGATAGCATTTGGTGCAATTTATTTCATATAATTATTTCATTTGCTTCAGCCCCAAAATGGTAATTCCAGGCTTTTTGTAAATTGAAAGGGACTTGAGAGTTCCCTAATTCAATAGTTTGAAAGCAATTCAAATCAAGCAGGTGGGAAAGCCATCCAGTAGAAGACATGGCCACGAGTAAAAAGAAAGAACAGGCAAGAGAACATATGCAGCAAGCGCTACAGGAGAGAGGGACACAGTGATAGAGAACAATAGTGGGGCAGAGAAAAGGAGTTTTTGTGACATACTTTTTTGAAACAGAAGGGGGCATATTCTCAAGGACTTATCGCCGAGTTAGCTGCACTTTATCGCAGCCAAAGTGGTGATAAATTCATCGCACCATTCACAAGCTGGTGCTAACAGCCGATATCACCAGTTTTCCTGCGATAGCAGCTACAAAAAACATCGCCACGGATGACACCGGCAACTAACGCTAATGATATGCAGAGTAGGCGTTCCCGTGCAAAAAGACGCGGAAACACCACTTCGCAACATTCTCAACGACCAGCCAGATCAGCGATAAGAATTAAAAACATGCGATAAGGCGCGTTAGCAGCAGGGAATTAACACCTGCTCCTACCTGGTGTTAAGTCGGACGACAACCTGCACCATGAAAGGGAGCCCAGCCCAGAGCCACACCTGAAGAACAACAGATGCCATGGAGCCACTGGTTATGCATCTCGGAGCCCCAAGAGGGCCACAACACCTACTGCCACCACACCCAGGCCCACCACCCCTCCCAGGACCCCCCCAGGGCCCTACCCTGGGCACCCCCCCCGGACAAAGATATTCCACATCTACCTTACAAATTCATGAAAAGAACAATTCGCCTGATGTCGCACAAGTACAACAATTAACATTCATGTGCGGTCAGAAAAAGGAAAAACATTCATACTTCTTAGAATTTCAAAAATAATTATTTTATTCAAATTTAACTCAACACTAATAATTGGAAGAGTCATGGCGGGTCTTCTCTGGACAATCTGCAAGTCAAAGCCTGCAAGACAAAATTGAAGATAAAAAGGTGCGTCATGCGCTCAACAAAGGACAGAGAGAGAGAGAGAGAGAAAGAAATGGAGAGAGAGAGAGAGTGAAAGAGAGGGAGAGAGAGAAAGAGAGAGAAAGGGTGAGAGAGGGAGAAGGAGAGAGAGAGCAACAGAGGGAGAGAGAGACAGTGAAAGAAAGAGAGGGAGAGTGAGAGAGAGAAATAGAGAGAAAGATAGAGAAATAGAGGGAGAGAGAGAGACAGTGAAAGAAAGAGAGGGAGAGTGAGAGAGAGAAAGAGAGAGAAATATAGAGAAAGAGAGGGAGAGAGAGAGACACTGAAAGAAAGAGAGGGAGAGAGAGAGAGAAAGAGGGAGAGAGAGTGAAAGAAAGAGAGGGAGAGAGAGAGAGAGACAGTGAAAGAAAGAGAGGAAGAGAGAGAGAGAGAAAGAGAGAGAAAGGGAGGGAGAGAGAGAGACAGTGAAAGAAAGAGAGGGAGAGAGAGAGAGAGACAGTGAAAGGAAGAGAGGGAGAGACAGTGCGACACTGTGCACCCAGGCCTCACAGCCCACCTGCTGCCACTGGTGTGTCTCCAACCACGTGCCGGTATACACTGCAGTCCACCAGGTCCCTCATCTGAAACAGAGTCCACAGCCAATGATGGCAGAGTACATATCATTGCACACAGCAACATCGCTTGGCCGCCCCTGCGCACACAGGCTGCTGCACCCCAGCCCCTCCCGCCGCCCAGCGGGGATTGCCCGCCCCTGCGCACCCAGGCCTCACTGCTCACCTTCCGCCACCGGCGCGTCTCCAAGAGGGCCCACCACGTGCCGGTGCAAGCTCCAAGCCCGCGACCTTGGCAGCCTCCACATCATGCAGCCCTGCACCACAGTCCACCAGGTCGCACACTTGATTCTGGGTCTTGATTTTACAATGGCAGAGATCATATCAGTGCACATGGCATCATCACAGGCTGCACACCCGCTCAGCTCTATAGGTGCCACTAACTCTGTGACCCGCGAGGCAACGCCACGTGGCGGTAGGCCCGCGCTGCCCGCTGGCTCAGGCCAACACTGCGGTCCACCAGGTCGCACACTTGATTCTGGGTCTTGATATTGCAATGGCAGAGACCATATCAGTGTACACAGCATCATCGCAGGCTGCACACCCGCTCAGCACTTTAGGTGCCCCTACCTCAGTGCACAGAAAGTCACCGTCCCGTGGCGGTAGGCCCGTGCCGGCCGCAGTGTAACCGGTGCCACCGACTCCGTGCAACGCAAGTCATGGACCCTAAATGATTGAGTCTCGTCATAGGCCAGGCGGACGTAGCCATGTCACCTCAGGCAGTGGGGAAGAACTGGGACACGTAGCGTCGTCATCCCCCCTTTATACGTAAGCCAAGTGGGCTGGCTCGGCGTACGCCAGGCCAGCGTAGGGGTGTGAACAATTATCCCTGGCCTCTGGGCGTGGTTCATATCTGGGCTGCACAGGAAACCAACTGATGCGTGTGTCTCGGTTGCTGTGTCTGCGCCACACGGCCCGCAATCGACAATGTTGCAATGTTGCATGCAGCCGGAGGGCGTCCGCGCACGAAGGGATTGTACAAGGAGCGCAAGGCCGCTCGGGGTCTTGGCTCATACATGCCAACTGTTGTGTGTGTTCATCGCTGTTGTTGCACCTAGCCTCAATTGCAGCGCGAAAGCCACATCACATTCTCAGGATACAAGCAGTAGTCTGACTAACATTAGGGATGAAAGCCCCTTTGTCTCAATACAGAAGTCGGAAGGACATCTGCACCTCCGACCTTGGAATTGCATGCGGCAGGCACCCCTGAGAGAGATACCATGGCAGATGATGACGACTCCCACACTACACAGCGCTAATGAAAGATCAACATATCCACACCCCACACACAGAAGTCCTTGCTCGAGGTACTCCTGCATGGAATGGCCTTGACACTTACGTACAGGACAACCCATACGTCCAAACTTTGCACACTCATACGACTCATTGCTCCGAGCTGTGGCATATCATCCACATAACAACCGCAGGTCAGAAGAGTGCCGGTTCTACGAGAGCGAACAACGCAATGTCAGAACATCCCGGGCACATGCACAACCCCTGTCACGTGGAACTGTACCGTGACCGAATGCTGCATTTGTTGGGGGCACTGGCAGTGTTGCGCATCAGTTACCATCTGAGCTTCCGCCTTGCGTACGTCACCTGCGTCCAGCCCTGGTTCCACTGTCGATCATGCATATTCGAGTGGCCCATGGATGTCTGCTTATCCAACACAACGGTAGCTGAACTGGATTATGACGTGTGTGTGCGCCCCCTGTTGGACCAGGAGTGTAACCGTGATACCCGTTCATGGGATGCCTTGGTATTTGGTGTATGTGCTGGCAGTTGGGTATGTGAGATTGCACAATTCCTCGTGTGCAGTGACCACATCGAAGTGCTCCCCTATTGGGCTGTGTTGCGGATTGGTGAAACGGCGTGGATGGAGCACATCTGTCCGGACCAGCTAATGGATTGGCTCGCCCCCGTGTTCGTTGAAGTGAACAACGACGTACTCTTGGAACTGATTGCCCATGAAGCTGCGCTCGCTTTCATGGACGAGTAACTACGTTCCTGCAGCCACAAAAGATTGTGACCCATAGCACAGGTCCCAACACCCTTTTGCATCTTGGAGAAATGGACACATATCCCACCATAACAGTGGCATGGCTGCATTCGCCTGGACTCAGAATGCATGTGCGTGCAAGATCATGCGGGTTGACACACACCTGTGCAAGGTGAGTGGACAGCGGCGCCTGGCAACGTTCCTCAACCTGACACACCGCTGGAGGGAGAGTACACACATGGCAATGTTGTACTACATGTGACCTTGTTGGACTCCTACACCTGCTCATGGTCAGCAGAGTAGACAGTCAGCGCAGTCCGGTGGTACAGGACTATGCAGATCCCATGGGCTGTGAGTGGTGTCCCCTGACATGGTGCAATGAGCATTCGCCAAACACCACATGACTCGTCCAGCAAGGCAAGGTGGGCTGAGACCGTTGGCATCCGTAATGATTGGTGTTCATTTGTACCTCCCCATGTCTTGCACCTCTACATGTTCCTTTGCTGCCTGTTAGTGTATGATGCATTGGTCTGCATGTTGTCGCCCTTGTCTTGCCCGTACTGACATGCACATGCTAATAAAGTGTATGCAACTTCACTAGTGTTCAACTGTGATGAGTGTTGATTAGCATGCCAAACTGTGTGCCTCAATGAGCATTGTCCGTACACAGGGAGGGACTGACTGGCGCATTTCACTTAGGGTGAGTCCCTATTGCCAGCTCCACCTCTGTGAGCCAGACATTGTGGTTGGGAGAGTTGCTGGTAGACCTGTGCGCTTACGTGTCTTCAGCAATGTGAGTATGGTGTCCAACTTCTTGCCATGTGGATCAATGTGTTCCATCAAACCAGGCGTGGTCCACACAGTTGAGTGTGTTTAGGTATGCGAAGAGATGTTCTGTTGTCACATGTGATGTGGGACTCAACTTTAGGCCTCCTACCGACTTTGACATTTTTACACACAGCCCTATTTAATACATGGACATGGGGCTACGTTGGGGGGTTGCGAGATTGTTGTTCATGATCAATGAGGCCACAGCTAGTTTACATCTTCACAGTCATCTAATTGGCCATGTGTGTCACGGTCAAACATGCGCATTGGATGTCATTTCCCAGAGTGTACCTTTTTGTGCACTCAATGTCCCTACAGTCATCCATACTGTTATACTTAATTGAACATAGACATGACACATCTGTGTGATTAGGAATGTTTTATTCACATCCTGTGGAGTGTCGGAGCTGGAGCAGTACATGGCCATGCACACCCCACATTACATGGTTGCCCAGTGCAGGGCCAAACAGAGACCTTTAGGGAATGACAAGTTAATCGGTAGAGGAAGGGTTGAGTCCGCAGCCTGTTTGCTGTGTCATTGGTAACCAGAGCAGATATGGCAGTCCATGTCGGGGTCCAGGTGAATGTCGCAGAGTGTTTTTCGGGGGACAGTGGAAGGTGTTGTACCAGGGCATGATGCAGAGGGCTGTACCAAGCAGAAACAGGCCATATGGCGGGGGATGAATGCTACAACCTCATTTTTGACACAGAGTCATTACCATCCAGATCTTCGTCCTCTGATATGTCTTCTGTGTCCGGTGTGCCAGGTGTGTGTGGTGGTGTTATGGCTGCATCACTGTGTGCCACTGACACATCAGGGGGCGGAGGTGGTATGGCTGCATCACTGTGTGCCACTGACACATCAGGGGGCGGAGATGTGTGTGTCGAAGTTCCTGCAGCAGTCATCTGGGACAGGCTCTGTGGCAGCAATGGCAAGATGAGGATCTGCAGGGCATGGAAGATACCAGCTACATCTCGCTGGTTTCAGCCGTGACAGCCATCCTTCCTGCCTGCATCCGCTCCATGTTCTCCATTGTCATCCGCATCTGTGCCAACTCTGTGCTGTCATCGCTGGAGCCTGTCTGACTAGACAGTTCTTGGATCCGAGTAATGGCTCCAGCGAGGTCAGCCAAGGATTGTTGTAGGGCATGGAGCGGACTGTGGGTGTCCGTTAGGGACTGTAAGTGGTCCCTGATGGGACTAATACACCCACGTATGGCATCTAGTTTTGGCTGCCATGAGGTCGAAACCCACCCGCACCTGTTCAGCCAGCACCCTCTGGCAGTCTGACACACGGCGTTGGAATGCCATGTGTTCTTTGGTGAGGTTCTGGGAGCCAGCCGTGGTGGTGGGTGCTTCCTGCTGTGTGGTCTGTGCAGGGGTGGGATCACCTCGATGCAGCTGGGCTGCCCTGCTCCTGGAGGTGGGGTGCGGAGGCTGTCCATGAGCCGTTGGAGGGTGTCGGAGCAGATGGCCAGGGGGTGCTCCTCATCATCACTGAAGAGATGTCTGGTCTGCTCTGCAGGAGGTGTTGATTGTCCTTCTACAATGTGCAGGGGAGATGCAGGTTAACAGTGTGTTCCATGTATGTTCATGCATTGTACATGTTTACATACAGACTGCATGACAATGTACATTGTGACTGTTTTGGAGGAGCTGGGTATTTGATGGGAGACAGTGGACATTTCGACTACATGACAGATGTGAGGTTGTACTCGTACATTATCATATGACTGTTTCCTGCTATGCCTGATGTGATTGGCCAGTTTCTACGCACATGCGGCACCAGTTGTGTCCTCTGTTCTGTGGTGCAAGTGTGGCACTTTGTACCACATTGTCATCAATGTTGATGTGCTGTGATTGCTATGTGTGTGTGCTGCATTGTGGGAGAGTCGCCCCTGCAGCTCTGATTTAGCGGCCCCTTATCCCTTTGAGGCGGTGTGCCTTTGACTTGTGTGCTTTTACGGTGCTGAGATGTTGGCCACTTGGGTCATTTGTGCTCTTGGACGTTTTTTGTACTCTTGTGCATTGTTTGTCTGCAGATGTGTTGTTGACGTCAGGGGTTGTATGTGCACGTGGATGTGTCAGAGTGTGACCTGCTCCTTTGAGGATGTTATCCACACTGGGCCACCTCAGTGTCGTGGCGTGCACCATGTCATGTATTTTGACTGTAGCCATGCTATTGGTCATGCAGTGTCACTTGCATTGTCAGTGTGGCTCACAGAGCCGCTGCTTTGCTGCATTCAGCACATGTGCATGAGTAGGTTGTGAGATTGGTGATGGGGGGGGCCATTTGTGCAAATGGTGGACGGGGGCCTACTTGGTGTTTCTATGTGTGCTGCAGTGTGCCAAGGCCATCAAGGACATGTTCCACAGTCATTGTGGGTGTGCAGTGTGGTACACATAATTCTGCATGTGTGCCATTGTGCCCATCTCCCCCCGTCCCCCCAGTCCCTGGTCGTTACTCACCCTGTTGCTGTTGGGTCAGGTCATATCGAGCAGTGTCCGGACCCCCAACTCCTTGCACCGTCTCCGCACTGATGACTGTGGCCACCATTTCCTCCAGCTCCTCCTGTGGCGCAGGACTCCCACCTCCAGTCGCCGTTGCTGCCTTCAGGTTGGCAGTGAGTTTCTGCTTGGTTTGGCTTTTCACATCATGCCAGCGCCTCTTGACCTCCTCCATTGACCTCCTCAACACTCTTAAACTTGACAGCATGCCTTACAATTCAGAGGATTACTAGGGCCTACCTCATTTCTAAAAGACAGCGACTGCCTTTCTTAAAGGTGAGGAAGGCTGCAGTGTGCCTACAAGCAGCTTATCATGGCTATGTTGTCTGTAAAAGCAACATACTGCTGCTATGGTGCTTAAGTCCTCATACAGGAAAGTTGTGGGTCAAAAATAGTTTGCTTGTACTGAAAAAACACCCATGCATTTTTCCCATGTTAAACGAACATGTCAGAGGGTACAGCTTAGACTATGGCTGAATTGGCGAGAGGATGTTGCGTAACAACCAGAGCTGTTGACATTGGAACTGGGGAACCCGGTTTGAGTCTCGGTGTCGCCTCAGCATCCTGTGATTCTGTGCAAATCACTTAATCATCCCAAGCCAAAAATAAAACCATTAATGTGCCTTGTGTATTGTAACTGCTGTTCATATAAAGCAGTCTCATGCCTTTAGGTCGAGTTTGCGCTACATAAAACTAAAAAGAAAGAAAAAAGGATAGGCGGAGGGTTTAGCACAGGCATTACATCACAAAACTAGTAAAGTTTGCCAAAGTCAAGTAACGCATCATCAGCCCTTTCAATGGCGTATGACATCACAGCATAGATATGTGATACTGAGCCTAACTTGGGAGAAAACTTGTAAAGATTTCATTGATTAGAATAACTTTTGATATTTCCCCAAAGTACTGGAGCAGCAAATAACCTTATCATCCTCCCATAAAGCAGCAAATATTTTTTTTAATTATTTTATTATCAAGTTGAAATCATTAGCGGAATACCAGAAGGTGCTGCAGGGCAAGTTTTAGCTACATGTATACAAATGTGCCTTCCAAGGTTGTGCAAGATGAATAGTGTTAGGAAACCCATGCAATTGTGGCGAACATAAAAAATAAACAAAAGTTCAGTCAATTATGAGGAAAGATCAGAACAGCAAAAACAATATCAAGGATGTGATGAGAAGAAACAGGGAGAGGGGGTAGGGATAACTTAAAATAAGAGCTATTTAAGAGCTACGATGCGGCGTAGACTGTGTCATAGTGCATAAATGGTACCTGAATTCCAGCGGGAGCAGCAGGAGAAGTAGTGTTGTAAGGGCTAGAGCTGCTGACTTTGGAGCTGGAGAACCAGGTTCGAATCTGGCGTTGACTCAACATCCTGTGATTCTGGGCAAATCACATCATCCCTCCGTGCCTCATAAAAATGAATGTGTCCTTGTGTAACGTAACCTGTACTCATGTAAATTGCTCCATTGAGTTTGCGCTATATAAAACTGCAAAGAACGAAAAGATGGCCAGCGGAGGGTCACTAATCAAAGTTAATTAATCAGTACTTGGTCTGTGCGCCAGGGCAATGCATGACAAGTAGCCAAATGAGAAGGCAGCAAAGAAGAGCGACAATGGTGCCAACAAATGGTAAAATATGGGTGGGTTCCAACCCCATTATCAGTTACAAGAATGTCTGCATGCCCTATCGCATGCTCTCGCAGGCTTGACCTAAAAATGACAAAATAATGAGGTAATACCATCAAAAAATGTGCTGCATGACATGTGATAGTATTACCTCATTATTTTGTCATTTTTAGTTCAAGCCTGCGAGAGCATGAGCTAGCTAAACTGAGTGCCTGATTCACAAAGATAAACTTAGATCTGTTTAAGTTTAGACCTGAAGTCTAACTTTAGACCTGAAGTCTCAAACTTAGACTTCGGGTCTAAACTTAGACTTTAGGTGTAAACTTAGACTCCAGGTCTAAAGTTAGACTTCAAGTCTAAGTTTACCTTTGTGAATTTGGCCTCAGTTTAGACCTGAAGTCTAAGTTTAACCCTGAAGTCTAGACCTAACGTCTAAGTTTAGACCTGAAGTCTAAGTTTAGACTTTGGGTCCAAACTTAGACCTCAGGTCTAAAGTTAGACTTCAGGTCTAAACTTAGATTTAAGGTCTAAACTTAGACTTTAAGTCTAAGTTTACCTTTGTGAATCGGGCCCTCAGTTTAGACCTGAAGTCTAAGTTTAAACCTGAGTCTAGACCTGAAGTCTGAGTTTAGATCTGAAGTCTAAGTTCAGACTTCAGGTCCGAACTTAGACCTCAGCGCTAAAGTTAGATTTTAGGTCTAAACTTAGACTTCAGGTCTAAACTTGGACTTCAGAGCTAATCTTATACTTCAGGTCTAAAGTTACAGGTCTAAACTTAGACTTCAGGTCTAAACTTAGACTGCAGGTCTCAGTTTACCTTTTCTTGCTGCATAATTTAGTAAACCCAGCCACATAATTTGCTCCTCCCCTTCTGCATACTTTCAGTGGCCCTGCATATAATCCAAAAACTAGCGCTATATTAGATCTACAGTTCTTCCTAAGTGCAAGATTTGTACTGAGAACTCTGTCTGGCCATGCTGCAGGCAGCAGCCACCATAGGGGTAGTTGTAAATAGAGCAGCAGGTGTTGTGGCATTGGCCCCAGGTGTGTGAGGGTCATTCTGCACCCCAACTGTAGGTGGATTTTTTTACAACCAAAAAGGTGGTAGAGAGGGCACATTTTCCTTGATTGACCGACGGCCAATGACACCCTTGCTATGCCACTAGATAGCCACCACAATCTAATATTCATTCACACTCACTTGCTCCGTGCAAGTCAAGAACTGTTTTTATGCCTCACCACTTTCAAATGCTAGCCGCCACTGGTCATCATAGAGAGGAGGCCCTCTCTTGTTTGTACATCTACTTTCCTATGTCTCATTGCACCTTAAGGAAAGCATGAGTAGTTAGGTATAGGTTTGACTTTCCAGGCCTACATTACCAGATCCATCAGCTGCTGGAAATGGGGGAAGAAAACAGTTTAATGAGCACTCACCACTGGCTCATGTTCTCTCTCCATCTAATCATATTTTGGTATAACCAAATTTTTAAGTTACTACCCTTCTGTGCCTCCTTGCATCATTGTGCATAATGGTGCATACCTTTGGCATCATGTGGTGATCCGTGGCATGATGGTATTCACTTCTGTGCAAAGCTGGATAAATCATAGTATAGTAGAGAGAGAGAGAGAGAGAGAGAGAGCGATGACAAGTTAGCCATTGCAAGAATGGACTCAAAGATAACAGTTTGCAGCTCACAAATGTACAAAGCATTATTTAATGAGATACTGTCAGTTACAACAAAAATATTCGCTGGTCATAAGTGGTGCTGGAATCAAGTCCTGTGCAATCAAGCGCACTGAAAGGGAAATACCCCTGGAGTGGAGTGACTAATGGGAAAGAAAAAACACTATGGAATATTAACGAGTTTGGAAACACTACACCACTCACAAATAATTTACAAATTGTGTAAAAAAACAGCAGAAATCATGATTTGAATCAGATTTCTCCAGAATCATGACAATGTGAATGCCAGAGATGCTTAAAAAAGTTCTGAAGCACAACTTCTAGGCAAATATGATTCAAAATTACGAACTGTAACAGAGGAGCACTAAGCGTGTGAGCACAATCATACATTAAGTTGCATTTTCCATTTTAGTATTCGTTTTCGCTCCTGAAACTGAAATGATATTCAAAAGGCAACTTAAGGTGCTTACGTTTCTTTTTGGCAAATGTCAAGGCCTGTTAAACTGTCATGCTGGATTTACAGCAACGTGAGGTAATATTAAAAACAACTTAGCCCTTCCAGCCTTCCAAAAAAAGAATGCCCACAAAGCCACACAGGAATTAGAAGGATATTTGTCAGACAGAATTTCGGAACTTAACAATCCATCAGCGACCCTGGCCGATATCTTCTGGGGTGCACGTAGGCTTTGTCCGTGGCGCGGTCCCAGGGTGGTCGTTCTGAAATCTTTCTGTGACCCTTCAGGGGTCAGGGCTTAATGATTTCCCCTGTTTACATCCCCTCCTGCTCTCCCCAGGGGGTTGGTAATACAGCAGCCATTTGCCTTCCCACAGTTTCACAAAGCAGAGGGCACTGCATAAAGAAGTTCCAGCGCCATTCTCCTCAACTGTTTGCTCTTGTTAACACATTAAACAGACTTCCAGTCTCTTTGAGGCGGCAGTTGTCTTAGACGCTGCTGAGTGCGTCCAAACGTTGTAAAAGTGCCCTTTCTGTTTTCAGGCTTTGAAATGCTTAGGCACAGCAGACTTAACCGAGGTTTTTTTTTCATTATTTCTGTGTGACCGATTCTTGGCATTTCAAAGCGAAGTCGGAGATCGAATGCTCCTGTTCATCCTGTTACTGCTTCTGGAAGGGCCTGGTCATGCTCAGCAGGCGACCAGCCCCCATCCCTGTGAGAGAAAGGAAAACCCCGATTACCCTTAGTCTCACCAGAACCTTCCCCAGGAGCTGTGCGGTAACATTAATTATTATTCTGCGTAGTTCTGTAATACGGAGTTAGTAAACTTTATGCAGTCCAAAAAGGCATGCACAAATTGTATTTACATGCCCGCTATGCAAACCCTAATACATGCACACAGGCACGGTGGAAATTAGGGAATTAGATAATGTCTTCAGCTATGCGGATCTGCTTAAATTGTTTTGCGCAAATACATTTGCAAAGGGACAGCCGTTTTTCTGTAATTTATGTGCCTAATCGCCAGGTTTCCTGTCACAAACAACATGTTCCTGTGCAAAAATTGCTTTGCGCACGTTTGTGCACACATACATCAATGTTTCTTTGATTTAGTTACCTAGGGCCAGTGAAAGGATGGACGAGGCAGGTAAGTCGGGACTCGGAGAAACAGCTTTACTTTACCATCGGTCTCTCCAGTCAGCAGCAAATGCCGCCTTCAGAACCCCGTGCCCCATGTTCCAGGCAGGGCGCCAATATCCCCAATATTCCAACACTAAAGCCAGATGTATGAACTTGATTGCAAATCCTGCAATTGGGTAAATTGCAAGGTTTGTGGCCAGTAAATGTGTTTTTTGAAAATACTCAACTCATTTAGCGATTCGATAACAGGTTACAAATCACTAGTGCGTTTAGAAAACCTTACTGAATCAGTATTTAGCGCCCCTTCCAAATACTTATTTGGAAAGTATTGTAATGTTTTGCTACTATTAATATTTTACTGACACCTTAAAGGAGGTGGTAACCCATTCACCAGCAGGATAGGCTCACCAAGGTGCCCCTTCCCCTTTGTGAATGTTGACAAAAACATTTTTTAGGAGAAGACATAGTTGCCTAGTTTAAAAAAAGTTTGTAAAACAAACTTTTCTTAAAAACGCATCCCTTTTTCCTGGGATGCATTAAAAAAATGATTGCTTTATTTAAAAGCAATCACAGATGTGGTGGACATAGTCGGTCACAATTTGAGACCTACTCATTAATTTTAATGAGGTAGGTTGAATTGCGACCTACGATTCAATATTTTGTAAACCAACCTATTGCTTCATATGCCAGTTCACCTAATACCACTGGATTCGGTTAAGGTCGATGCAATCATTTTTTGTGAATCCAATGAATGTACTTGTTACAATGTATTATCATAAGTTTTATTATAAATTGTAATTACTCATATTTGTTATGAGTACTGGGGCACTATCACCAACATGCCATTGCGATTTCCTCAGCATGCATGCGGTTTTTCACGGTGACACGCACACCTTGTGGTTTTGGTACATACTTTCAGCGTGTCATTGTTCATTTGGACAGAGCGTTTTGTTTACCTGCATGCGTGTTATTCCACGGTGACACGCACACCACGGAATAGCCTTACATTTCTATTTGTGTGTCGACAACGGTGACACACACACCTCATTTCAATGCGTCTATGATTACACGCATACCGCATTATCTTGATGCACATTTCGCACAACTTCTGTAAAAGTTCCTCTGGCAGCATAACACTGTTTTCCTTTTCCGGGAGCTTTAGTATTTAGTGCATTTTCATATATACAAGAATTCTTATATATACAAAAGTTCATTTGTTCATTGTGGTCTGCACTGTACATTCTTGGTATTTTATTCTGACTCGTTCTCCTGTATAACTAATTTTCATTGGTAAGTTACTGTTATGATGGCTGCCGCAAGTATGTCCCAACCTGCACCGTTCTTAAATGAATTTGGAGAACCCAACGTTCCATGGAAGGAATGGGAAGATATTTTTGAATCGTATCTTATAGCAATTGGGGGAAAAGTTTAGTGTCTTAAGGAAACAGCACATTCTCTTACACAGTTTGGGACCGGATGGCAGGAAAATATTTGGGACATTACCTGAACCTGAGGATGATACTGATGAGGAAGAGGATGATGATACTTACACATCCACCTTGTCAAAGTTACATAACCACTTTGGTGACAAAGTGAACATAGTGCTGGAAAGACATAAGTTCTTCAGTCGTTCTCAAGGCAAGCAGGAAAGTGTTTCCACTTACGTAGCAGCACTTAGAGGTCTTAGCAAACTTTGTGAATTTCATGACCTGAATGATTCCTTAATCAGAGACCAACTGGTACGTTGTACAAATAATAAAGAAATTCAGAGGAAATTGTTACAAAAACAACCTAATCTTCAAGAAGCCATTGAAATAGCCAAATCAGTAGAACACAAGGCCATTTGCATAAAAGAAATAAATTCTCTAGATTCCAACGGAACAGTGGCAGAAATTAAAGAAGCAGAAGTTAAAGAAGTAGAAGTTTGTAAAATAAAGAACGATCCTGGCAAAACTAAGAATGATAATTGGCGCAACCAAATAGGAGACTCAGAAAATGTCAAATTTAAATGCTATCGATGTGGGAGCAGCAATCATTTAGCAAATAACCCCAACTGCCAAGCAAAATCAGCAATATGCAGGAAATGCAACAAAAGGGGTCATCTTGCAAGAGTGTGTGGATGCTTCCCAAGGAAAACTTGGGGAAATGGTGCCTCTGATGACAAAACCCAAGTCAAGAAAATCATACTACAAATTAATGAAAGAGACGATGATAAGCACCAAAGATATCCTGAGTGCAATGTATCCATTGATGGCAAAGATGTTAAGATGTTTACAGACTCATGTTCTCCTTTCACCCTGGTAAACTTTGCTGACTTCAAATCCATCTTAGGTAAAGAACAAGATAAGTTATGTAAAGCAGACATTTCACCTAGCGGATACAATAGAGATCCCATACCGATGAAAGGCATGATCAAATCTCTCATCTCCTTTAAAGATCGTTCTACAGTGGGAAAAGTATATGTAGTAGAAAATGGATCCAATTTATTAGGATGGCAACATCAAAGAGAACTGGGCATTAAACTGGACCCTAATAATCCGGAACAAGTTTTAGTTGTAATTCCTTCAAGCAACAGTGAACACATTGCCAATGATTTTCCAGAAGTTTTTTCAGAAGATTTAGGTTTACTAAAAGACTTTCAACACAAAATTCAATTAAAACATAATGCTAAACCTGTGATTCATAAAACTAGACCTATACCCCATCTTATGTGGGAACCCCTGAAAAGAGAGTTATCTAGACTTGAAGGGTTAGGTATCATACAACCCATTGATTGTTCGGAATGGGTTGCACCCATTGTTATCGCAAAAAAAACCACAGCCAAGACATCAGAATGTGCATTGACTTGCGTGACCTAAACAACAACATCTGGGTAGAGAGGCACCCACTACCCCGCATCCACGAGGTGCTAAGCACAATGGGGGAGGCCACTTGGTTCAGTGTTCTGGATCTCTCCATGGCGTACCATCAGGTAGAGCTACATCCAGACTCTAGGAGACTCACTGCGTTCACTACTCCAATGGGTACATACATGTTCCGTCGCATGCCTTTCAGATTGGCCTCTGCGGCGGCAGTATTTCAAAAAATTATGCAACAGGTTTTAGAAGGTGTACCTAAGACATTATGCTTTCAAGACGATGTATTGATTTATGGAGCTAGCATTGATGAGCACAATAATATTCTTAAGCAAGTCTTCTCTAGATTCAAGAAGGCAGGGCTCACATTGAAGAAAGAAAAATGTCAATTAGGTGTGGAAGCTGTGGAATATTTGGGGCACTGCATTTCAAAGGAAGGCTTAAAACCTAAATACTGTCTGCTAGAAGCGGTAAAGGATGCCCCAGCACCTACAAACAAAGATGAACTCAAGTCATTCTTAGGGTTAGCAGAGTTCATGGCAAAGTATGTAGATCATTTTGCTGACCTAACCTCCAACCTGAGAGAACTCACAAAGAACCACACTCACTTCCAGTGGTCAAATGAACAGCAAGCCTCATTTTTGAAAGTAAAAGACGCAATACTTTCAGCTCCGTACTTATGCAACTTTGAACACAATCGTAAAACCATACTCACTACTGATGCAAGCAACAGGGGCTTAGGGGCTACTCTCTCACAAATAATCGATGGCAGAGAAACAATTGTTGCATTTGCTTCACGCACACTCACCAAAGCAGAAATGAATTACTCTGTAATAGAAAGGGAAGCCTTAGCCTGTTTCTGGGGTGTAAAACATTTTAAATTCTTCCTATGGGGCATTCAATTCTGCATACGCACGGACCACAAACCCCTAATTTTCATGTTCAATCCTAAAAATAACTCATGCAACACTCCCCGTATAGCCAAATGGATCCTTGGATTAGAGGGCTTCTGCTTTAGGGTGGAATATGTTCCGGGTATTCACAATTCTGCAGCAGATTTTCTTTCAAGAAGTCCTTTAGACAAGGAGGAGCAGTTTGACACCCCTGAGTACCCCATCCTTCAACTTAATCTCACCACCATCACTTCACAAGAATGGTTAGATTGCATGAGCAAAGACACTACTATGACTCAACTCTTAATTTACACGGTACAGGGTTGGCCCACTTCCTCTGATTTGGTAAGTGAAGATGTCAGGAAATTCTGGGAGGTTCGTCATGAACTCAACATTGAGCAGGGAGTCCTATTCAGAAATGACAAAATTGTACCACCTGATCCTCTGAGATACAAAATTGTTGATCTTGTACATGAGGGTCACCTTGGCAGAAGTTTGACTAAAGCTAGGTTACGTGAACGATACTGGTTTCCAAACATGGATTCGATTGTAGAAAACAAGGTAAAGAACTGCTTAACTTGTGCCAATAGTGACAAGTCAAAAATAACTAGGAAAGCACCCATCTTCCCAGTATCAGTACCAGATAAACCATGGGAGAAGATTGCTCTTGACATAATTGGTCCGCTCAATTACAAAAGTACCCTAAAACGATTCGCACTGGTCTTAATAGATTACCATTCTCACTGGACTGTAGTGAGGATGGTCAACCAGATTACCACTGACTATGTCATCCAATTTCTCAAAGATGCATTTGTCCTGGAAGGCATTCCATCTTCCATAATCACTGACAATGGGGTTCAATTTACTTCTCACACCATGACAGAGTTCCTTAATAAATTGAATGTTAATCACTTGAAAACGCCCTCTACTGTCCCAGGGCTAACGGCCTGGTAGAAAGAATGAACCGCATGATCAAAAGTTGCATACAGTTAGCTAGTGTTAACAGAATCCCAATAGAACAGGCAATACAAGAGATGTTATGGGCTTACCATACCACTCCCAATCAAGTTACAGGAGTCTCCCTTTTACTGCATTAAAGGGTAGGAAACCCTGCACCAAATTCTTTCCTAACTGGTTGGGAGGTGGTACTAGTGTTATGCACGACGTTCAGGCATCAAAAGACAAAATAAATACTCACCAAACCAAGTATAAAATCCATTACGACCTCAAATATGGAACAAAAACTCCACAATGGAGAATTGGAGACTGGGTATGTGTTAAAAATCCCAGAATTTGCAATTCTGACTCTAAATTTTCCAAACCTATGCAAATCACAGCAATCAGAAAAAATACAGCCATAATGGACAATGACCAAATGTGGAGCATGGATAGATTGACCAAATCCCAACCCATACATAGTGAGACATCCAATCACAGATCCACACGAGCTACCTACGATGCAGAGAATCCGCAAAACCCCCAGTTGGCAACAAGACTATGTCATGACCAAATAACCTCCTTTGTTTATCTTTTCCTTTCATTTTGCAGGGGGAAGATGTGTTACAATGTATTATCATAAGTTTTATTATAAATTGTAATTACTCATATTTGTTATTGATGTCACCCCCAATACATTCCTATTTAATGTTGGTACATTCCTCCGCTGTGCCCCCCTCCTTTCCTCCTACCTGATACCTTCCGCTGTCCCCAGGAGGCTACCTTGGAATGTTCAGTGGTGACAGTTGCTGCACTGTTGGTGGACAGAGGAGACCGGAATAAAGAGTTTTCCTACATACTTGAAGGCTTCGTCTTTTCATCAGTACACATCTCCTCTAGTATTCAGTTTGCGAACATGCTCTCAGTTGTGATTTGCGCAGATGCCAGTGGATTAGTGATGTCCTCTGAAGTGTGAGATATTCTGAACCGTGGCTGTCACTCCGGTTTGACATACTCCATGTTTGGCCTGCTGTCTTACTTATTTGCACTGAAGTGCCTAGAAAAAGGAGGTCAACAGCTGTATTAGAAAAGGCAGTCCACATTCTGTGATCCATATATGATGCTAAACCCATAGTTTTGTATCATATTTAGCTGCAGCAAAGGTATCCTGCTCTCTACGGTGGTCAGAGTCCATTTCTGTAAAAGCTGAATCTGCAGTGATTGGCCAAATACCAACTCCAATGGGCATGTACCTGTGGAACCATGTTGGGAATTTCAGTAGCCTCTGAGGAACTGGCATAGCCTGAAGTCATCGGAAATATATCAGCACTTTTTTTGAATAATTCTATTGATCGTGGACATGAACCCAGTAGCGTCCTCCACAGGCTGGGTACTCACTAATGACTACACCACACACGGAGCTTAGTATAACACGTCTTTATTCATCTGCATGTAACCATGAACTCGAAATTCGAAACCTGCATTCACTTCACTACGCTCTAACACTTATGTCACAGTTCTATGGAGACCCTACATCTCCCCTCTGTTAAATAATTTTTTTAAACTTCTTTTACAAATATATACAATCATAGCTCTTTGACGAGTCTTTGTGGTGCTAAATGAAATGGCTCAGCATCGAGGGGAGCATCAGATTTTCGTTTTGTAGACTGACGAACAAGAACTCGATCTCCTCTTGTAAAAGTAAAGTCTTTTGCATGTTGACGCTTGTCTGCATAGCCCTTTTTTATTTTATTTATTTATTTATTTATAAAGTTTTATATAGCGCTAGCTAGACCCGTGGGTATCAGAGCGCTTTACATACACAAAGGAAAAGAAAAGGAATTACAAAACATCGCTGTACATGAGGATGCATAAAAACAAAAGCAAAGACATAGAACTTATGTATCCAGAGAGGGGACAAGGACTCAGGTGGCTGACACAGTCAGAGAACCACCATCCTAGAAGGACAAAGTGAGCAGGGAGTCTATTTGGTTATTGATGACTGGGACGGTTGCCTTGGTTAGTAAAGTATTGGTTTAGAAGAAAGAGTTTCAGGTCCTTTTTGAAGCAAGAGAAGGAGGGGTTGCATCTGAGGTTAATCGGGAGTGCGTTCCACATCCTGGGTACGTTGCCAGAGAAGGACCGGTACTGGGTCATTTTCTTTTTCAGTTTCGGAGGGATGAGAAGAAAAGAGTTGGTGCTTCTCAGAGTTCTGGATTTCCCTGCTTCTATTAGCTTGCTGTTAAGGTAGTTTGGGAATTGGGTGTGAAGGGTCTTGTGAGTGATGCAGGCCAGTTTGTAAATACATCTACCTTCCATGGGAAGCCAGTTGAGAGCGTTGAGGGTCGGTGAGATGTGTTCAAATATTTTTACATCAGTTATGAGTCGGGCTGCCATGTTAAGGACTGACCTAAGTGGGGCTAGGTGAGCTTTTGGTGTCTTTGTTAGGATGGCGTTCCCATAGTCCAGTTTAGAAAGGACTAGGGATTGTACTATTGACTTGAGATCATCTTGAGGAATGAAAGGTTTAATTTTCTTGAGGTGTTTTAGGGAGTAGAGCGCGCTTTTTGCAGAGTTCTTTATGTGGTCCTTCATTGACAAGTTCTTGTCCAGGGTAATGCCTAGTGACTTTACTGAGTCGGATAGGATGAGGGAGCAGTTTAGAGCATCCAGTTCCTTGAGCCAGACTTGAGTTGGTTGGTGGTTACTTTTCGGAGAGAACAGTATTAATTCAGTTTTATCCGGGTTCAGTTTTAAGTGGTTTGCGTTAAACCAGGTTTGGATCTTGGTAAGCGTGACGTTGAGGTGTCGGATGTCACTGGGCGATTTGATTTTGTAATATATTTGTGTGTCATCAGCATATACGTGGTAATGAACCCCTGCTTGTTTCAAAATAATTGCAAGGGGTTCCATGAAGAGATTGAAGAGGGATGGTGATAGGATCGATCCTTGTGGGACTCCAAGTTTGACTCGTGTTGGTACCGAGAGGCAGGAGTTGATTTTAATCTGTTGCGAACGGTGCTGAAGGAAGGAAGTGAACCATTCTAGTACTGTGCCATTAATGCCACATCGGCTCTTCAGAGTCTCTAGTAAAGCTCGATGGTTTACTGTATCAAATGCTGCTGATAAGTCAATGAGGATGAGGAGGCAGGCAGAACCTTCGTCTAAGGCTCTGTGGATATCATCTGCAACATTGAGCATCGCTGTTTCGGTGCTACAACCTTTCCTGAAACCTGACTGAAAGGTGTCGAGGAGGTTGAAGTTGTCAATATGTTTGTTAAGTTGCTGGAGAACGCACTTCTCCAAAGTTTTAGCTAGGAACGGGAGGTTGGAGATAGGTCTGAGGTTGTTGAGCTCGTTGGGGTCGGCCCCTGATTTCTTGAGTAAAGGTGTGATTTGTCCTAGCTGAAGGGAGTCTGGGACACAACCTGATGTGAGAGAGGAGTTGATGATTTTTGTCCAGACAGGGGCAATGATGTGGTTGAGTTTTTTTACTATTGTGGATGGGAGAGGGTCCATAGTGTGGGAAGAAGGTTTTAAGCTTGCAATTATATTGAAGACTTCGGTTTCCGACATGGGTTCGAAGTTCGACCAATTAGCGTCATTTTTCAGTTGGAGGCGGGTCTGATTGCCCGAGGTAGGATTTCGATCTGTGTGGTCCGGGATCGTTAACGGGGGGCAGGTTGCAAGGGAGGGAGGATTTGCGGTTAAAGTGAAGGATTGCTCAATTTTTGTGACTTTATCAGTGAAGAAGCAGGCGATTTCAACGCATCGATCTTTGGTGGCGTTTATTTCTAGTTGGGGTGTGCTGTTTGTTTGACTTTTGACAATGTTGAAGAGTTCTCTAGGTCTATTCTTCGCCTGGTCTAGTTGGGTGCGGAAGAAAGAGGCCTTTTCTCTAAAAATGTGTTTTTTATAGGCCGACCGGGTTGAACGAAGTTGTGCTAGGTGAAGAGTCAAAGGGTTAAGTCTCCAAGTCCGTTCTGATTGTCTGAGTTGTCTTCTTTTGTTATTAAGATCCATATTGAACCAAGATTTAGATTTGGTAGATCTCAGATGTTTGAGTTTGAGTGGAGCTACCTGGTCTAACACCTCTGTCATTGTGGAGTTAAAGTGGGCTGTGAGTTCGTCGGTCGTCATAGTGGAAGGCTGAGGTTGTAGATGGTCATGAATCCTGGATTCTAGTTCAGTTATGGGGACTCCTTTGATGTTCCTGGTCCAGTGCTTAGGTTTGTCAGGTCGTGTTGGTTGGTTTCTGACATGCGCGTCAATATTAAACAGTATGAGGTGGTGGTCGGACCAGTCAATGGGAGAAATCGATCTCAAGGAGACCAGCTCATTTTTGGTAATGATAGTATCCAGAGTTGCTCCTTTGATGTGAGTTGGTTCGTTGCAGAGTTGTTTGAGGTTGGTAATTTCAAGCAGGTTGGAGAGGTTCTGGGTTGTGGTGTCTTCTGGGTTGTTCCAGTGGATATTGAAGTCCCCCAGGAACACGTCTTCCGTGTCAGTGAGGGAGAAACGAGTTACTAGGTCGGTTAGTTCTTCCGTGAAGAGGGTACAATCCCCCGGAGGGTGATAGATGGTGTGAAATTTGATGGGCGGGTAGCCTTTGGCAGTGAGTTCAACACCTAGGTACTCAAGAGTCAAGTATTCTGTGGATTTTAATCTGGTAAGCGGTATTCCTTCTTTATGGATGATAGCAAGGCCACCACCAGTTTTGATCGGTCTGTCGTGTCTGATGATGTTGTAGCCTGGGGGGGTGAGAAGGTCTAGGATGGGGGTAGAGTGGTCATTGAGCCAGGATTCTGTGAGGAATGCGATGTCTAAATCTTCCGCGAGTATTACTTCAGCAATGTCTGTGGCGTGTTGTACTGCTGATCTACAATTGAGGAGCATGCACGATAGAGGCCAGAGCGCCTCAGAGGTGGTGTGTGCTGTGTGAATGGAAGTGTATTGAGCAGGGGGTCTGGGCGAGAGGACAGGTCTAGGGATTCTATTAGTGCTCACTAAAACTGGGATTGTCAACGCGGCCGAGTTCTGGCTAATTTCGAGGTAAGAGTCATTGATAACATCAGCTTCACGTTCTGAAATGGGTCGGAGTGTTCGGCTGGGACGATGAGCCTGATTCCTCAAAGTATTGGTGGGCCATGGGGTGCCAAGTGGGGCCATGGAGGAGGCAGTCTGGGGGGAAGGTGTGTAGTTACCCGCCGTGTGTGCGCAAGGAGGATTAACTCGGTTGGGGAGGCTTAGATGAAGGTGTAGGATATCTGCCGCTAGGGAGTCTATTTTCTGCTCCATTCGGGTCAGTAGCTGGGAGAGTGTGCTGAGAGGGCATGACGTCTTCGTCAGGGGCAGTGTATGATCAGGGTCTGTGGAGGAAGAGGGTACTGGGTTGTGGGATTGGGTGGCATCCTTGGGGTTAGGAGTGGGGATAGATTGGACGTGAGGGGTCAGTTCGTTGGTGCTTCCGGTCAGGAGGTTAGGAGGAGGTGTTGTGGGTCTTGCGTCCGAGGGAGGGGAGTGAGCAGTGGTAAGGAGTAAGTCCGTGTTCGGGGGATTGGCGGTGTGATTAGCAGTGGGGGTGGTTAGGGCATGTGGTGGAGGGTCGGGGAGGGGGGAGTGAGCAGTGGCTAGCGGGAGGTCAGTGTCCGAGGTATTAACGGTGATGTTGGGTATGGGGATGGTTAGGGCAGGCGGAGTAGGGGCAGTAGTGGGGTTGGGGATAGTACGTGAGGGTAGAGTCGGGTCACCAGAGGTCGGGGGGGAGCCTATAGTAGGTTCAGTCACGGCACGAAAGTCGTTAGAGTCCGAGCTGGCTAGCTCCGAGTCAGTGGGGACAGTAGAGGAGTTGGGGATGGTTTGCGAGGGAAGGGACGGGTCTCCTGAGGACGAGATGGGGGCGCCTGTAGGAGGTTCGGTCATGGAAAGGAAGTCGTTAGAGCCCGATCTGGATAGGTCCGGTTCAACCTTGTGGTGTTTATTAACAGAGCGTTTGCTGTACCTGGTGGTAGCCGTTGAGGCCATTGTAGAGGGTGTTTGGCGGCGGAGTGTGATGATGGGGGTAGTGCGATTATAATTAGTGATGGTGGATGTCCATAAGTTGTAGCGTGGGTTGTCCGGGGCGGGAGATTGGATTGTTTCTGGGTTTTTTGTCGGGGTGGGGGGGGATTGGGTTTGATGGTATTGGTGGGTTAGAGAGGAGAGTAATGTTGGGAAGTGCCGATCAAAAATGGTGAGGTGCGGGTCGGTGGCCTGTACGAGAATGTTTCCTGATCTGAAGATAGAGATTGTGAGTTCCCCTTTAAAGGTAGGGGTGACTGTTGTGGAGATTTTCTCTCCATAGGGGATATTAACTGATTTGGTGCCTTGAAAGTGAAGAAGGAAGGTGTTTTTCCACTTAGTTGGGCGATTTGTGTAAAAGATGAAGTTAGTTTTCGTGTTGCCGTTAGTGGCGGTGTGGTAGTTGTCTACTATAAGTGTTTCCGGGTGCTGTTTTAAGGTACTGTGCTTTAGGTTCTTTTTAGCATTACTAGTCAGATTTTCTGGGTACTTTATGGACCATGAGTTGGGACCATAGCGCACGAGTTTAGAGTTCCAGGTGGGGTTTGGGGGGTGCATATTTTATGGCTGAGAGATCAGGCTCTGTATGAATCTATGGGAGGATAGGTAGGACGCATATTTGCCTCTTGTTGCTGTGGATGGTTGGACTAAGAAATGAAGGGAAGTGTCAGATTATTGATCAGATCAAGATGGCTGTTATCTTCTTTGAACATAGGTTATCCCTTTTTCTAGATCCATGGGGGGATATAAAAGGTCAATTCCATGAATAGTTTTCTAGGGAGGCGGATGGTAGCATGAGAGGCCAGCAAGGCACAGAAACTACAGTAGAGGCGAGGCAGAGCAGCCTTGCAAGCTGACGCTGTCTCATCTCAGCTGGTTAGAGGAAGTAGCCGTCCCTAGAGGAAGTGACCATCTGCACTCTGCATTGAAGTGGCTACCAGGTCGGCTCCTGACTGTGATACTGTGATAGTTCTTGTGTTGAATTCGAGATATATTAAGGTTTCCCTTGCTGTTGACTTAAGCACCACTCCGTGATTGTGGCTCCCTTTGATGTCAGCAATCACAGATCCACAGCCATTTCAGGGGCGGGCGCCATGTTAAGGTGGTATCCTGGTATGTATCCTTCTTCAGTCGGTACAAAGTACTGTTTGCCCTTGGTCTCAAATGAAGCAACTGTTAATCAGGTAGGTGTAACTTTTATGGTGAGGATCCCCAGGAACTAGGACTCAGCATTAGCTGCTGTTTTTAGGCCACCAGTATATGTTTGAACCCTGGGGTGCCCACCGCTTAGTATTGCCTAGATATCCTGGAGATAGGTTGATAAAAGCCGCCATTTTAAAGTCAGGCAGCCCGGGTCAGGCATCTCGTGCCTGTCTGTGACGGCCATTTTGAGATCAGGCATCCTGTGTCTGTCTAAAATCAACACAAGATTGTCCCCAAGAACTTGTGGCTGCTGCAACTCAGGACCCCCGGTTCGAATTGGGGTTGTTGGCGCCGCCCCCACCACCCCACTCACCGTACTTCACTACTGCTGCACCGTCTCACCGTGACACCCGAACGCCTACAGTGCAGGTCCGCTAACATCGCTATGCGTCCACTACTGCAGGCACAGGACCGCAGACTTTGGGCCACCTATACCCTTTCTAGACCCGATTCACCACTCCCGGGTCCCGGAGGGTTGCGCACATAGCGGGTCGGGTCGGCGCAGGGTTATCAGCTTCGTGATCTGCTTCCACGACCGGGATCACCACACCGGCCTCATGGGAGACTGGGACCGATCCCCGCACTGGTGTAGCTGACGATTCCCAGCTGGCGAGATTGGACCGTCCAGGTGAGTGGCGTAAGAACGCTATTCCGATTATTCGCTGTAGAGCTGACTTCTGAGCCCACGTTGGGTGGGAGAAGGGTGGATGGCGTGGATTAACGCAGGATTTTCACAAAAATTGTGATCCCAAATCCCGGAGCTCCTTTCTTCTGCTCCATCCTGGCGGCCATCTTAGTTCAGCCCTTCATTTTCCTTCCAAGTCTCTCATACGCGTTTCTTCCTCAGTACTTGATCTTCTGTTCATCCATTGAGGTAACTTGGTCGCCATGGCTCTCCCGAACATCAAGGCTGCAGGGCTTTGACCTGTGGTCGAGTGAGGGGTCGAACTGTAAGCTTGAAGAGTAGAATTCTAGACAGTTTTAAGGTCGAGCTTGTCCAATACAGCACACTGAACAGCTTCTTGAGAGTATTCATGAACCGTTTGACAAGGCCATTGGCCTGTGGCCAAAGAGGTGTGCTCTTCTGATGCTTTACATTAAGATGACTGAGAAAGTCTCTGAATTCTCAACTGTTGAAAGGTGGGCCTTTGTCAGATTTTAAGATCGAAGTAACACCCTATGTTGTGAAGATGCTGTCTAATCTCTCGATGACTATTTCTTGAGTGATAGATGAGAGATCTTCTATCAATGGAAAAAGGGAGTATTCGCCAGCAATCAACATCAGGTGATGTCCATTGTCAATAGGACCGAAGAAGTCAATGGCAATTCTTTCCCAAACATGCCTTGGCAACTCTGACATGTTTAAGGTGTATTGAGTGGCTTTCAACGAAAGGCAGTTGAATAGATGACAGGCCTTCAATTCTCTTTCAACTCTCTCATCGGGATGAGAGAACCGGACTCGGTCTCGGAGAGATCTCGTTTTGTGGCCACAATTCCACAATGTCTTTCATGGGCCACTTCAATGATCTGTTGTCGCAGAATCTCTGGAACAACAATTCTCGAACCGCTCAGGATAATGCCTCCTTGAGTAATGGACAGTTCATCTTTGACATTTCTAAACTTCTGGAATTTACTGTCACTGTTAAGAGGTTGAGTGTTCTAGTTCCAGGACTGATGTGTAATGATATCTTTTAGTTTTAACATGTCTCTATCTTGACTCATGGCAGTGACAATTTGTTACAATGAAATGGCAGCTGGTGTGCTTGATTTCACAATGAAATTCATTTAGGCTTCTGCCATCTTGGAAGGGGTACCATGGCACTTTAGAAGCACTCATGAAAAGTAGTTGGCAGGTTTTTGATCTTTCCCTGGATGATGCATGATTGTGTAATTGTATTCTTGTAATCGTAGACCCCCAACGTTCAATGTGAGGAAACATCTTGGCCTTTGGATTGCCAAAGATGGTCAACAATGCTTGATTATCTGTCACAAGCGTGAAAGGCTTTCCATATAATAATCCGTGTAAATGTTTACAAGCCCTCACCACAGGTAAACTTTCTTTCTCAGGTTGTGAATAAGCACGTTCAGTTTGGTGCAAACTTCTGCTTGTCCATGCCACAATATGTTTACAAGCTTTTGGTTGTCCGCTGTGCTGTGTGAGGATGGCGCCTAACCCAACTGGGCAAGCATCAACAACAACTTCCGTATGAATCTTTGATCAAAGTATGCCATTTCAGTAGCATTCTCAATAGCTTGTTTGATTCTCTTGAAACTTTGCTCACATTCACGTGACCAATGAAATGAAACATTCTTATTGTCAAGTCTCTCAATGGAGCACTTATGGTGGCAAAGTCTCATATGCATCTAGAACAGTAACTGGCCATGCCAAACATTGGATGCAGCTCCTTCACTGTCCTTTTTGGGTACTACCACAATGGGAGAAACCCAGGGCATTGGACCAGTGGAACGTTAAATGATATGATGTTTGAGAAATGATTCAAGTTCTTTTTCAACAGCTTCCTGTAAATGAAATGCAGTTCATCTGTGTCTTTGAGCAATTGGACTGACGTCCTCATTCATGTGTAATTGTACTTTCATAGTCTCGAGTTTTCCTAGCCCATGAAATAACAAAGGGAACTGACTTACTATTTGTTGATGAGCATTCATGTTATAGTTCACTGACATTAGTCCCATATCAGCAGCTGTGCTGAAACTGAGTACACAGGCAGTTGACACCGTACATTGAAGTACATGAATGGGTGCTTGTACTTTAGTTTTCTTGTGTTTCATAGTTGCTTCAAATGAACCTTGACTTTTTAATGGCGTTAATGCAGCACATTTATACACTTTAGTTTTTAATGGCGTGAGTCGTGGCAATGGAGATATAGTTCATAGTGTTTTTCCTCAGGCATTATGTTTATCGTCTCACACTTGTCGATAATAAAAAGGTATTGAGCAATTATTTTCTTATAGTGTACTCTTGGGACAATGTTTGAATGACTTTGGTGACTTTTCATTGTCGATTTTTCTTTGTCTTGAATTTTTCTTCACAAGCGGCCAGTCCAACATGTGCTCGTTTTTCTGAGGTAAACGTTAACATTGCACAACCATCGTCTTCACTTTTACTTGATGTTGATACTGAAGACATTTTTGACGATGATTTAGATGATGAACGACTTTGTTTGGTTTCGATTTGCCTCAATTGTTGCGGTCACTTGGCCCTGTGGGCATGTGTCGAACGTCGCTTTGGAAGCTTTCGGTAGCCATTTTGTCTTCGCACCATAATGCATTTACTTTTTCCTTCACTTTGCAAACCATTACAAAATTGTTCTCCTTCCCACATCCTTTACAAACCTGTCCAATGGTGGGACATTAACAATCATGTGGAAATGAAAATTCACACCTGAAGCACAACTTCTTTTTCTGTGTAGACATCACTCTGTGTAACACTGCCTTGTGCTTTGGCTTACTTATCATGTTCATGACTGACTTACTCTGGGCACCTTCAGCCTGCATATTAGCCACTTTCCGATCGACACGCTCTTCAGCTCTGGCAGTCGTGAGAACACGCTCCAGACTAAGAGTTTCTCTCATCATTCGTTGTCTGAATTAATCTGACAGCAATCTTTCAATAACTCTGAGACATATAGCTTCTTCTTCATCATTAAATTCATTGGAGTTTGAGTGTTTGATGAGCGTTTCCAGTATCTCAACAAATTCATCAATGGTTTCACCAACTTTTGTCATTCTTGACTGAAAATGTACCTTTTGTAATCTATATTCGTCATTGGATTGAACTTGAGATTCAAAGCTTCTTTGATCTGACATTATGTAATTTCGTCAACTCGTGACATTTTCTTTATGTCTTTTTTTACACCTTCACCAGCTAGATTGTTAAGGTATTTGATAATCCATAAGTCATTTGTTTCTTCTAGCGCATCAATGAAATCAACAAATGTCTCTATTCAAGTAGTCTATCTGTCACCAATATTCAGCTTTTTGGCAGTATCGAATGGTGGTGGTGGCTTCAGAAAGGCAGCTGCATTATAAGCATTTGTGAGATTGGCTGACACTGAGAGTGGAGTTCTCCCTGTCTGCTGTCCGCTAGGACCTGCTTCATTCATACAATCTCTAAGGCCCTTTGCTGTTCTGGCCTCGGGGTCATCTTGGCCAGTCAGTGGAACCCTCACCTCCCTCTTGGTCTCCCTTGGAGCCCTTCACTTTTCTGGAGACCTCTGCAGTTATTCTGAGCCGCCACCTAGCAGCTTAGGTGGTGTGCCACTTCCTGTATGGACAGCTCCGTAAGCAAATCCCAGGGCATTTCCTCTGGGGCTGCTCCACCAAACGCTGTGGTATGATGACTCTCATTACTCAGTTGTGGTAAGCAGATGACCGTTTCTTGTATTTGAATTGCTTTGTTTTTAGGTGTCCCTTTGTAATGTCTGACACCTGGTTGATCTCTGCCTTGCAGCGCTTCGGATTGCAGCATTATCTTGCAAATGGCTGTCACTATTTGCTGCTCTTTCAAAACCTGGTTGTATCAGCCTTTAGTGTTATCACTCTTTATGATGTATATCTCTAGGTTGCCTAGTAGCGCGGTACCTGTCTTAACGACCTTGCCAGTAGGTTCTTGGCCAATGATGTGTAGACTTCTCAGTAAAGCTTTCGTTTTCTTCAAATGCTGGGCTGGAGTTGCACTTTGACTCCACATACTCCAAGTGTTGATTCTGCACTCCGACGGAGGCACATGTAGCACACACAAGCAGTTCGCTGGACCATGGCAAATTCTCTGGGAGAGCACTGTCGATCTTCGGGTTACTTATCCCACCCTCAATACTAGTTGTAGTGTCCTCCCCATCATGGGTACCCGCTAATGACTAAGCCACACACGGAGCTTAGTATAACATGTCTTTATTTATCTTTGTGTAACCACAAACTCAACATTCTAAACCTGCATCACTTCACTATGCTCTAACAATTACGTCACAGTTCTACAGAGTCCATCATGAGCCAAAATGGTTCCATCATTGCTAACTCATACAACACTACGGAACCGACCAGCCATGCTGATATCATGGGGCCACAAGGGTATGATCTTCTTATGAGTAATGCCTATGTAGCCTCTGAACCTGGGGAAATCAGTTCCATTGAATAGAAGACCATTGTCAGTCTACAGCATTGAAAGAATGTCCCATGCAGCAAATATGTCATCAATTGCAGGTCCCTGCACACAGACACTCTAACACGCAGTGGTCTGACATCCCTTGCGGGGTGTCCATCTCGAGACCAAGAAGGTGTTCTTCGCGCTCCCACATCAGGTAATGGGGTTGGCTCTATCCTAAGGGGATTCTTGGCTATACACCTACAACATGGTAGGTAGACTTAGGTACATCTAGTTAGGGCTTGCATCGTAGGAGTACGCATTTTATTGTCATGGATCTATATGCCTGCATATATTCATTGTTTTAGCACTATGGTAGAATTCTACCTTTTCTTTACTCTGTTGGTGCTCATAATAATATATATATGTTTCTGTCTAATGGTTGTTGCAGCACACGTATTTTATACTTGAATGACGCTGGTTCAATAAATGCTTATTGAAAAACATCCCCAGCGTTTATTCTCTATATCTCTCTGAGACAAAGTAAGCATAAGTGACTGAGCGAAAAGTACTGTACTGTTTCTACAATCCCTGAGGGGTCAGGGTTGTCATGTTCGATAGTTGCCAAAAGCTTTTTGCTCCTTGGTAAAAGGGGCTCATAGTGGCACTGTGAGCTAGCTGGACTAACAGACTAACATATCCTTTGGGGGTGTCTGGAATCAGTCTGGACACCAATCCCTTAGTCTATGTTGTCTAAACGCGCAGATCCTATATAGATTTGTAGGAGCTACACAACAAGACTTTTCATATACTTATGCACATTGAATGTCCTGATCAAGTTAAAGTGTTCAGACCTGGGAATAAAACCTTTTCCAGTAGCATTCTCTTCATCACAGTAGCAATATCCACCACCTTTCATTGGAGAGATTATGGAATGACAAGTCTTGAGCCATAAAGCAGTATTTCTTTATCAGTCACTGAGACGTCTTTCTGAACATGTTTGAATGTCATCAGTTCTCATGGTCTTACACAAAGAATGGTCCTCGTGGCACAAAGTAGCTGTCTTGAATGTAGTCTGCAGATTGTAGTCCATTTATGCTTGGGTTTTAGTTTGAAGCAATGTTCAATAAAGTATACCCTCTATCTTTATTTTCGAGGGGAATTGATGCTAGGGAGTGGCCCTCAGACTGAGAACATGTGGTGATATTTGCATGCTCAAAAACAGTCATATTGTCCTTACTTGACTGGGAATATGCCTTTTCTGTGTCAGTCAAGCGTCTGCTGGCAAACTAAATAACTGTTATGCGGGGCGGAGCTACACCACAACTGCAAATGGAGGCTCCCTAGTACAGCTTCCGGGCCCGCTGCTTGATACAGCCTTATCCCACCCTGAATACAGTGGAGTTCTACAGTGCCACCCACTCCTGGTGTTGGCATAACCCGCTGTTTCCTCCAGTGTTGCCGCAGCTCCCATCAGGTGACCCGGTGGAGCGCCGCCTTACTCATCAGACTGGAGGCCCCCAGCACCCACCACGATTCGGCATCCTGATCCAGACTGATCCACCGCAACTCCTCTGAACCAGCGGGGCACCGTCCTGCTCCTCCCTGCAGCTCACGAGGCCCCGAGAGGTGCTTGTGCTACTGGGAAGCTGTACACGGTAAGCCGCCTCTGGGTGCACTTACCTGGCTGCAGCGCCTCTGCCTGCTCTTGAACTGCCACCTGGGGGGACTCATGGCTGAAGGGACGGCCAAATGGAGCTGAGGAAAGCCCACTGCATGCCCTGATCCCCTGGGGGCCGGCCTTTGGTGGAGGGAGCTGAAATGGCTGCCATATTGTATTGGGCAAGTTGACAGAAGCCTGCCACCATCTTCCTGTTCTGGTATAGTCTTATTCCCTCTACAGCTGCTTCAGGGGACAACAAACTGATGGTTTCTATTGGCTGGGTTATCATCCAGGATTCCAGGTCCCTGACACCACTACACACCATATTCTTTGACCTATGACACATATGTCTGCTGGCAAGGCGACCCAGCAAATAACTTTTGCCGAGGTCATGCAAAACACCAAAGCATCACCCACAGCCTCCACAATGACTACTTCAGGAGTCACCATGGATTCCATCATGGTCACAATGAAAACCATTGACGCCCCAGTCGCTACAGTGGAGCTTTCCACAACAGAGATGAATACAGAACTCGAACGGCTGAATGGGGACCTGTTCCCACTGCGCCAAAACATGGACTCCACAGATCGGAGAGCTGACGACTTGGGGATGTGAGTGACAGAAACCATGACATGGAGTGCTGAACTGTGGAACACCCAGAAGAAGCTAACAGATTTAAAAGACCACAGTCGCAGGAACAATGTCCTTATCTTTAGCGTCCCTGAGACGGATGACACCCGAAACCTTCATCCTGAAGCCTGGGCCTGGTCTTCCCACTTCCTCTGGAATTTGAGTGGGCCAATTGAACAGCTGCATGCTCTACTCCTGCTCACCAGGGGCCTGCCCGATCATTGCCTGTCTCCTCCACCATCAGAGGGTGAGGTTGATCATTTTGGAGACCAGGAAGCACGTTCCTTACCCGTTTAATCGCTGCAAGAGTACTTTCTCTGTGGACTTTTTCTATGGAACACTTATCCTCCAGAGAAAGTTTCTGGCCCTACACCTGGTGCTTAGTAGGTTAGACCTACACTTTGGCCTGCTGAAACCGACAATCATGTTGGTCACCGTTAATGACAAAACCAATGAGTTCCATGACCAGGCTGAAACTGAACTTTGCCCGGAAAATGCTGAGGCACGACAACAACATATGGACTCTACTCCGCCCTGGCCCGTAGCTAGCCAGGCGCTATGCTCAGAGGCTTTTAACAGGAGCAGATACTCTGATACGTACCACAGGCAAGAGTACCGACCACTGGATAGGGATAAATTGCGTCTTCTCACAAACCGTAACCAATGACTGATGTACCTCTATGGGCAGACCCTAGTGTTTTTTCTACTCTCTGTTATTCTTGGATCATTATGGGCTGGCTCTTCCTCTTCCTTCAGAGCAGAGGCTGCTTGAGGTGGACTGTTACCCCCAGTCATATGAAAGTTTCTTCGATATCCACCTTCCAGATTCCTGGGGATTGCCTCTAACCGACCCATACTGATCAGACATTTAGACATCATCGGCTCTTCAACTCTGCTCTCTTGCATTTTGTCCTTTCTGGGTGGGATTCCCCCCATTTCTTTCTATCCCACCTTCATCTGGAAGCAAGCCATGGCTCACCACTATACTGTGAATTTGACTATTTGGTCTCTAAATGTAAACGGTATGACCCATTACATCAAAAATAAGAAAACATTAGGTATTCAGGGCTCTAAAAAGCTTGATATATTTCTTATACATGAAATGCACCTCAGCAGAATCTGATAGACTCATGCGCGACTGGGTTGGAAAGGCCCTTTTCTTATCAGGCTCAGATGCGAACGTGGACTCCACCCTTTCTCCCACGACTGCCTCCAAGAAAAATGGAGTAGCTAATCTGTATCACAAGTGACTACCGGTCCACATAAATAAAAACATGGTCTGATGACAATGGCTGCTATGTCCTCAAAAGTATAAAGATCTGTGGCCAGACTATGTTCATTGGGTCAGTCAATGCTCTCATGGGAATGAAACAATACTGGCTATCGGGGCTCCATCAACTACTGGTGGAAATTGTCACTGATAAACTCTTCAATGGTGTAGATTAGAACTTGATCCTGGATTCTTTCCTGGCTTAAACTGGAAGACCCAACACTAGGCAGGATAAAAACAGAGCAGTACTCCGTGATATGATGGTGGATTACTTGCTGCATGACATCTGGTGCTCAGTGCACCCCACAAACCTGTCCCCTGCGCTTGGCTCAAACATCCTACTGGACATTTTCCTGACCTATACGGTAGCTTTACTTCTGACGGAAGTGTGTACAATCGGAATGGGTGCCATCTCTGACCATGTCCCAATCATGCTCACCTTGAACCTACAATTGACTATTCTGAGGTCCTGTACCTGATGGTTGATAAGACACAATTCAGATCTCCGAATGAGAAGGTTTTCTTCAAGGCCCTCTTGAATGACTACCTGAATTTGAATGAACCCACTACAGACAATAAGCAGGACTTGTGGGCAGTGGAAAAGGCTTAAATATGAGGGATGTTAATGAGAGATGCAGGTATAGCGTGATCTGCCACTGCTGCCAAGATGAGCGCTCCGGAGGTGAATTTGAAGACCCTCCAGGATGCCTACCGCATCCACGCTACCTGTAGGAAAGGAGGATCTGCTTCTTATGCTTATCCCCACTTTTTGCTTCATGTTACACAGTTTTTGACTAGTCTGACTGGGATCCTGCTAATCAGGACCCCAGTCTATCTGCTTTCTCCCTAAAATGTTATGTCATGTACTTAGGTACACTCCAGATTGGATACTGGGGTACCCTTGTCAGTCCCTAGTATATGGTACCCATGTACCCAGGGCATAGGTACCCCAGGCCTCCCATGGGCTGAAGCATGTATTATGCCACCCATGAGAGGCCATGCAAAATGGATCTACAGGCCTGCCATTGCAGCCTGTATAAGTTGGTGAATGCACCACTTACTTAAGATATAGGTTTACTATATCTAAGGGTCACAACACTTAAAACCTATAATTCACCCCTATAGCAGGCCTTGACAATCCTGAAGGCAGGGTGCTTGGTTCTAAGTGAGAGGGTGCCACTGCATGAGCAGGACACCCCTGCAGCCTACGGAGTCCATTCTCCCAGGTTGTTAGTGCTACAGCCAATTACGACGTATAGAGTGGCATTACGCGACCGCGTGATGACCAACTCTAAAACAGCTGAAAGTAACCCTATCATGTTTGGTGTCAAACATTGTGGAATCATACCCCCACACCGGTATGATTCCACCCCTCAGAAACGAGCTTTGTGAGGTCCCTGGTGTTCCCGGTACTAGCCTTCTAGTCCCGGGCAGGCCAAAAGGGTTGCTGCCGACCAGAGACACATTTCTGCCCTCCTGCTGCTGAGCCAAGCTCGAGCAGGGGAAGGCAGAACAGTAGGCATCCTGTCACAGGGAGGTGTGACCACCTCCCAGACAGGATTTAGTGTATTAGGCCTGGGTGGGTGCGCTTGCCAGCGACCGAAAGTGTGCATGAGGGGCATATTTGGTGTCCCTGTGCATAGTCCAGTTCAAACCAGTCCTGGGAGCCGTTTGCTCCTGCTCTGGTGAAGGAAGTGGCCCGATTAGGGCCACCCTGGTCACTCGCGACCACCTCTCAGCCTTCCATACAAATGAAGAGTCGGTCAGACAGTAGAGAATACAAACCAAGTATATTTATTCAGATACACTTGAGCGGAGTCCAGTCTGACTTCAGCAAGCATGGCGATACATTATGTACAATTCAGAACCAATAAAGACACGCCCTGACTGGAAATTTCCAGTTGGTAGCAGTTGAACAAAGGAGATACAGAAAGATGAGTTTCGATCCTGAGACCGGGCATATGCTATCTCAATGCCAAGGTCACTCTGCCTGTGCCCGCCGCTCTAAGGGTGGGAGCAGGCCTATCTAGTGGGAAAGGTATGCGCTAATAAGAACAGTGTATTCATTAGTACAGCAAAGCTCAACCATAGAGAAACAAAAACTATCGCAGCTGCTTTCAGCTGGGGCAGAGAGACAGAAGCTAATTTCGATCATGGCTCAAAATGGTGGCTAAACATAAAATGGTGCCACGAATGCTAACTTAATGCATAAACAACATGGCTAAAACATTTTTATTCCAACAGACCCTCCTTTTAGCATTCGCTAGCCATTGCATATCACTATCTAGAAATGGATAACACGTTGCGAAGATAGGAAACAGCACCATATGTAGATACGTACATAATCAGTATTCAAAGATACCTTTGTCGATATGCATTATTTCATCAATTTCTTTCTGCAGCATTGGTGTCATGAACTGACGTATTTGGTCTAGGGATCAGAGAACGTATACAACAGGTGCAACAAGCCGGAAGGCAGTGTATGCAAAGGCAACATTTGAAGATAATACCAGCAACTGCAACCAAAAAGATAAGGATCTTCTAATCCCACGTTGTTAGCATATTCCAGAACCACCCCGATAATGTCCAAGTACCTGTCTCTTGGTGTAGGTCTGATGACAATCTATGCAATTTTTGTATGGCCTTATAAACACCGGGGGCGTGGTCAGGTATGTAAATGCAACAGCTACTGCCAATGATGCGACAGGCCCCTCCCCTATCAGCGAGGAAGACGTCTAACACCATCCTGTTTTATAATGTAACGAGCCTCGTAGCCTGGAGCTCAGCAGTAATGTTTGTCAGTATCCCAGCTGTTGTATTAATAACCCCTTCCACAACTCTTGTGAGCTGACGAAGCTGGAGGCTATTAGCCAAGGGGCCCCAGAAAGGTAGAAGACCCCTTGCAGCATCGTCAAACTGCTGCCAGGTGGTATCTGTCTGATCTATATCTTCAGTGTCCACAACCCTTCTGACTCAGGGCAAGTATATACTCTTACGTTGCAACCGATGATCTTTATGGTAATTGGGCGGGACAATATACACAGGGTGAAGAAGGAAAGAGAGGTAACACCTGCCAGACCACCCCCTTGAAAGCCAGACATAAGTTTGAAATCCACAGACAAAATAGACATTCTGAGGTAAGACTAAGGGCCGACTATTGAGCGTTACCAGTTCGTAAGTAAAGTTGCATTTACTTTCCCCCACCTTTACCTCCCCTGTTCCCTGGACACAGAAACTAGCTGTGGTTTTAACCACGGACACCGGCATGGGCTTGTCGTTAGTAACATTCCGATCTTGGAAAGATTGGAAGTACTCGAAAGTGTGGAATCTTTGGAAGTCAGCCATTTCCATTCTAAGCCATGTTTCGTTTTGTATTTTATCATATATGCTCATACAAGATGTTGGGGATAGTGTACCGGACGTCCCATTTCCCTCTCGACCTAGGGGAGCAAATCCGTGGTGGAAACTTACATACTGTATCACAGTGCAAGAGTCAGCAGACATCAAACCTGAGTAGATAATTGGAAATGATAGTGCACCATAACGAACAATTGAAACCATCCCTCACAACTAACGACATATGACAATGGTAGAGACAACAAATTTTCACTCTTATGAGTAACTGAGGGAAGCAATGCACAAACCCAACAATTCGTTGTATTGGACACATCATGAGCTTGATGTAACATTTGCATAAACACATTATCTGTGTAAGTCTTTCGGTGTTCCCCTTTGTGAGGGGCCAAAGTAACAAACATATGCTATGGGGGAGTGGGCGTTGTTCCAACCAAGGAATGTACAGGATACTTTTCCTCCAGGAACCAAGCTATTCCAAGTACTGTTAGTAATGCAATCACAACTATCAATACAAAGGCTATTTTACTCTTTATGGACCAACCCTGCTGCGCTAGTCGCGGTGATGCAAATGGCTGTTCCTCCTCCTCAATAGGCCAACCAAACGGATACATTGCGAAACAAGGAAAAGGGAATGCAATGAAACTGATGGCAAGGGCAAGTGTTCCCAGTGTCCGTCAGAGCCTCACTGGTAGACTCCTATTGTTCATCAACGTTGGCGCTGATCCAGCGCTAACAATAAAATTTCTTCTCCTAGATACTTTTGGACGTCCAGGTACAATTATCCCTCTCAAACACAACTATATCCATATGACGGTGGGGCCCATAACACCGCATATACATTCACTCTCTCATATATTCCCTGGATCTCATCCGTCCTTTCCTAGGAGAAAAACAGTTTAATGATATGCTGGAAGGAGACGGGATACCTTTTTATAAAAATGACATAATACTTCTCAAGCTCTAAGGTATTCCGCTCATTGGTCGATGGACCAACTAGTAGGAATCAGTTGATGGTGATTAAGACCAGCTCAATCACTATAAACCTTTAAACATTTACATTTATCATTGAGCTAAAGAACCTCTGATTCATTGGTTTAAAGATAATAACGTTTATATAAATTTTAGAAGCATGAATAAGTTCAGATTTATTATTCAGGTTATTACATTTAGCATCATTATAAGAATAAATTGAAATTGCAATGCATACCTATTAGATGGAAAAATAAAGTTCGTCACAGCAAGAACTCCCGAAAGATCTATCTATCTGTTCTGGATAACAGGCCTTCTCGTTCCTTTCCCTTTAGGATCTTAAGAATAAAAGTCTAATAGTTTTAAATTAAAAAAAAATCTATTGAAAACCATAAAGGTTCTCAAATAGCAGCGTCTTATGCTCAATCAAAAATATAAAATAGCAGCAGCAACCGCAGCATCAGTTCATAAAAATGGCAGCGTTGAAATCAACAGCATCAAAAAGCAGCTAACCACCAACAGCAGCAACTACCCCCTCCCCTCCAAGAGTAGGTCTTCTTATACCCTAATTCTAGCTTACTAAGTGAAAATGTTACATCTTTATGGCGAGATCTTCTCTAATTGGTCCATTCGGGTCAGTATACACTTCATTACGAATATCAATGTTTCAACCAGTTCCTTGTGGCAAACTTATACTTTTGTCGTTTCACACGGGTTCATGACATTCTCCCTTAGTTCATGGTTTTCAAACTGTATCTTTTTCTGATACTTTCAGTCGGTCCGTTTATTGTCCATTCATTTATTCCTTGCGACTTCTCACGCTTTTCGCTGTCTTGCTTTGGCACACGTTTATGCGATAAGGTCATCACAGCCTTGACCACGCTTCCATCCTAGGCTTTGGAACGATCACATGATCTCTCTTGTTCACGGCCTTTCTCTCTTTCATAACTCCTCTCGCGCCTGCGTACTCTAGCTTACGGCGGCCATTTTAGATCGCTGCTCAACAGGCCTAAGCGCACTATTATAAAGATAAACAAAACATAGTTAAGAATAAAGAATATAAGCCTTTTCGTTTCCCTCCCGTCATTCTACGTACCCCAATTAGGTATTACCTATCAAAAGCGACATATAAAGCCATCCCTTACTTACCAATGCTTTATTTTTGCCACTTACACAGTTTATTTCCAAGCACAAATCATGCATTTATTATTCTAATTAGTGCGCAATGGTCAGACTTACGTTATCCACGTTAACAATTGTAAGTAAATTAGTTTGCACATATATAGCGTGTTACCTTTAACCCTTTACACGTAACATACATTGTTGGTTATTCACTAAGACGAACTTGTGTGTTAATTTATTTAACGTAAATATTAGGAGGTTAAAATTTTTCAATTACCCTGCTCCATCAGCGCTCTTGAGCACCGGCGGTTTAGCTGCTCAGTCCTAGCTCTCGAGGAATCCCATGTCGTCCAGGATAATGTACCCCCCCACCCAAATTGGGAGCACATTCAAGCTATCCTGTCCAATGTCTGAACAGTGCACCAATCTCGCCTCACCCTAAACTAACACCGTTGGTACCATGACAAAGTAAACCCTGACTTGTACAGTCCATCCCTAAGTAATCTGACATCTCCTTTGGTGCACCGTTCTTCAACCGAGGACGCAAATTGTACCTGGTGACCCCAGGCACAGAGGGGTCAATGAAGAGGGTCTCTTTAATGGCTCTGATTTTGGGTGGGACTGCTGCATTTAGTACATCATCGTTCTCTGCCTCCGTTTGGGTCCATATTAGCCGCGCGTCACTGAAGGGGACAAACTGAGGTACCTTCTCTCCCTCAGCGTCCCCAATACCATCCCTCACCCACTCGTCATAGGGTAAGGGCAAGGGCACTCTGCGGCAGTGACTGCAATGTATCCAATTCTTTCGGCCAGCGACCATCACAGCTGTCCTGGTAGCGAGGAGTACCAGCTCAGGCCCCTTCCAACGGGGCTCCAAGCTCTTTTTCCGCTGAAAACTTCGGAGCAACACCCAATCCCCCGGCTGGATGCCATGACCAGGCCCCTCTGGTATTGGCAGAAGCGATTCTCGTATCTGTTGGTGAATAGAACGCACATTTTCAGTTAACTGGCACAGATAATCAGTCAATAAAGGGTACTCAATCTCTGAAAATTGTTATAATGTTTTTGTTGTTTTATGCATCCTCCTTTGCTGTCATATGTGTGTTTTATCATCTTCATACATTTGATTGTTTATGATCATTATAAGGGGGAGATGTGTTATAATGTACTTGTTACTTAATGCATCCTCCCTATTGAGGTTCTCTGCCTTGCTGCTCAGCCAATGGTGAGGTCATCGGAATGTTCAGAGTGTTTGTGTTGAAGGGAGAATCAGTTGGTGTGGAAGGGCTGAGCAGCGAGGAGTCTGCTCCTGGTGGGGCACATAAATAGATCTGACTATCATCCTGCAACCTGTAACTTAAGATGTAACCTGAAGAATAAATCTACAACCTTTTCTACAAGACTTGCCTGTGCATCATTCTTCATTGTAACACTATCCCATCCTCGTCGCCAGTGTTACAATGAAGGGATAATAGAATGCATATACGTGATAATGCGGCCTGGCAAAGCAAGTATCTCCACCCTGGGCTTATCACCTGGCTTTCGTTCCTGATCCCATGCTTTAATTTGGTCCCACGTACCACCCAATTCCGCAACATGATCCTGTGTGTGTACTTGTCTCTAAATATCAACCAGAACTAGTAAACCAAAGAACATTTCAATATCAGCGAGCGTCATCACTGTCGAAGAGGCAGCTTCAATCAGCTCCTTATTATAAGCTGTGGGATTTTTCCTAGGGTCAGGTAACTGAGTCTTAAGGGACAGACTTCACTCCTTTTCCATGGAGTATAAACCCATTGTTCCTGGAAACGGGCCTCTACCCTTGGCCTAGTAACATGATCATGTTGATCCCTTAGCTCCGGTATCTCTGGATGGTAGATGGGATGAACCTCCCGCATTGGAAACTGAGTTACCGGGGTGGGGCTCTTCTCGAGCAGTCTCTCCCGATAAGCAACCAACGTCGCAACATTACCAAAGACATGGGCAGGTTCCATATCAGTAACATACACATGATCCCTAATATCGTATATGATCTGTGGTGCTGCACCCTTGAAACGTTGCTCCCAAAGACCGATCAAAGTAGCCGACATATGCTGCATCATGGAGGTAAGAGCTGGAGAGAGAGAGAAACCGAAGCAATAGACGTTGCAGGAGTACTATCAGTCACAGTTGCCACAGACGGTGAAGACAAAGAAAGGACAGGAGGTGCAGTGGCCAAGGCAGTCTGATCGACAATAACAGAGGCAGAAACAGCGGAGACAGAAGAACCAGGCAGCTGGGTCTGGGAGGGAAGAGCAGGATATATCCTCTGCAGGGCATAAGGGGGTGGGGGTAGAGTATCCAACAATTGTTCCACGAATGTATCACTTTCTTCTTGGGCTACATAAGATTTGTCAATCTGCAATCGGAATCTCCTATCTTCACGTTCAATGCCTATCTCTTGCTTCTCTCTATCATGTGCTACAGCTTTCTGAGTCAATGTTTGCATTCTCCCTTTCCATCCGCCTCTGTTTAGCCTCTTTTTGCCATGTTCTGAGGGAATCAAACATAGACTGCCTCCTTCTTTTTTCGCAAACAACTTCTCCTGTAAAAACCCAATTTTTTGTTCATCAAAAGTGCCCGTCAACGGCCACTGCAATTCGGTATTGTCCCTCGTATATTTGTGCCATAATGTACTAAACATAATAGGGCCAAGGTCATGCTTCAAATACATGTCAAAATTCAGAGTGCCTTCCGGAGGTGCTGGCTAACTTTCTTCCAGTCGAGCATCAGCAGAACAACAACAACAACAAGAAACCAAAAACCTGCCCATTCCAGGCATTTTTAAAAGTAGGCCAAATTCGTTATGTTGCCTGGAAAAGTGTTCACAAACACTTTGTCTCCAAATCGGTCTTTAGACCGTACCAAATGCAAACCAAAATCGGTCCTCAGACCGTACCAAAAACAAACCAAAATTGTACCATATCCACAAAGAACCAAAACAAACTCACCTGGTGCACACAGGTCAAACAAATGTATTCTCCACGGCCGACTCTTCGGACCAAACGGTCAGATCCAAGGGTTTCGCCGTTCAGGACCCACTGGGCGAGGCACCAACCAGTCAGACAGACGGGGCAGCTGCGAGTTCAGGACTCTCTCGTGCAGGGATCCCTGGTCCGCCCGTCCGACCCGGCGATGGCCCCGACCTCCACACCCATCGGCAGGCGAGGATGGGTCACCCGATGGGGTCCCTGTTCGGGAGCCAACTGAAGGAAGTGACCCAATTAGGGCCACCCGGGTCACTCGCGACCACCTCTCAGCCTTCCATACAAATAAAGAGTCGGTCAGACAGTAGAGAATACAAACCAAGTATATTTATTCAGATACACTCGAGCGGAGTCCAGTCTGACCAGCCTCCTGGGATTACTGCATAGGGACTGACTTCAGCAAGCATGGCGATACATTTATGTACAATTCAGAACCAATAAAGACACGCCCTGACTGGAAATTTCTAGTTGGTAGCAGTTGAACAAAGGAGATACAGAAGGATGAGTTTCGATCCTGAGACCGGGCACATGCTATCTCAATGCCAAGGTCACTCTGCCTGTGCCCGCCGCTCTAAGGGTGGGAGCAGGCCTATCCAGTGGAAAGGTATACGCTAATCAGAACAGTGTATTCATTAGTATGGCAAAGCTCAACCTTGGAGAAACAAAAACTATCGCAGCTGCTTTCAGCTGGGGCAGAGAGACAGAAGCTAGTTTCGATCATGGCTCAAAATGGCGGCTAAACATAAAATGGTGCCGCGAATGCTAACTTAAGATGTACAATGCATAAACAACACGGCTAAAACATTTTTATTCCAACACTGGCGCGAAACTGGACAAAGGACATGGGAGTAACCTCCCCACTGTCCAGACCCTCCCCTGGGAGGGTCTCCTGAATCTGTCCAACCCTCTCCCGTGGGTAAAAAAGGGTTTTCCTGGCTGTAGGACCCTAGATTCGACGTGGACAAGATTCTGATCAAGAAACCACTGAACTTCGACCGTCTGGACACTCTGGACTTCGCTGGACTTCGTTTGGGCCCGACTTCGTCTCCCACTCTGTCCAAAGCATTGTCTGTGCCCGTGCACCATACAGGCTCCATGCAGGACCTGTGGAGCATCAAGGACAACTGAAAACATCTCCCTTGGAGTGAAGGAGTCACTCCCCTGCAACTGCAGGCACCGTAACGCAACTGACCGATCTGCTGATCCTGAGCTCCTGCAGACTCTGAAGACTCCGAAGACTCCAGCAACACAGGAGGTGGGTTCCACGTCCCTAGAGGTCCGAGTTGCCCTCTCACCAAGTTTGAGGTCAGAATCCCTCGTGGGGGCTGCAATACCCGTACCCCTGTGCACTGCGTACTTTTGCAAGTGCATATGCTTGTTGGTATTCCCAAAACAAGTGCACTGGGCTCTGAGTAGCCCCAACCTCTGACACCATTTCCACCAAAGAACTTTGGCCTCCTTACACTGAGTGCTCCGTGGGCTATTGCTTTGTAAATTCTGCTCAAGGTCCCCTTGCAACTCCTGTGCCTCCGGCCAGTGGGTCCTCTTGAGGGTCATCTTTGCTTTTCTTGGGCTCCCCTGGATTCTCCAGGCTTGCCCTGACTCCTCTGTGTTTGTTGAGTCTCCTGGACCTTGCTGGTCCGAACCGTAACCTTTCTTGACCATCTTCGTTGTTTGCTGCTGCCAAGGCTTGTTGGTGCTCCAGCCAAACACCGACCCCTCAGCACTTAACATCCTTCATGGGACAGCTCGTATCTGGCTCCTGGTTGTCCTCGACATCTCCTGGTCCTAGTGGCTGCAGAGTCAAGAACCCCCTCAATGCACCTGAAGCACCCGACATTGGTGGGCATTCATCTACCGAGCCCCTGGTCACTCCTGAGTGACCCTGACTCTGTCCCCTCTGCTTTCAGGTACTCTTCAACCAGAATCCACCTTTGGATTCCAACGGACACTTTTCTTCTTTTCCGCAGTGGCATTTCCTTGAAGTCCTCCATTGAGATCGACGGCGGTTTCCGACACCACTTCAGCCCTAAGCACCCGGCTTCCCTGGGATAGGTAACCCTGATACTACTGTATCCACGGGTTGGGTGGCTCTTCAACCTCCTACGATCCAAAGGCTTCCTCGTAATCCACTGGGAAGGGTCCTTAAACGTTAAAACTGCAACCGCGACTCTCCCATAGAATTGTACGGCGCACGCGGTCCTGTTCACACACTGCACCCGTCCTCCGTGGGGCCCGTACTTACTCACCTTTGTGTTTATCTGCATGTAGCAGATACCGTGAGGTATTTAGAGTGTCTTATAATAATAAATACATATTTTTATAACTACTGTGTGGTTCTCCTTTCATTTAACCAATACAATAAGGTTGTATTCTGGTAAAACAAGCTGCTTAACATTCCTTCAAGACTAAGCCTGAAGGCTGCTCTCCACAGCTACCACTTGGATAGCTTTCTAAGGTTATCTTTGACCTCTTAAATCACCATAAGAGTTGTTTGGACTGGTACAGGGTGCCCACTTTAATTAGTGGACAGCATATGCCAGGCCAACTTCTCACATTGGTGTGTAGTGGTTGGGATTCAAGCCTGCATTGTTTACCAGATAAATCTTTGTATTGATTAACTGAAAACCACTAAGTACTAGGTACATATAATACTAGCTTAGAATAAGTAAGTTCTACTGAACTTAGGGTTGGGTAAGTCACGGGTCTAGCACACCCTTTCTCCAACCTCAGAGAGTTTAGTTACCACTAGGTTAGGTAGGTTCAACACCTCACCACACTTAGTATGTCTACTAAAGGAGATGCCAGTGGCTCTCTGCCCTCTAGACACAGTGAGCTTTCATTCCAAGAATTGAAAGCCCTGTGTGCCTCTAGAAAGCTGAAGACAGGGAGAAGTGCCAACACTCAACGTCTAATAGAGATGTTACTTCTTGATGACTTTAGGAAGACCCCTGGGTCAGATGAACAGGAGAGAGTGGGTAGGACAGGGAATGAGGACAGGCCAGGAGGTCAAACAGAAAGGGGTGGGAGCACACTGCTTCACCTCCCAGCACAGATCGCCCCTTAGCATTATGGTAAATGCAGTTCATGGTACATGAGGTACTGAGACCTGAAAAGATTGTGGAAGCATGCTCAGCAACCCCAAATTAAATTTGTTTTTATCTGTACTGATGACGGATGATATCCAGAAACACGTGTCTACAGATTTACAGCACTAACCTGCACCAACTTTGGTGGAATACTCCAGTGAAATTTGAAGTAAGCATGTACCATGAACTGCATTGACCAGAATGCTAAGGGGCGAACTGTGCTGGGAGGTGAAGCAGTGTGCTCCCACCCCTTCCTACAGGGCAGGAGGTGATACCTTTTATGACCTAGACTCAAACCCTGGCCAGGAGGACCAAGATGGGTCCCACCTGGATAACTCAGATCTTTAGGGAGGTGATGGAGAAGGCCAAGAAGGTCCCCTCTTCATCCCTCCTGGAAGAGTGCAGAGTTTACCAAGGAGATCCAGGTCTCCCTCTGCAGATTCTAATCACTCAGGACAGTAGGTAGGGACCTCTGTATCTAGCAAGAGGGACCACTCTTATGACAGGGAGTACCAATTTCTGAAACTTGAGAAAGCTAGGCTTAGGCTCAGGCAGCAGCAATTGGCCCTGGACAAAGAGTCCAGAGAGCTAGAAAAAGATTGGGTCTAGAGTCCCATGGTGGCAGCAACAGTGTCCCTAGAGTTAAGGAACATTCTTTTGACAATAGCAACCTGAGCAAGATTGTCCCTCCCTACCATGTTGGGGATGACATCCATAAATGGATAACTGCACACCGGATCACTTTGGAGTCAAAAGCAGCTTACCTACAAAGAGTATCGACGTCCGTCCAACGCGCCTTTCTCCTCCCCTGCCTCGCCGCTCCCTGCCTGCAACGACGTCTCCAGGACTGCGCTGGATGTGCCTGGAAGAAATGCCCCGGGGCCGTTTGCGGGTCTTGCCGCATCACCACAACCTATAACAGCTGACTATGTTGGGGCTGTGATCGCGGCGGCCTGAGATCGTCGACTAGAGCCAGTGGATTGTCGACCCCGCTGCAGGACGAGGCCATCTGACCTCCGCCCCCGTTTCTGCTGATGCACGAGCCCACCGATCGCGTGCCCAGCGGCGGAGTCAGAGCCGCGAGCCCGCTGCCTCGACATGCAGAGGATTTCCAGAGCCAAGCCCCCAGGAGTGGTGCTTCAGTCCAGGTAAGAGCCCCAAACATGCGCGGCTCCCTGCAGGGCTGAGATAAGTCCGCATCGACACGATCCACATCCCGCCGTCTACACTATCCCTAGTGCGATGGGATAAGGCGCATGAGGATCCAGTGGAGAAAGAAGTTCTCCGTGAGGCCCGATTACACGGCCCGGGGAGTAAAAGCTGTGAAAAAAAATATAGAACAAACACTGATTTGGGGAGTCTGACTGCAGCTTGCCTGACCTTAAAATGGCGGCCGCCACTGATCCAGTCCTATAGGCGATGAGACGCAGGGCAGACAGTATGCAGTAACTTTTCGTCCGTTTTCTCCTCCTCCTTTCGCACACGTGTCTTTGTTTTATTGCCACACCATCTTGAGCAGAGGAATGACTCCTTCTATAGCCTCAATTCGACTTCCACCAAAATGGTAGCAGTCTGGAAATGACAATAGAAAGAGGACTCTGCAATGGAAAGAAACAAGGGCATACAGCTACACAATAAGATATGTTCACTAAGGTGGTGGCCATCTTGGAATGGCCTTCTATAGCCTCCAATAAAATAAATGTTGGTTTTTGAAATAACATTAGAAAATACGTTTTACATACATCCTAACCAAGTTATCTAATCAAATAACTTCTTCTCCCAATGAGGATAATACCCTAATAACCACGTACATAAGGTATTAAAGGACAGCTAAGACATTAGCATGAATCACAGAAAGACTCAGGGGGCAAAAGGATACACCAGAGTGGGACATTAGGAAACAAAGGAGAATAGAGACATATTCAGGAACGACAGTAGACCTGTAAACGTCCTGAGATAGGTAATGGACTAGAAGATACATCAAAGTGAGACCACCTCTGTAGAACCTCCGCGGAGAATTATTTTATCGCCATCAGTAACTATGGCCGGAACCAATTTAAAACCAGCAGGCAATAACTCTTACGCCATAAAGTACCCAACTAACCTATCTAAGAATGCAGCAAAAAAATTCAAACATAACCTAATTAGAAAAAACCCAGACACGCTGATCTCTGACCCCTCCTTTAATCTAAACAAAGGCATTATTGTAAATGGCTTGATATTTTTCACCAGAAAAACTGCTAAATGGCGCACTGTCATTACGAAGATGTTCAACATAAAAAATATAAGCAATATCCCACATGGTACTAAACTATTGATCATCCCGTCACCAAGATTAAGAACGGAACTATGCATAACTATCTACAAGAACGGTATTGTGCTTATACAAGCGGCCAACAACGAGTTAGAAAAGTTTGACAACATGTTTTCAACCTTAAAAGAATGTGTAGAGAACACAAGGTCTCAACAACACCTGACCACACAAGCAGTCACCCTATCTACCACCACAGACGTCATAATACCTAGAGACCCTCAACAACCACAACCTACAATTCTGTCAGGAGACTCAACTGTGACAAGGGACTTGCACAGAGATAGGAGAAGTATCTGTACTACACGCCAATATCGCTCCGACGCCTGTACATCGGGAAAAACCAGCCCCTTTACACCAGGATATTATCACACCCACACATAGGCCATTTAATGGGAACCCCAATCCAGCAATAAGGGATAGGGAAGCCAACACCCCTTACATACCCCCCTCTACAACAGTACAAATAGCACCTGCGTCCTTACGAAACTCACATCCCCCTACTAATGACACAAAAAGGAATAATGAAAAAGTCACAGATCTAAAACACCGGGGCACAAACAAAACTCGTAATAGGCAGATGCGCACCCCTAGTATATCACCTCATACACAGAGAGCAATCGAAACTCTTCAAATTCAAGCGGACAAAATGTCACAAGACATTCTAAGAGCATTGCACGCCATGGAAAAAATACTAGAAATCACTGTAAGCACACACTCAAAAGTCGAACTCATTCAAAAATCAATGCTTGATCTTCAAGAAAAGAGTAAAGGGACAGCCATGCCATTTCCAAATAGACATAATCGACCACACAGAAATCTTAAATATTTATCAGAGGATGAAACACAAACCCTACTCGGATCATATGAGTCTACAGACATCAGCCGAGGCGAGGCAATTAGATCAGTCCCAATCAATGCAAATAGAACGTCCGGGCCTAAAAACAGAAAACCCAACCTTAACAACCTAAAACAAGTCAAGCTAACCACCAATACTCAAGAGATGAACTCCAGTAGCTCAGGGAAACCACTGATATGCCTACTGCTCAACTGTCGTTCCGCAGCAAAACATGCCTCAGACATTGCGGCACTCATCATTAGTCAGGAAGTTGACGTGACAATCTTAACTGAAACATGGCTCACGGAATCCTCCTCCCCGGTCATGGATCTGCTGGTGCCTCCTCATTACAATATTGTGAGATTAGACAGACAAAAAAAGACAGGAGGCGGTATAGCCTGCATACACCGATCTGACATTGAGGTCAGCCAAATACAGTCCGACCCTCTTGAATCCTGTGAATACCTGGGTCTTGGTATAAGAACTGCAGAGAATCAAAGGTGCAACTTGCATGCGCTCTATCACCCACCAGGCGATAATGCCCCATTCATAGACCAGTTAATGGAAATCATCACGGCTAACGCTAACAGTCACACTAATGACATATTCCTAGGCGACTTTAATTTACACTGGGATGACAATAATGACAAACAGGTCAACGCACTGAAAGACTTTCTAATAGACCTAAACCTGACTCAAGCCTGCACACTGCCAACACACTCAAAAGGGGCAACCTTAGACTGGGTAATCTCGAGGGCCAAGGATATTACAATCAACTCAATTGTTCCTTGCGATTGGTCGGATCACCATGCCATAACCTTCCATATACCCACCGTAATAAGAAAAAACAAGACCACGCAACCGGTCAAAACTAAAAAATGGACACGAGACACCAAAGACCCTAATATTGAGCAACTTGTAGCAAGATGTGAGAAAGATCTAAATCCACCTGACAACGTGCTGAACATCAACGAACTCACTGATCACTACACAACATCAATGACGAATATAGTCAACTCCACCATGCCACTAAAACTGAAAAGAGTCTCGGAGAAAGATAAAAATCCATGGTTTAATGGGACACTGAATGAAGACAGGCGGAAGCTGAGACTGGCAGAAAGAAAATGGAGACAGCACCCATCATCCCCCCAGCTAAAAACTCTCAGAAAAATCAGAAATGAATACAACAAAAGTGTCCTCAACTCCAAAAAGGAATTTTTTAGATTCGAACTGGATAACGCCAAAAACAGACCACGGAAACTTTTCGAGATGTTAAAACAACAATCCAATAAATTGGCCAAATCTGCCCAAGAAGTAACTAAAACTCAACTGAGCTGCGAGGAATTCTCAACATTCTTCACAGACAAGGCCAACAGGCTTGAAAGAGATCTCAAGATGGCAGCTGACAACCTCGCTAGCCAACTACCTCTACAGAACGATGCTATCGTGAAAAACGATCATGATAAGATGAAAAACAAAGCACAATGGTCGACCTTCAAGCTTTATGACCAGAATACCATTGCCAAAACTCTCTCGGATATCAAACCAAATAACCACTACAATGACCCCCTCCCCTCTAAATGCCTAAAAAGAATCAACCATATCGTCGTCCCAATATGGACAAAAATAATCAATGCCTCACTATCTCAAGGGGTCCTACCAGAATGCCTAAAAAACAGGTCAAGTCCTACCCATCATCAAAAAACCTACAGCGGACCCGGCAGACCCAAATAACTTTCGTCCAGTAACCAATATTCCTTTACTTGCCAAACTAATTGAAAAATGTGTGCAAAATCAGCTGAGCAACCACATCAATAATTTTAATCTGCTGGACGACTGCCAATCTGGATTCAGACCAGGCCACAGTACGGAAACAGCAATCTAACATATAGTGGATGATGCGCTACAGGCTCTAGACCACAATAAAACATGTCTACTAGTTCTTCTTGACCTGTCGTCTGCATTCGACACGGTAAATCATGAAAAATTGCTAGCCCGGCTTGAAGACAGGATGGGACTATCTGGAAATGTTCTGAAATGGTTTGAATCCTTCCTCGAGAACAGAACACAAAGATTCCTGGTCAACCAGACACTATCCCCATCTTGCCCAAACTCGATTGGCGTCCCACAGGGATCAACACTATCCCCATCACTATTCAATCTATATGTAGAACCCCTTACAGAAATCCTCCGAGACGCAAACATATCCTACCACATGTACGCAGATGACACCCAGATTTATATCAAGATATCATCACTGGAAGAGATCAAGACAATGAATGAGGCCTTAAAAATGTCACTACAATGGTTAACCAACAATCATCTGAAATTAAATGCACACAAAACAGAATTCCTAATAATATCACCGCCGAAGAACCCCACAAATGTGAAGGAATGGACCAAGCTGATCACTGCGCTAAACTGCACCCCTACCCTAGTTGACTCAACCAAATCACTGGGAATCACGTTTGATAAGAACCTAGACATGAAAGCCCACATCAAATGCTAATAGTGCCCGGTTTCACCTGAACTATATTAGAAAACTGAAACCTCTCATTACTACGGCGGACCGCAAATTGGCAGTTCAGTCCCTGGTTATCTCAAGGATTGAATATGGATGTACAACACTAACAGGTCTATCAAAAATCTCCACAGCACCACTAAAAGCTTGTCTCAATGCGGCCACAAGACTCATTACAGGTTCTAGAAAATACGACCATATCTCCCCACATCTGAAAGCACTAAACTGGCTTCCATACGAAGCCAGAATTCAACTTAAACTGGCTTGTATTACCCACAAAGCACTCCACTACAAAACACCAATGTACTTAGCCCAGAAAATTGAGCTATCGGGGGAAGCAGGCCGGCCAGGAGTGCCAAAGAGCTGTTGCTGAAACCGCCCATCTTTCGGAAGAAGAAAACGTATGACAGAGCATTCTCCGGAGCGACACCCAGAATCTGGAATTCACTCCTCCAAACATTAGAAAAATTCCAAATCTGGCAACATTCAAGAGGGAAGCGAAGATCTTCCTAATGAGCAAGTTCCTTCCCTAGACAAGACTGTTCATCATCTGCACCGTGGTTAATAACCACAAGTAGCATAGCCCTGTCTTGTATGGATACATCCTACACAAAATGACCTCATAGACATTTACGAATGTAAAGATAAAATTACCAGGTAGTTGCGAAAACCTCTTTAACTGTTCAGTACCACAGTTAATAGATCGTTGTAGTACTGATGTAAAACATTCAAACGGCACACATCAGATCTATGTTGGATGATACCACTGCGTACACCTTTGTATTCTAAACAGTTCTTAAGTTGTTTTTGTTGAAAATGGTATGAAAGACATGTACCTGAGTCATATATATATGTATTACTGCTGCTATACCAATGTAATCTAAACTGTACCTATTGTAAATGTAAAGCGCTCTGATACCCTTGGGTCACGTTCGCGCTATAGAAAACTCTATAAATAAATAAAATAAATAAATAGAGTTGGCCTGTAAAGTTCAGAGGGTCCCTAAAGAGCAGTGGGAAGCTTTCTTGTGGCTCTCCTTTGCTGACAAAGGTAGAGATAAGCTCCTCACTGTTAGAGAAGAGGATGCTGACAATTATTCAGTCCTGAAGAGTGCTCTCATTGATGGGTTTGGCTTAACCACTAAACAGTACAGGATTAAGTTCAGAGACACCCAGAAGACACAGAATCAGGACTGGGTAGACTTTGTGAATAATGCCATTAAGGCTCTGGAAGGCTGGTTGCTTGGCAGCAAAGTGAATGATTTCAAGGGATTGTACAATTTGATTATGAGGGAGCAGATCCTTAATAATTGCCAAAATCAGTTGTTGCATCAGTACCTTGTTGACTCTGATCTGACTTCTCCCCAAGAATTGGGAAAGAAGGCAGATAGGTGGGTCAGAACCAGGGTGAAGCAGAAAACCCAGAACCATGGTGGTGACTAGGCCTGGGCGGTAAATTCCGCTCCGCTCGCGGAATTTTCCGAATTTTGGCAATTCCGCATTCCGCGGAGAATGCGGAATTGCCGAAAATTCCGCGATCCGCAGCGTAGCGGAATTTTTTCCTTGTTCGCGCTTTCAAAATGCGTGTTCGCGCGCGCGGGAGCGACTTACCGGGATCCCTGCGTTCGCCGATAAGTTTTCCTATCCGTTCGCATGCGCCACGAGATTTTGGTAGCCGGCCGCGCGATCCCGCGAGAGTGTGCGATCGCGAACTCGTCATTCGGACGCGCCATCGGACATCCGCGTTCGTGAACAGGAAACACGCATCGCGAGCGGGCGGGACAAGTGAAACAAGATGGCCGCGCCAATTGGCGACCTCATGGGCAAGTTCCCGAGATATTTCCTCCCGAGCACGCAAACAGCGTCCCCGAACAGGAAAAACGCATCGCGAACGGGCGGAACAAGCAATTCCGCGTGCTCGCGGAATTCTGCGTAGCTCGCGGAGATTTTTTACCATTTCGCTGAACTTTGTGTAACGCGACTACGCAAATTCCGCCCACCCCTAGTGGTGACCAGAAGAAGCAAGATGCTAAAACTTCAGATAAGGGTGGGGACAAGGGTAAAGATGAAAAGTCTTCATCAGGGCCCCACAAACCTGCATCTGGGGGTGGTGGGGTCACAAGCCAACAAAGGTAAAGGCAAAAATAAACCTTGGTGTTATCTCTGTAAACAGAAGACACATTGGACAAAGGATGCTGATTGTCCAAAAGCCAAGGAAAATACTCTTACCACCACTGCCCCTAAGGCAACTGCGCCTCCTAGCACAAGTACAGGTGATGGTACAGGGAATAAGGGATTAGTAGGGTTAACCTTGGGCTGTGAGATGGGTTCTGGCCTAGTCAGAACTTCAGCTCAGGCTGTACTAGTCTGTGATGGTGGCATGGATCTTGCCACTTTATTTGTCAGTCCCAGTAACCTGGGCAAATACAGACAACAGCCTTTGATCAATGGTAAGGAGGTCATGGCATACAGGGACACAGGTGCAAGTGTCACTATGGTGACAGAGAATCGTGTGGGCCCTGACCAAATCATACTTGGAGAAATGTACCAAGTGACCAAAGCCAACAATGTCAGGACTGATCATTCCTTGGCAGTTGTTAATTTCAGCTGGGAAGGGGTAACTGGCCCTAAGAAAGTTGTGGTTGGCTCAGACCTTCCAGTGGAGTGTTTGTTGGACAATGATTTGGAAACTTCAGCTTGGGCTGAAGTAGAATTAAGGACTCATGCAGCAATGCTGGGCATCATTGCAGATGTGTTTGCTGTGACCAGGTCACAGGCCAAGCTGGCTAACACTGAACAGGCCTTGGATCCTGGAACAATGGACCAAGGGCCTCCCAAGAGAAGGAGCAGGAGGGGTAAGGCTGTGTCTTTCCCCCAGACTCAGTGTGAGGATCAATCTCTTGAGGGAGATTATCCCAGTCCCTGTGAAGGAACTGTCTCAGATGAACTAGAACCTGACCAGGTTGAGTTCTTGGGGACAGGGGGCCCCTCCAGGGCAAACTTGAGTTTGGAGCAGCAAACCTGCCCCTCTCTTGAACCCCTCAGACAGCAAGCTGCTGGGAGTGTCAGTGGATCTCACAAGATCTATTGGGATGAGGGACTCCTATACTCAGAGGGTAGAGACCCCAAGCCTGGTGCCACCAGGAGGTTGGTCATACCTCTGAAGTTTAGGGGCTTCCTACTCACCCTTGCACATGACATTCCCTTAGCAGGACACCTAGGCCAAAGTAAGACTTGGGACAGGCTTGTCCCTCACTTTCACTGGCCTCACATGTCAGAGGACACAAAGGAGTTTTGTCGCTCCTGTATCACCTGTCAAGCCAGTGGTAAGTCAGGTGGCAGCACAAAGGCCCCCCTCATACCACTACCTGTGGTGGGGGTTCCCTTTGAGAGGGTTGGGATTGACATAATTGGTCCCATGAACCCTCCAACTGCATCTGGGCACTGCTATATTCTAGTGGTGGTGGACCATGCCACTAGGTATCCAGAGGCTATACCCCTTAGAACCATCAAAGCTACTGTGGTGGCCAGGGCCCTCCTGGGATTTTCTTTCCAGAGTGGGTTTCCCTAAGGAGGTCTTAACTGACAGAGGTACCAACTTCATGTCAAGTTACATTACTGCAGTGTGGAAGGAGTGTGGAGTGAACTACAAGTTCACCACACCCTATCACCCACAATGCAATGAGTTAGTTGAAAGGTTCAATAAAACCCTCAAGGGCATGATCATGGGCCTCCCAGAAAAGCTTAGGTGAAAATGGGATGTCCTGTTGCCCTGCCTTCTCTTTGCCTACAGAGAGGTCCTACAAAAGGGGGTTGGCTACAGCCCTTTTGAACTTTTGTTTGGGTATCCAGTTAGGGGTCCCTTGTGTTTGGTGAAGGAGGGATGGGAGTTACCTCTCAAACCTCCCAAACAAGACATAGTGGACTATGTACTTGGTCTCCGCTCCAGGATGGCTGAGTACATGAAGAAGGCAAGTAAAAACCTTGAGGCAAGTCAAGAATTGCAAAAAGCTTGGCATGACCAAAAGGCTGTGCTGTTTGTTTATCAGCCAGGGCAGAAGGTGTGGGTGTTAGAGCCTGTGGCCCCAACAGCTCTCCAAGATAAATGGAGTGGGCCCCATACCATATTTGAGCAAAACGGAGAGGTCACCTTCTTGGTGAACCTTGGTACTCCCAGGAGCCCCCACAGGGTGCTCCGTGTGAACCGGCTCAAGCCATACATTGACAGGGCTGACATGGGTTTGCTCATGGCAACTGATGAGGGACAGGAGGAAGAGAGTGATCCACTCCCTGACCTCCTCTCACAGAACCCTGATGATGGGTCAGTTGATGGTGTAGCTTTGGCAGGCAGCCTCACTGACCAGCAACAAATTGATTGTAGGAAGGTTCTCAATCAATACAGACACGTGTTCTCGCTGCCTCCTAGTCAGACCACCTGGTGTACCCATGAAGTGGACACAGGTGAAAGTCTACCTGTTAAAAATAAGATTTACAGGCAGCCTGACCATGTCAGAGACTGCATCAAGACTGAGGTCCAAAAGATGCTAGAGTTGGGAGTAATTGAGCCCTCAAATAGCCCTTGGGCTAGTCCAGTGGTCTTGGTACCAACACCTCACACCCAGGGTGGTAAGAGAGAGATGAGGTTTTGTGTTGACTACAGGGGGCTCAATGCAGTCACTAGGACTGATGGTCATCCAATTCCAAGGGCAGATGAGCTTATTGATACTTTGGCCTCAGCCACGTTTTTGAGCACATTTGACCTCACTGCTGGCTATTGGAAATCAGACTAGCTGAGGATGACAAGCCAAAAACAGCATTTTCAACTCCTAGTGGGCATTATAAATTTATTGTAATGCCTTTGGTTTGAAGAATGCCCCTGCCACATTTCAAAGGCTGGTGAATAAAGTCCTTACAGGCCTGGAAGTCTATAGTGCAGCATATCTTGATGATATAGCTGTCTTTAGCTCCACCTGGGAGGATCACCTGGTCCACCTGAAGTATGTTTGGAGACTCTGCAAAAGGCAGGCCTCACTATCAAGGCTACTAAGTGCCAGATAGGGCAGAGCAAGGTTGTGTACCTGGGCCACCTTGTGGGTGGAGGCCAGGTTCAACCATTACAGAGCAAAATCCAGATCATAATGGACTGGGTTGCTCCAACTACCCAGACTCAGGTGAGAGCTTTCTTGGGCCTGACTGTTACGATTCTTCCTACCTACGCGGAACGCTGCCAGGTCCAAATTGTGTTCTCGTTGGAAACAACGAACTACAGCTCCCAGCATACCCAGTAGCACTTCCGGGGCAGAGGTTGCACCAGGAGGACGTACTTCCGGAAGGGGCGGGCATTTAAACATTGCCGGTTCGGAGAGACGCTGCAGATTATTCCTACTGCTAGCGTGAAGTCGGAGGTTCGGAAGCGGAGCGCTCTCTCCCTCTCTCTGGTCTGGTAAGGGTGCTACGGCACCGGTTCTGATTACTTACAGAAACTCTTGCTGTTGGTCTTATTATCGCAGATACGCTGCGACTTCTGTTGGAGGTTTTCAGCGCTTCTCTCCTCCCATTCAGTCAGTGGAGGTTGTGGAGCTTGGGTAATAGCCTTATGCAGTCTGGTGATCCCAGCCGTGAGGGAAACGGCTTATTTACTGGCACTTGAGTATTACGACACTGACGAAGCCGTGTTTAGAAATGGCCTGATTTTTTGTTCCTTTGCTGCATGCCGAAGCCGGGTTGAGAACCGGCATGATTGAGCTAATTACATTGTTCGATTAACATAGCAGTGAAAGAAACAGCGGGAATCATTACAGGAGTCCCTATTGTTCAAAGAAGATAACAATTGCATATTCTTTTGCCGTTTATGACACAAGTTTTTTTCGTTTACTGTGATATCATTTACCTACCTGAGGAATGCTAATGAATCCAAGGAATCATGGATATGGTCTGCTATAAACACTGATTATGCAATGAATCATTTATGTTATTATTTATGCCTTATTATAACAGGGGTCTATAAGGGATTGGTGATGCCATCCCCTGTGATGTTCAAAAAGGCACATTTAATGGTGGGTATGAAATGAAGTGGCATAACGTTGAATCTATAGAAGTCGCAATAGAGTTGATAGTAACTTCATCTTTGTTATTCACATTCACAGTTGATACTAACGTTCTTGGAGCCATCAATATTAGTCTCTCGTTCTTAGAAGACTAGAAGAAGGTGCTTTCTTTTCCTTTACAGGTACATAAACAGAAGGTATAGCATGGTCTTTGGTATTGGTATGTTTCTATAGTGGGGCTTAGTACTAATTGTTTCTTCTTCGCCTTCCAGGTCTCCCTCCCTGCTGTCCCCATTCTTTCCTTCCCTCATTTGATCATATCAACCTTCTGTTCTATAATAGCAAACAGAATTGAGACGATCAAGAGGTGGACCCCTTTTGTGCATCGTACCAACTCCGAGGTATCGTCAGAGCTGACAAGAGCTACAGGAGCTGACAGATTAATCTGCCTCCCTATTACATTACCTCCCAGTTGGGTCGAGACACAAAAAAAAGGCCACTTTAGAAGATGTATTAGCAGCTTTACAGATTGTCCAAACAGAGTTAGCAGCCTCAAGAGCAGAGACAGCTGTGTTACAGGACAAAGTTGAGAGAATGCAGGAGAATCCCTTTACAGTGGCAGGGAACAAGGCAGAAGGGGGGTTTTCATGGACTAGTTGGGGGTCATCTTTTCCATCTACTCCCATGACTGTAGAAATTCCAACTCCCATACCTTTAGCCGCTCCAGAACGATTTTATGGAGACGTAAACAAGGTACAGGTGGGGGGGGCGTGGCTAGCCGCCAAAGATGGCGGACGCAAGCTGAGAGGGCTCCGGAGCTCGGGGGGGATTATCCTGAAAATCGCCGCTACCTGCGCCCATAACCGGCTCCTGGAAGTGCTACACCTGTTCTGCTGTCCCGGAGGACCCCGCCGATGTGCACGGAGGCGGCGGAACGAGTGGCGGAGCTGATCCGCGGCCTCTAAGTGCGCGGCCTACTGCCGGCTCCCCGATGGCGCAGTGATAGCGTGCGGCCCCCTCGCATTATCAGAGGTAAGCCCTGCTGCCAGGGGGTGCCGCGAGGCCAGGAAGTGGACATGTGGGTAGCGCCACGACATCGGAGCCCGCCGACCATCGGTGGGACTGGTCGACCCACAGCACCACAAGGTGTGCGGCTTGGGGGGAGGGGCTCACCCAACGCTACAGGGCCCGGGACGGGCGATACTTCCCCTCTCCCCTCCGCCGCGGTTCCTGCCGCATATGGTGCCCCGAAGAGCGCGACCCAATTCCTGCAGGATTGGCCTCCGGAGGTGCTGTACCTCCCTCCCCACTCCAGGACACGATCGTTGCCGGCAGTCCAGCGGAGCACAACACGACTAATTGCATGCGGGCACTGGTCCTCTTGTCTCCGGCCGGGGCAGCAGCCACACACGAGGCCGGAATACACCGGGAGACCCCTAGACCACCAAGGGTAGGCCCTGTGGCCCAAAAGCGACGCGTGGCCTAGGTGCAGAGCCCCAGGTTGTACAGCAGCAGCAGCACCGGAATCTGGCCACCAACGGTGGGACGCATCGGCCCACGGCCCCACGAGGCGAGGCGAGCAGCGCAGGGGAGGGATGACATCTGACGAGAGCAATTAGACCCGCACGGGGTTGGCCACAGAGGTCAGGCGTAGACACCGGCTCCCCTGAGACTTACTGGAGGAACTACCGAGCACGCTCCTGGGTACACACTGAGCGGAGGGGGCCACCGGGGACTGCTACCAATACAGTTTGTTACCTGGACGGAACTGCCCTAGGGAAGTAGGGCTTATATGGAATGAGAGTGAAACGCCGGGGTCAAACAAGGTGGTGGGCTGAGAACGACACCCATTGGATACAGTACCGGCTGAGAAGCCTACACGGGGAGTCGCGGGACGGGGCCTCCCCCCGCACTATGCTGAACTTGCCCGAACACTGGAGAACACACCATGGGGAGACCGAAGGGTAAAATCACGGACGGTGGCCCCGGCATGGGTGGCCCCTAGAGAGAGAATGACACTGCCGCCAGATCCAGATCACCGGATGCCGCCTCCTCGAACCCTGCTGAGACCCCTCCGGACAAGCTGGACCTAATCCTGAAGGAGGTCAGGGACTCTCGCAGGGCGATCGAACACCAAATTGGGTCTCTTACCAATGGCCTCACCCTGCTCAGGGCAGATCATGGGAAACTAGCGGAAACTGTTAAAGAGCACAACAAGGCCCTGGCCACTATGGACCCAATAATAACAGACCATACCTCTCACCTAAAACAACTACAGCAGCAGATCAAAGGCCTACAAGATAGGGTAGAAGACGCGGAAGGCAGGAATCGCCGAAACAACATCCGCGTAATTGGTCTTCCGGAACGCTGTGAGGGACCCAGGCCAGCCGACTTCATGGAAGCATGGTTCAGGGACCACGTGGCCCGGGACGGTCTCTCCCCCTACTTCTGTGTTGAGAGGGCGCACAGGATCCCCACTGGGGCACCGAAGGTGGGAGCTCCCCCAAGACCTCTGATCGTTAAAATCTTAAACTACAGGGACCGCGATGTGCTCTTACAAAAAGCGAGAGAATTGGCACCAATCCAATTTGAGAACCAACGTATCTTGCTCTACCCCGACTACACCATTTTAGTACAGCGCCAGCGGTCATCCTTCCAGGCCGTCAAGAAAAAGCTCCAGTCGGCACAATTGAAATACGCGCTTCTATTCCCGGCCCGACTAAAGGTGCTGCATGACCGCAAATCCTATTTCTTCGACAGCCCGAATGATGCGGAGGAATGGCTGGAGGTGATGGGACTCATGTCGAGTCAGGACCAACTGTCGGGTTCTTCCAGCCGGGGCCCCACTCAACAAAGACACCCAAGCGCCCGCCGGCGTGCGAAGGGACTGCAGTACTCCAACGTTGTGGGCCCCACTCGAGACCAGCAACAATCGAGTAGGGCTGAGGCAGTGGCCATGGTGGGATCCTTCCGGGAGTGCCACTCAAAGGCATCAACGGACTCAGAGGACAGCACCGTTCACTCGGACGCCGAAAGCCTTACTCTTTTTCCAACAGTGACACCACAGACTGTAGACCATATAGTGGATAATTGAGGGTTAGTGTATGTCCCCTTCCCCTCCATTTCCCTGTACAATGAACGTGAGCCGTATGGCCGGGCCATCGGCCGTATACACACCCTCCACAACCTATACACTTACCTGCACTACAGTACCTTACTAATGTGTAGAGGCTAAACAGGGACCCCGCGCAGATCGCGGGTTGAAGCCGCCTAGCACTCATACGATTGGCGAGGCTGCACAGATTGCCTCCCTCGAGCCTTCCGCTCATAATTTCGGTTTGGCACAGCATAGTTTGTGGGCTGCGCCGTATAATGTTGGTTTATTTTTTGGAAAGGTTGGGGTAGGGTACTCCTGGTCTGCTACAGTTTTTCGGTCTCCTCCTAATGAGGGCCGCAGCTCTGAAAAGATCTCATGTCTAATGATCACACGGTAGTAGGCTCTTATAACCTGCTCACATGGAACGTCAGGGGGCTGGGTGCAGTACAGAAAAGACACCGACATGTACATGCTCAACTGCTTCGGCGCAAGGCCCACATTGTCTTTATCCAGGAATCACACCTCACTGAGACGGAGTCGTTGAAGACTCGGAAAAAATGGCGGGGCACCATTTATTCTACTAATTATTCAACATTTGCCAGAGGCACAGCGATATGGGTCCGACACGGGGTCCCCTTTGTGGCACTTGAACGCCGAATTGATGATCAGGGTAGATACGTCCTCTTGAAGGGCACACTAGATGGCGCCGAGGTGGTCCTGGGGAGCATATCCGCCCCAAAATTCGAACAAGACAAGTTTTTCCACCGACTGGATGTGGCGTTGGTGGGGTGGGAGACACTTCCCTGGATTTTGGGGGTCGACTGCAATACTACCCTAGATGTAGCTATGGACAGGTCACACCCCCCACTCCATGGCGCTGGTACCAGTAGGAAGGCAGAGCTCCTTGCAACCTGGCTCAACGGATGGGGACTCACAGATATATGGCGACAGCTGCACCCCTCCCATAGGGAATACTCCTTCTACTCACATGTCCATCAACTCCATACCAGGATAGACAGGTTCATGTGTTCCCACTCACTGGCCACCCACATCAGTCAGTCCACCTACCTGGCCAAGACATTCTCCGACCATAATCCCCTCGAACTCACCCTCAGCTGGGGGCGCATACCGACCCCGGTGCCAACTTGGACACTTAGACCCCAATTACTGGAGGATGGCCCGTTTAGAACTGAGCTCTCCACCACTATTAACAACTACTTCTTATCCAATTGGAACACTGCTTCTACACATCTCATAGAATGGGACACATTCAAAGTAGTGACAAGGGGAGCCATTATTGGGCAAGTAGTGGGGGCAAGACAAGAAATACACCGTCGCCTGCTTACGGTGGAAAACTTACTAACTAGGCTGGAACCGGAGGCAGTGTCGGATCCCGAACAGCGGGAGGCCCTACAGGACGCCCGTATAGACCACGCCGATATACTAGAAACCCTGAGGGTTGTGGATCACAGGGCCTTCACACAGCGAAAACACGCCGACGCAGATAAGGCCGGGACTTTACTAGCCCGAATAGTGCGAGACAGACCGGAACCACCAGTTATTACTCACATCGTCACCCCAGGGGAGGGCTCCATTCATTCACAATTGGGGATAAATACGGCATTCTACAAATACCTGAGCAACCTCTATGACCCCCCACCACACATGAATGCTCAACAGATGGCAGACTTTTTCCAGGACTTGACTATCCCCTCTCTACCGGAGGCTATACGTAAGGAACTTAAAGGCCCCATAACCCAACAGGAGATCAGAGCAGCAATCAAAGGCCTCAATCGCAATAAAGCTCCTGGCCCGGATGGCCTGCCCATAGAGTTCTATGCAACTTACTCAGATTCCCTGGTCCCCAAGCTGGAAGAAGTCTATAAGACAGCGTTAGTAAAGGGTCACTTACCGCACTCTACCATGCAAGCACTGGTCATCTCGCTGCTTAAACCGGGGCGGGACGGTACTGAACTTGCCAACTACCGGCCGTTATCTCTCCTATCTACTGAATACAAAATCCTGAGCAAAGCCCTAGCTAACCGCATTCTACCACACTAAACCACCCTTATACACAGTGATCAGTGCGGCTTTCTACCGAACCGCAGCACCTCCCTCAACACTAGGCGACTACACTATATCATGATATCCACGTCAGCGGCACACCCGGACGCAGGTTGCCTGGCATTGGATCTAAAACAGGCTTTTGATTCTATCACGTGGGACTATATGTTCACTGCGCTGCAACGCTTCGGCCTCCCTAACGAGTATCTAAAGTGGATACGTCTATTATATACCTCCCCAACCGCTAGAGCGCGCACCGGACAACACATCTCCCGGGAATACATCATACACAGGGGCACTAGGCAGGGGTGCCCGCTCTCCCCCTTATTGTTCGTGCTAGCGTTGGAACCCCTAGCGATAGCCTTGAGATGCTCCGCAGACCACCTGGGAATAGCTCTAGATGGTACCACACACCTAATTTCCATCTATGCAGATGATATCCTAGTATATCTACGAGACTTAACTGCCACAGCGGAGCCTCTCCCTGCTATCTTCTGTACCTTTGTGCAAATTTCAGGCCTCAAAATCAACCCACAAAAGTCCAATGCATATTATTTTCACGATGGCATACACCCGGACATGATACACTTCGGCCCATACCCACTCCCAGTAGCACACGATACCTTTAAATACCTAGGGATATAGGTATACCGAACACAGGAAGACCAATTAGAGGGTAACCTCATAAAGGCCATAACAGCACTTCGTTCCAGCGTGACATTCTGGAACTCACTGCCACTTTCAGTAATGGGACGAATTACAATATCCAAAATGGTGGTGTTGCCACGATTTTTATACTACTTCGTTAATCTACCATTGATAATCCCACTACCCATTTTCAACACCTTAAACGCAATCCTCATAGACCTTATCTGGGGCAAGGGGCGCCGGAGACTGAGCTTACGGAAGCTGCAACTAGAAACCGATAAAGGAGGTTTAGGAGACCCAGATTTCAGGGCTTACTATTACGCAAGCCAACTACAATGGCTATCCTGCTGGTCAGCGGGTAGAAATCTGCAAGAAATAGGGTACTCACCTCAGGACCTAACTCACGGAACTCTGAACACCCTACTACTGCCCAAAACCAAACTTCCGACAAGGGGGCCCCCATTGCTCCGGACCGCTTTACATTGCTGGAAGAAGGCCCTGTCGTATACCGCAGGCGTGGCGCCATACGCGCCTAACATTCCGATTCGGGGTATCCCCATTCCTAGAGGAATTCTTTCTGAGCACAGCCTCCGTGCCTGGAATGAAGCGGGGGTGGAGGAGGTGGGTCAACTCTTTAGAGATGGCGACCTTATGGATCACGCTACATTTGTCCAGCATACAGGGGCATCTGATCGTTTATACCTCACGCATGCCTCTGTGACACATTATATCAAGAAGACGTGGGCACCACAGCGCAGGGAACCTCCACAGCATGAATTAGTCCATCTACTCTATTTTATGGGGGAGGGAGGCCACCTAGTTAAATGGCTTTACACAGGCATTAGGAAACACACTGCTCTAGCCCTCCCAGGACTGCGGCGGCAATGGGAGACCGATGCCGGTGCTGCCATCACTGATAAAGCCTGAACGTCCATGCTCGAACATCCTACGTGCGTATCCCGTAATGCCAAACTTAAATTCATACAAACAATGATACTACACAGGTCCTACCTAACCCCGCAGAAAATTCATCAGATATTTCCAGAGGCACGTCATAACTGCCCCCGATGCCGGGGTGACGAGGCAAACTTCTTGCATATGTTATGGGAATGCCCCCGACTGAAAGATTACTGGGCGGGTGTACGGCTGTCGCTTCAGGAAGTAACACACCTACCGATACGGGGTAATATACTGGAATGCCTTATGGGTCTACGTACGCGTACGACAGTGCAGAAGGTGCACTTACGGTTCTTAGACCTGGCACTAGTACTGGCCATAAGAGTAATCACAATGAGGTGGAAATCTCTTAGAAGCCCCTCACTGACCACATGGCAGGCTGATATGGTGCAGTGGGGAGGAGCAGAGAGTGCAACACTTAGAAGAGAAGAGGGCAGGGGATTGCGGAAACGCCCTATTGCAATGGACTGGGACACTATGCTGATAAGCTTTAAAGCATTGGATATTATGTCAGACCATCCCAGCTCGTCGCCATAGTTGGGTCCTACTGGATCAGCGGTGGCCCCAAGTACCACCTACTATAGCGAAATACACCAAAGCATGTTTCATATGTGTACTGTCAGACCAGGAGGGTGGGTGGAGGGGAGTTGTTACTGTTATTTAACCGTTTGGATAAAAACTGAACACCAGTAATGTCTGTTTATACTGACTAAATGTATGATTACAGAGTGCGTAACTGTCATAGCTCATTACCCCCTCCGGGTACGTTATATCCGTTATTGCACTATCACTGCATGCTCGCCCGCTAATGTATGAGTACTGCTAGCCACAGTATGTCCTCCTCAAGTATGTCAAGGGAAAAAAAAAACAACAAAAAAGAAAAAAGCCAGATGTAATGCAACGATATTATCATGATGTTGATTCGGCGACTAATAAAGTGTGTTAAAAAAAAAAAAAAAAGGTACAGGTGTTCCTTACCCAAATATTACTTCATTTTACGTGTCGCCCTAAGGTGTTTAACACAAATCAACCAAGAGTTGCCTTTTTGGTTTCCTATTTAGCAGGAGACACTGCTCAATGGGCTGTTCCTTTAGTAAGGAGAGACGATCCTATGTTATACGATTGGGAAGGGTTCAAAGAGGAATTTGAAAGAATGTTTGATCGTAGAGCTAATTCTTTCTCGGTAGACAGAGAGCTATTAGATTTAAAACAAGGTAGTAAAGAACTATTGGTATACATAAACACATTTCAAAGGTTAGTTGCAGAAACCAATTGGCCTGAAGAGAAGCAAGCAGCTATATTCCATCACGGACTCAAAGATGAGTTAAAGGACGTAATAGCTCAAATAGATCCGCAACCCAAGACCTGCATAGATTTAATCAATTTGGCTATGCAATTTGATTATCGTTTAGGAGAGAGGAAAGGAGAACGTAGGAGATATGAATGCCCTCCACCTAAATACGAAAGATCCCGCAATTCGTTTGGTGCTTCTAGTTCCACATCAGAACCTATGGAAATAGGAACAGTAAGAGGAAAGAGACCAAAGAAGGAAACAGGGCCTCTCCATGTATTGAGGAAAGAAGGCACATTTTGTAAAGGATTGCTTGTCTAAACCAAGGCCTAAGGAAGGCAGTCATATGAAGGCTGCTCCTATGGCAGTTCAGAAACAGGAAACCTAGAGGGCCCAGGGGTTAGAGAAGGAAATGCCGTGGGCCGTAACTGAATACCTTCAGTTATAGGAAAGAAAGACCATTTCTATTTGGAGATTCAACTAGTCATTAACTCCATTCCTCAAGTCGTGAGCGCTCTCATAGACTCAGGTGCTACTGGGATATTTATTGATACTGATGTAGTGCAGAAATTTGGAATCCCACAAATCGCTAAAGAGCATCCAGAAACAGTGTTAGCTGTAGATGGTAGAAATCTTGCCTCAGGTCCCATCTGCTTTCAAACTTCAGAAGTAGAAATAGTTTGTCAAAAAGAACATCGTGAAGTATTGTCTTTTAATATCATCAAGGCACCGTTGTATGGGGTGATTTTAGGATTGCCTTGGTTAACTAAACACAATCCTACTATTGACTGGAAGGAAAGGAGTATCTTATTCGACTCTCCTTTTTGTGAACAAAAATGTTGAATACCTGCAAGCAGTCCTGTACAGTATCTCACCTTAGGACATGCTATAGCCACCGCCGCTGAAAAAGACATAGAGTTACCAGATGTTTACAGGGAATACATGGATGTGTTTAGCGAAAAGCAAGCTGAGATACTTCCACCACATCAACAGTACGATTGTCAAATTGACTTGATCCCAGGAGCAGTGGTTCCTTGTGTGGGAGAATTTATGCACTGTCAGAGATTGAACAATTGCAAAGAGAAGGGGCCCCCTGACACTAGTGAGAAGTACACCTAGACAGGGAAAAGACATCAATGTAAATACTCTAGGGCTACTTCAGACCATAAACCCTCACACCATAGAAGGCTGAGAAATAACTATAGTGACACTAAAAATTGGAAATGTATAAAAAAGTTTATTAATAAATTATCTTAATCCTATTGGTAGGTAACTATAAAAACACATAATAAACATAAAGATATTCATACAGAGACTAACAATTATACAACATTCTGACCACATTCATTCACAATCAGAGACATACTACATACATATAATCAAATTGATATACATGATTATTCCGTCCCACATGATTGGGTTTATACAGACTATAACAAACAAACAACAACAACACTTAAATAAGAAGATTGCATTTTTAGGGTGGTTTTCAAAGATGACTCTACGCGCGTTTCGACAGAAACACTGTCTTCATCAGGAGTTCCACCTCAGAATGTTGTGCTCTGTAGAGAATAACATATATATATATCACATACATATAAGACATAATTTTACATGCGATTTTAAGTGTCACTATAGTTAATAATTAGAATGATTACATGTAATAACAAGGGCCCATAATTGGACTGAGGGTATAATATCTTATTATCTTTTTATAGAACAGGAAAATTGAAAAACGAGCCTGACAAAATATAAACAAAAATACAAACATATAATCTCCCAAGCAACATATGACACTACAAACATACAGTGGAAAACTATTGTCAATGATCTGCATACTTTATATGTAAACCATATCAACAATGCTGTCCCCTTATTAAAGGAAGATATAGTTAGTGTCTTTAAAAGGCAATTAGATTGAAGAAAATATACATGCATGTTGTCCAAGAAAATATAAAGTACTGAAATGAAATGTAAAAAAAGATGTATTACCAAAACTATCCAGCATCTGTACGTAGGCTGATAAGAGGTTTAAATGGTTCAGTTCAAGAATTTATTCCTGTCATCCAGGATACACCTGTAAGGTTCTAAAGCGGTGCACCGAAACAGAAAAAATGGAAAGAATAAATGATCTTTCCAGTACTAACTAGGTACATCCTTGAATATAAGAAGGTATTCTAACCAGCCACTAAAAATACTTGTTTACCTTATGCTGATAGTGGCCTGTCTCGAAAGGGAACAGATTTGGTATATTAACCGACTCCTCAAGAAGAAGGCCCTGAAACAAATAAACAGACCCCAAACACCATATAAAAGAGCACAAACCAAAATAATTGTGAAAATGTCTAGGTTGAATCACTTTCTATAGGTATAGGCAGAGGCAGATCGTACCTACTTGATAAAATGTATCCAGCACGAGAGACGAGCTGCTAATCCCTCAGATGGTTAAAAATAGATACTGGAAAATAAGCAACAAACAGGAACAAAATGTTCCATAAAATGGAATGTGCTCAAAACATGGTTACTGATTTTAATTAACAGAAAAGTTAGAGTGACACATAATGCCCTACATAATAATAATGAAATTATCTAACGCATTTCAACTAGACCACAACCGTCTAAAAAGAATCATATCTCAAGTAATTAATAAAAAGATCTGCATGAGCAATTACTCAAAGAAAATGGTTACAGCAGTAACACCTCACGAATAACCCCGGTTTGGCTCTAATCAGAGTTTAAACCCCGAAAAAATGATAGCGTAAAAAGAGAAATCAAAAGAAAAAGACGGTACGTTTAAATGCTACCAAAACATCCATCTTAAGACCTTAACATATAATGGGATAGGCGGAGCAATGCCCGGCCAACAAACTACAAAAAAACTACAAAAACAAGGACGGCACGTTATAATGTTATCAAAGAACCAGTCTTATAACATTGTCAAACTGATGGGGAAGGCGGAGCAATGCCCGGCCAATAATCCAGTAAGAGGGGAAATACGAAGTGCTTGCAAGTAGCAGAGAACCAGTTTTTATGGCATTAACAAACTGATTGGAAAGGCGGAGCAATGCCCGGCCAGAATCCAGCAACAGAGGAAATACGAGAACAAGAACCAAAGAAAAATACTCCCGATATACATGTGTTATTACAACACTCAATGAAAACAGCAGACACCCAAGCTTTTCCAAGACATCTATGAATTCTCACAATGTGTTTACCCATATTAGCAATCCAAAACGTTGAGCAGCTCTGTTCTCTGTATAGCAGCCTACCGGAGCAGCTGAAAAACGCCCAAGTACCGATGGCGCGAAAAGACGGTATGTTTTAAATACTGTCGGGAAGTAGTCATGTGACATTGTCACATGATAGAAAAGGAGCAGGCCCAGCACCAGTCAACCATCCAGGGTGAAGAAATACTTAATTCCAAAAGTCCCGAGATTTTAATAACAAAGAAAGTGAAATTCGAAATATCAGTGTATATAAATACATACACCATGATCCTAATATGTATATGCCGTACTCTGATAATATACCGACAAATACATGAACTTTGCAACTAAAATTAGCTATACATATATGTACAGAAAGATATGTTTAATGATGAGTCCAGCAAATGACAAAAGCGACTAACCTTGAAAGGAAACCCTAAAAGAGATATATACAAAAAATATACAAAAAAATGCGATACCCAAGACATGTATATGGACAACTAGCGAAAATTGGAAAAGATACAGAAGGACATCACCTAAAGCCTACGCATATATCCATAGATGTACAGCAAAATTTGAAAAAAACTTGAAAAAAACTGGTAGAATATACCAATGGGAAAATTTCAATAGCCTATGCCGGGGTCCAGTATATTTTAAGAGTACATATAAGTATCGCTACCCAATGGCTGTGTGTTAGAAATGGGATCTCTAGTTGGCAAGGGCTTGCACCTTTGTCCAAGTAGGGACCCTTCTTCCTAGTCAGGGTAAGGGTTGTTACACTCGTGAAGTAACCCCTGCTCACCCTCGTGGTAGCTTGGCACGAGCAGTCAGGCTTAATTCAGAGGCAGTGTGTAAAGCATTTGCACATAACCAACAGTAATACAGTGTAAGCACTACAAACGGACACCACACCAGTTTAGAAAAATAACCAATATTTTATATACTCAAGACAAGACCAATTACGACAAAAATCCACAATACTATACTTTAAAAATGAATGCTTGATACGGTAACTTCTTCTTTGCAGGAATAGCACAAAAGCAAAGTTCGTACGAGTCGGTAGCTCCGTCCGAGCCTACCGCGATGCTGAAAACCCCAGAGTCTAACAGTTCCAGCCGACCGCGTCGATACGGGCCAGCAGAGTCATGAACAGACTCGGTTACAGTACCTTTCTCGTTGTGGCTGGTACGGAGTGTACGAGCCGGTCGGCGTTCGTCGCGGTTGCGGTGCAAGACGGAGCGATGCAAGGTGCGGTGTCCCTCGATACGGTGCAGGCAGTGGCTCGATGAGCGTCGTGCAGACGGAGTCGGTGAGTCCAAGGCGTGCGATGCAGGGTGAGACGATGCTCGATGCGGTGCTGACAGGTTGCGGTGCAGGCGACCTAGCCGGAGTGCGGGAGCTGGCGTCGGACATCGGTGCGAGTCGGAGCGGTGCGTCGCAGACGTGCGAGCGGTGCCCCAAATGCGGTGCGGTCTCGACTCTTGAGCCAGTTGCAGCGACAGTGTCGGTCTGGTCCGGCTGGCCCAGTGAAGCGATGCGATGCGAACTGCGGTGCCCACAGGTCACGGTGCAAGCAGCGGCTCGATGTTGGCGGCGTCGGACGTCGCCCACGGTGAGACCAGGGTTGCGATGCGAAGCGGGGCGATGCGGTCTGCGGTGCAAACAGGTCACCGGCCAGGGATGGATTCGGTTGACGGAGTCGGTTGCGGTTCCCTTCCTCTGTGGCGACTGAAACAGCGTTCCAGAAGCGGTACCCAGAGGCTTGTGAAGTCTTTGTAGTCCCTGAGACTTCTTAACAGGAGGCCAGCTCGGTTCCTGGCCCTTAGAGATACTCAGCACAAGTTTGTAGAAAGTTCAGTCCAGTCCTTTCACTGCCTAAGGCAGAAGCAGCAGCTGCAGGCCAGCCCAACAAAGCAACAACACAGCAAAGGGGCAGTACTCCTCCTGGCAGCTCTTCCAGCTCTTCGTCTTGGCAGGTTCCTTGATTCCAGCGAGATCTAAATTCATGGGGTCAGGGCCCCAATATTTATATCCCAAATTCCTTTGTTCTCTGAAGGCAGAGAGGCCTTCGCCTAGTCCAAACCAGTTCTGGAGCACTTTGTTGACAAGTCTCCGTCCCTTCTTTCAGTGAGTAGGCCAGGGACATCAGACGCACCACAGGAGGTGGAGCCAGCATTGTGGAGGGAAGGCACTGTCCTATTCAGGGCCCAGGTGCGACCCCTCCCACCCATCTACAGGTCGATCTGGCTATTCAGCCCTGCGCTGACTCACCCTGTCTCCTGGCATCCCCCAGCCCCTGTCACTCACATTCCAGACAAGGAATACACAATCTCGCAGAGGCAGGCTTGGATGGTTAGACAAGAAAATACCCACTTTCTAAAAGTGGTATTTTCAACCACAGAATGTTAAAACCAACCTTACTAAAAGCTGCATTTTATCATTCTGAGTCCAGGCATACTAAACTCGAATTTCTACCATGTTCCCGGGGTCAGTTAGGATTATAAGCTGTAATAATCAAAACTGCCCGTTCTGGCCTAGGGGAACAGGTAGCCTTGCAATAGTGAAAAACGAACTAGGCTGTAATTCACTATCAGGACATGCCGCACACACCCGGGCATGTCCTACCTTTCGCGTACAACGCACCCTGCCCAAAGGGGTACCTTGGGCCTACCTTAGGGGTGACTAACATGTAGCAAAGGGAAGGTTTAGGGACTTGCAAGTGTGTGCACTTGCCAAGTCGACATGGCAGCCCCAGGCTGCGCACAGGCTCTGCGATGGCAGGCCCGAGTTACACTTTACGGGCTGTTTGCGTGGGTGGCACAATCCAGTGCTGCAGCCCACCAACAGCATTTGGTCTATAGGCCCTGGCACTCGCAGTGCACTTTACAAGGGACTGACACATAAACCAAATAGGCTAATCATGGAAACACCAATCCATAACACATTTTATACAGGAGCACTTGCACTTTCCCACTGGACCGCAGTGAGGAAAGTGCGCAGAATCATCACACCAGCAAAAACAGAGTCAAAACCGGGAGGTCAGAAAGCAAAAAGTCAGGGGAAACACGCCAAAAGATGCCAAGTCTAACACTGTGCATATGTGCAAAGACAAGCCAACAGCAAGATATAAGAGATAAATGTCACTATAGATCGAAACAGATGACCTATACTTAGGAAATGTTGACCATACTAGTCATTATAGCGAATCGCTTGGTCCCATGGGATATCAAAATTTAGCCCATTAATATGGGAGCTCAAAGAGTAAATCCAGAATACCTCTCTGCGTTTTCTTATTGATTCTGCTTGTAGACTGTTTTTAATTTCAATTTTTTCCAAAATTAACCATCTTATTTGGGTCTCACGATGGTTCATTTCCAAATAGTGTTTAACTATCGGTGCCGTGAGTTTTTTTGTTTTAATGGCCGATTGATGTTCTGTCAGACGGATCGAAAATTGTCGTGACGTCTCGCCAACATATCCCTTGTCACAAGGGCAAAGTAACAGATATATGACATTATCCGTTTTACAATTGGTAAAGGTTCTAAGTTTGATTTCCTTTTTTTGATAAAGGAACTTATCTGTGACTATCGCCCCATCACATGCCTTGCAATGAAAACATTTGTGATTGCCATTGATGGAGTGGCTACCGTCCAAAGTTTTTTGTATAAATGGTGGTTTAACTTGCAATCTACAGTGAACCACCAGATCTTTTAAATTCTTATTTCGCTTGTGGGCAAACATGGGGCGTTGAAATGCCCTCTCTGGATCTAAATTAACATTAAGAATATGCCATTGGGCATTAATGGTTTGTCGAATCTTCTCATTCAAAGATGAGTGTCTAGTAACACATACCAATTTCGGAGGATCTTTTTTTATATTGGTTTGGAGTAAATGGTCTCGATCATAAAACCTGGCCCTTTTATATGCCTCTCTTACAAGTCTCCTTGGGTAACCACGGTCTATGAATCTTTGTTTCATTGTTATTGCCCTCATGTCAAAATCTTCTACACTGGTGCAATTACGTCGGACACGTAAAAATTGCCCCATAGGAATGCTTTCTCGTTGACATTTCGGGTGGTAGCTGGAGAAATGCAATAACGTATTTCTTGCTGTTGGTTTAGTGTAGAGATCTACTTGGAGAACAGAGTCTACCTCTTTAATTTCAATATCCAAAAATTCAATTTTCCCTTCTCCAATGTTGGCTGTGAAACTTAAATTTGTGTCACAAAGATTTATCCATTCCAAAAATTCTTGAAGTTTCACAGGTTCGTCCTTCCAAATAAACAATATGTCATCAATATAACGGGACCAATAGTGTATCGACTCAAAAACGGGGCCATCTCATTATAGACAAATTGGTGCTCAAAAAAGCCATATAGATGTTGGCTATAGTGGGGGCACAGGATGCCCCCATACTAACGCCCTTGATCTGTTTATAAAGATCCCCATTGAACTCAAAAGTGTTTTCATCAAGAACGATGGTAAGGAGATCAATAATGAAAGGCACATCACAATCGACTGAAAAGGTTAAAATAAACCATTCCACCGCTGTGATGGCCTCAAGCTGGGGGATGTTGCTATATAGGGACTCAATGTCCAATGATACCAATGTGTCTATTGAAGGATAAACCTTCCATTTTATATATCATGTCCTTAGTGTCTCTAACATGAGATAACATTTTTGAGACATGTGGTCGTAACACTTGATCAATATATTTGGATATATGCTCCGTGACTGATCCTATAGTGGTGACGATTGGTCTATAAGGGGGGTTGTTACAATCTTTATGAATCTTCGGAACCCCGTAGACACTGGCCATACGGGGTGTCGATATATTCATATAGTCACTTTCCTGATGACATATTATACCCTGTTCTACAGCATTGTGTGTAAGAGTACAAATTTTACGTTGGACTCTAGATGTTGGGTCCGTGGTGATTTTGCGATAATGTAAGGGATTGTTTAATAGTGTGTTCATATTTAAGATATATACGTCAGTATCCATTACAACAATCCCTCCCCCTTTGTCACAGCTTTTCACTGTGATATTTTTCTGAATTTTTAAAGCATTAAGGGCATCCACTTCTTCTCTAAGTAAATTAGGGATGGGCTTAGGAACATATTTGACGATTTTTTCCAGTTTAGCAATAACAACCGATTCAAAGATTCCTACTTCTGGTCCAACCTGATCTAGAGTTGGAGTAAATACAGAGATCGGGCGTAAACCTGATTTATTCTCTTCATATGTGGTAAGATTTGGTCTGTTTTCCAAAAACTTTTTTAATCGTATTTTTCGAAAAAAAGAGTGTATATCCTGAAACATCTCAAAAATGTTTGCTCCTGTATATGGAACAAATGATAAGCCCTTAGATAATACTTTAACCTCTGGATCTGTAAGTCTTTTCTTAGATAGATTAAATATAGGTATTGTATCTACGTTCGCCAGTACTGAGCATTCCTGGTCACTAGGTACTGTGCATTGCTTTGAGGGTATTCGTGATGATTGTAATTCGTGTTGTACCTCGACTGATACCTCGGTTTCCAAGGGCCTCTCCGTAGCCCTCGTCTGCCTAAAAAAGGCAACTGACCTCTTTGATAGTTTAGAGAATGGCTACCTCTATCTGATCCATAGTTAGACTGATGGGGGCTAGACTCGTTATCTGTATCGGACGAATCTGAAAAAGTAGTGACCTTATGTCTTGATGCCCAACGCTGTTCAACATCTACATGGCACCCCTCGCCCACGTCGCAAGACAGCACAACCTCAACATCATCTCCTACGCCGACGACACCCAGCTGATCCTCTCCCTCACCAAAGACCCTCACACCGCCAAAGCCCACCTCCACGAAGGAATGAAGGCCGTCGCCGAATGGATGAGGACCAGCCGCCTGAAGCTGAACTCGGACAAGACGGAGGTCCTCATCCTTGGTTCCAACCCTTCAGCCTGGGACGACTCCTGGTGGCCAACATCACTGGGAACAGCCCCGCCACCCACCGACCACGTACGCAACCTAGGGGTCATCCTCGACCCCACCCTCTCCATGACTAAGCAGGTCAAAGCCGTTTCCTCATCCTGCTTCAACATCCTCCGAATGCTCCGCAGGATCTTCAAGTGGATCCCCACCGAAACAAGCAAAACAGTCACCCAGGCCCTCGTCACCAGCAGGCTGGACTACGGAAACGCCCTCTACGCAGGAACGACGGCTAAGCTCCTGAGACGGCTGCAACGCATCCAGAACGCCTCTGCACGTCTTATCCTTGACATCCCCCGACGCAGCCACATCACACCCCACCTGAGAGACCTGCACTGGCTCCCTGTCAACAAGAGGATAACCTTCAAGCTCCTCACCCACGCACACAAAGCACTCCACAACTCCGGACCAGCCTACCTCAACAGACGACTCAGCTTCTACACCCCCACCCGCCAGCTCCGCTCGACCAGCCTCGCCCTCGCCACAGTCCCCCGCATCCGGAAAACGACCGCCGGCGGCAGATCCTTCTCCCACCTCGCCGCCAAGACCTGGAACACCCTCCCCACCAACCTCCGACAGACCCAAGACCTACTGGCCTTCAGAAGACTCCTCAAGACCTGGCTCTTCGATCAGTAGCAGCACCACCCCCCTCTTCCCCCAGCGCCTTGAGACCCTCGCGGGTATGTAGTGCGCTTTATAAGTGACATGATTGATTGATTGATTGATTGATGGAGCTGGTCCATAAATGTCTGATTCTTGATACCGTGTATCTGTAAAAAAATGCTCACTCAGATATGGATACGTTTTCTCCTTTGAGTAAAACCTTATATCCTTCTTTAGTTTTTCTGTTTTACGTTTTAGCAAATATTCGCTATAAGAATCAACCTCTTGATTCAGATCCTCAAGTTTTTCTTGGCATCCTCCACTGCATTACACTTTTTGATCTTGTCTTCTAGTAACGTCATTTCTTCTATTAAAACTTGAATCATTTCTTTGGCAGTAGCAACTATAAGCATCATCAGGTCACGTGAACATCTGTTTGCTATTAATGACCATTTATCCAGGAACTCCTTGATATGTACAAAGAGCCCCGGTATGTTACGAACTTTAAGGCCTTGAGGTATTACGCCTGCCTTAAGATATTCCAATATGAAATGCCCATGCATTTCTATCCTTTTAATTTTCTTTTTCAAATCTAATAACTTATGTATATCTTCATTATTAGCTGTATTACCTAATGATTTGGATGGTTGGCCAGGAGCTGATTGGTCCCCTACCAAAAGGGCAAATTGTTCATCTGAAAACCCAAAGGTCTTCAGATTTTCCATTTTAAATATAAAAAAGGGGAGGTCCGCAAACCTTACGTATTGTGACAATAGGTAAGAATGTACTTACTTGCAGTAATTCACTACCCTACAGAGATGTATATTGAGGAGACTGGAACATGTAGGGACAGTGTCTCTAAAAACATAAAGAGAAGTGTAAGACACACACCACAACAGATACAATACTACATGTACAAGACAAATCAGGCTCTGAAAGGGTATAATTAACCCACAAAAATTTATGATAACATACAACACCCCGCACAGACAGGCTGTGGGTAAACAATTGCAAAGAGAAGGGGCCCCCTGACACTAGTGAGAAGTACACCTAGACAGGGAAAAGACATCAATGTAAATACTCTAGGGCTACTTCAGACCATAAACCCTCACATCATAGAAGGCTGAGAAATAACTATAGTGACACTAAAAATTGGAAATGTATAAAAAAGTTTATTAATAAATTATCTTAATCCTATTGGTAGGTAACTATAAAAACACATAATAAACATAAAGATATTCATACAGAGACTAACAATTATACAACATTCTGACCACATTCATTCACAATCAGAGACATACTACATACATATAATCAAATTGATATACATGATTATTCCGTCCCACATGATTGGGTTTATACAGACTATAACAAACAAACAACAACACTTAAATAAGAAGATTGCATTTTTAGGGTGGTTTTCAAAGATGACTCTACGCGCGTTTCGACAGAAACACTGTCTTCATCAGGAGTTCCACCTCAGAATGTTGTGCTCTGTAGAGAATAACATATATATATATCACATACATATAAGACATAATTTTACATGCGATTTTAAGTGTCACTATAGTTAATAATTAGAATGATTACATGTAATAACAAGGGCCCATAATTGGACTGAGGGTATAATATCTTATTATCTTTTTATAGAACAGGAAAATTGAAAAACGAGCCTGACAAAAATTAAACAAAAATACAAACATATAATCTCCCAAGCAACATATGACACTACAAACATACAGTGGAAAACTATTGTCAATGATCTGCATACTTTATATGTAAACCATATCAACAATGCTGTCCCCTTATTAAAGGAAGATATAGTTAGTGTCTTTAAAAGGCAATTAGATTGAAGAAAATATACATGCATGTTGTCCAAGAAAATATAAAGTACTGAAATGAAATGTAAAAAAAGATGTATTACCAAAACTATCCAGCATCTGTACGTAGGCTGATAAGAGGTTTAAATGGTTCAGTTCAAGAATGTATTCCTGTCATCCAGGATACACCTGTAAGGTTCTAAAGCGGTGCACCGAAACAGAAAAAATGGAAAGAATACATGATCTTTCCAGTACTAACTAGGTATATCCTTGAATATAAGAAGGTATTCTAACCAGCCACTAAAAATACTTGTTTACCTTATGCTGATAGTGGCCTGTCTCGAAAGGGAACAGATTTGGTATATTAACCGACTCCTCAAGAAGAAGGCCCTGAAACAGATAAACAGACCCCAAACACCATATAAAAGAGCACAAACCAAAATAATTGTGAAAATGTCTAGGTTGAATCACTTTCTATAGGTATAGGCAGAGGCAGATCGTACCTACTTGATAAAATGTATCCAGCACGAGAGACGAGCTGCTAATCCCTCAGATGGTTAAAAATAGATGCTGGAAAATAAGCAACAAACAGGAACAAAATGTTCCATAAAATGGAATGTGCTCAAAACATGGTTACTGATTTTAATTAACAGAAGAGTTAGAGTGACACATAATGCCCTACATAATAATAATGAAATTATCTAACGCATTTCAACTAGACCACAACCGTCTAAAAAGAATCATATCTCAAGTAATTAATAAAAAGATCTGCATGAGCAATTACTCAAAGAAAATGGTTACAGCAGTAACACCTCACGAATAACACCGGTTTGGCTCTAATCAGAGTATAAACCCCGAAAAAATGATAGCGTAAAAAGAGAAATCAAAAGAAAAAGACGGTACGTTTAAATGCTACCAAAACATCCATCTTAAGACCTTAACATATAATGGGATAGGCGGAGCAATGCCCGGCCAACAAACTACAAAAAAACTACAAAAACAAGGACGGCACGTTATAATGTTATCAAAGAACCAGTCTTATAACATTGTCAAACTGATGGGGAAGGCGGAGCAATGCCCGGCCAATGATCCAGTAAGAGGGGAAATACGAAGTGCTTGCAAGTAGCAGAGAACCAGTTTTTATGGCATTAACAAACTGATTGGAAAGGCGGAGCAATGCCCGGCCAGAATCCAGCAACAGAGGAAATACGAGAACAAGAACCAAAGAAAAATACTCCCGATATACATGTGTTATTACAACACTCAATGAAAACAGCAGACACCCAAGCTTTTCCAAGACATCTATGAATTCTCACAATGTGCTTACCCATATTAGCAATCCAAAACGTTGAGCAGCTCTGTTCTCTGTATAGCAGCCTACCGGAGCAGCTGAAAAACGCCCAAGTACCGATGGCGCGAAAAAGACGGTATGTTTTAAATACTGTCGGGAAGTAGTCATGTGACATTGTCACATGATAGAAAAGGGCAGGCCCAGCACCAGTCAACCATCCAAGGTGAAGAAATACTTAATTCCAAAAGTCCCGAGATTTTAATAACAAAGAAAGTGAAATTCGAAATATCAGTGTATATAAATACATACACCATGATCCTAATATGTATATGCCGTACTCTGATAATATACCGACACATACATGAACTTTGCAACTAAAATTAGCTATACATATATGTACAGAAAGATATGTTTAATGATGAGTCCAGCAAATGACAAAAGCGACTAACCTTGAAAGGGAAACCCTAAAAGAGATATATACAAAAAATATACAAAAAAATGCGATACCCAAGACATGTATATGGACAACTAGCGAAAATTGGAAAAGATACAGAAGGACATCACCTAAAGCCTACGCATATATCCATAGATGTACAGCAAAATTTGAAAAAAACTTGAAAAAAACTGGTAGAATATACCAATGGGAAAATTTCAATAGCCTATGCCGGGGTCCAGTATATTTTAAGAGTACATATAAGTATCGCTACCCAATGGCTGTGCATATGTGCAAAGACAAGCCAACAGCAAGATATAAGAGATAAATGTCACTATAGATCGAAACAGATGACCTATACTTAGGAAATGTTGACCATACTAGTCATTATAGCGAATCGCTTGGTCCCATGGGATATCAAAATTTAGCCCATTAATATGGGAGCTCAAAGAGTAAATCCAGAATACCTCTCTGCGTTTTCTTATTGATTCTGCTTGTAGACTGTTTTTAATTTCAATTTTTTCCAAAATTAACCATCTTATTTGGGTCTCACGATGGTTCATTTCCAAATAGTGTTTAACTATCGGTGCCGTGAGTTTTTTTGTTTTAATGGCCGATCGATGTTCTGTCAGACGGATCGAAAATTGTCGTGACGTCTCGCCAACATATCCCTTGTCACAAGGGCAAAGTAACAGATATATGATATTATCCGTTTTACAATTGGTAAAGGTTCTAAGTTTGATTTCCTTTTTTTGATAAAGGAACTTATCTGTGACTATAGCCCCATCACATGCCTTGCAATGAAAACATTTGTGATTGCCATTGATGGAGTGGCGACCGTCCAAAGTTTTTTGTATAAATGGTGGTTTAACTTGCAATCTACAGTGAACCACCAGATCTTTTAAATTCTTATTTCGCTTGTGGGCAAACATGGGGCGTTGAAATGCCCTCTCTGGATCTAAATTAACATTAAGAATATGCCATTGGGCATTAATGGTTTGTCGAATCTTCTCATTCAAAGATGAGTGTCTAGTAACACATACCAATTTCGGAGGATCTTTTTTTATATTGGTTTGGAGTAAATGGTTTCGATCATAAAACCTGGCCCTTTTATATGCCTCTCTTACAAGTCTCCTTGGGTAACCACGGTCTATGAATCTTTGTTTCATTGTTATTGCCCTCATGTCAAAATCTTGAACACTGGTGCAATTACGTCGGACACGTAAAAATTGCCCCATAGGAATGCTTTCTCGTTGACATTTCGGGTGGTAGCTGGAGAAATGCAATAACGTATTTCTTGCTGTTGGTTTAGTGTAGAGATCTACTTGGAGAACAGAGTCTACCTCTTTAATTTCAATATCCAAAAATTCAATTTTCCCTTCTCCAATGTTGGCTGTGAAACTTAAATTTGTGTCACAAAGATTTATCCATTCCAAAAATTCTTGAAGTTTCACAGGTTCGTCCTTCCAAATAAACAATATGTCGTCAATATAACGGGACCAATAGTGTATCGACTCAAAAAACGGGGCCATCTCATTATAGACAAATTGGTGCTCAAAAAAAGCCATATAGATGTTGGCTATAGTGGGGGCACAGGATGCCCCCATACTAACGCCCTTGATCTGTTTATAAAGATCCCCATTGAACTCAAAAGTGTTTTCATCAAGAACGATGGTAAGGAGATCAATAATGAAAGGCACATCACAATCGACTGAAAAGGTTAAAATAAACCATTCCACCGCTGTGATGGCCTCAAGCTGGGGGATGTTGCTATATAGGGACTCAATGTCCAATGATACCAATGTGTCTATTTGTCTATTGAAGGATAAACCTTCCATTTTATATATCATGTCCTTAGTGTCTCTAACATGAGATAAAAAATTTTGAGACATGTGGTCGTAACACTTGATCAATATATTTGGATATATGCTCCGTGACTGATCCTATAGTGGTGACGATTGGTCTATAAGGGGGGTTGTTACAATCTTTATGAATCTTCGGAACCCCGTAGACACTGGCCATACGGGGTGTCGATATATTCATATAGTCACTTTCCTGCTGACATATTATACCCTGTTCTACAGCATTGTGTGTAAGAGTACAAATTTTACGTTGGACTCTAGATGTTGGGTCCGTGGTGATTTTGCGATAATGTAAGGGATTGTTTAATAGTGTGTTCATATTTAAGATATATACGTCAGTATCCATTACAACAATCCCTCCCCTTTGTCACAGCTTTTCACTGTGATATTTTTCTGAATTTTTAAAGCATTAAGGGCATCCACTTCTTCTCTAAGTAAATTAGGGATGGGCTTAGGAACATATTTGACGATTTTTTCCAGTTTAGCAATAACAACCGGTTCAAAGATTCCTACTTCTGGTCCAACCTGATCTAGAGTTGGAGTAAATACAGAGATCGGGCGTAAACCTGATTGATTCTCTTCATATGTGGTAAGATTTGGTCTGTTTTCCAAAAACTTTTTAATCGTATTTTTCGAAAAAAGAGTGTATATCCTGAAACATCTCAAAAATGTTTGCTCCTGTATATGGAACAAATGATAAGCCCTTAGATAATACTTTAACCTCTGGATCTGTAGGTCTTTTCTTAGATAGATTAAATATAGGTATTGTATCTACGTTCGCCAGTACTGAGCATTCCTGGTCACTAGGTACTGTGCATTGCTTTGAGGGTATTCGTGATGATTGTAATTCGTGTTGTACCTCGACTGATACCTCGGTTTCCAAGGGCCTCTCCGTAGCCCTCGTCTGCCTAAAAAAGGCAACTGACCTCTTTGATAGTTTAGAGAATGGCTACCTCTATCTGATCCATAGTTAGACTGATGGGGGCTAGACTCGTTATCTGTATCGGACGAATCTGAAAAAGTAGTGACCTTATGTCTTGATGGAGCCGGTCCATAAATGTCTGATTCTTGATACCGTGTATCTGTAAAAAAATGCTCACTCAGATATGGATAAGTTTTCTCCTTTGAGTAAAACCTTATATCCTTCTTTAGTTTTTCTGTTTTACGTTTTAGCAAATATTCGCTATAAGAATCAACCTCTTGATTCAGATCCTCAAGTTTTTTCTTGGCATCCTCCACTGCATTACACTTTTTGATCTTGTCTTCTAGTAACGTCATTTCTTCTATTAAAACTTGAATCATTTCTTTGGCAGTAGCAACTATAAGCATCATCAGGTCACGTGAACATCTTTTTGCTATTAATGACCATTTATCCAGGAACTCCTTGATATGTACAAAGAGCCCCGGTATGTTACGAACTTTAAGGCCTTGAGGTATTACGCCTGCCTTAAGATATTCCAATATGAAATGCCCATGCATTTCTATCCTTTTAATTTTCTTTTTCAAATCTAATAACTTATGTATATCTTCATTATTAGCTGTATTACCTAATGATTTGGATGGTTGGCCAGGAGCTGATTGGTCCCCTACCAAAAGGGCAAATTGTTCATCTGAAAACCCAAAGGTCTTCAGATTTTCCATTTTAAATATAAAAAGGAGAGGTCCGCAAACCTTACGTGTTGTGACAATAGGTAAGAATGTACTTACTTGCAGTAATTCACTACCCTACAGAGATGTATATTGAGGAGGCTGGAACATGTAGGGACAGTGTCTCTAAAAACATAAAGAGAAATGTAAGACACACACCACAACAGATACAATACTACATGTACAAGACAAATCAGGCTCTGAAAGGGTATAATTGACCCACAAAAATTTATGATAACATACAACACCCCGCACAGACAGGCTGTGGGTAAACAATTGCAAAGAGAAGGGGCCCCCTGACACTAGTGAGAAGTACACCTAGACAGGGAAAAGACATCAATGTAAATACTCTAGGGCTACTTCAGACCATAAACCCTCACACCATAGAAGGCTGAGAAATAACTATAGTGACACTAAAAATTGGAAATGTATAAAAAAGTTTATTAATAAATTATCTTAATCCTATTGGTAGGTAACTATAAAAACACATAATAAACATAAAGATATTCATACAGAGACTAACAATTATACAACATTCTGACCACATTCATTCACAATCAGAGACATACTACATACATATAATCAAATTGATATACATGATTATTCCGTCCCACATGATTGGGTTTATACAGACTATAACAAACAAACAACAACAACACTTAAATAAGAAGATTGCATTTTTAGGGTGGTTTTCAAAGATGACTCTACGCGCGTTTCGACAGAAACACTGTCTTCATCAGGAGTTCCACCTCAGAATGTTGTGCTCTGTAGAGAATAACATATATATATATCACATACATATAAGACATAATTTTACATGCGATTTTAAGTGTCACTATAGTTAATAATTAGAATGATTACATGTAATAACAAGGGCCCATAATTGGACTGAGGGTATAATATCTTATTATCTTTTTATAGAACAGGAAAATTGAAAAACGAGCCTGACAAAATATAAACAAAAATACAAACATATAATCTCCCAAGCAACATATGACACTACAAACATACAGTGGAAAACTATTGTCAATGATCTGCATACTTTATATGTAAACCATATCAACAATGCTGTCCCCTTATTAAAGGAAGATATAGTTAGTGTCTTTAAAAGGCAATTAGATTGAAGAAAATATACATGCATGTTGTCCAAGAAAATATAAAGTACTGAAATGAAATGTAAAAAAGATGTATTACCAAAACTATCCAGCATCTGTACGTAGGCTGATAAGAGGTTTAAATGGTTCAGTTCAAGAATTTATTCCTGTCATCCAGGATACACCTGTAAGGTTCTAAAGCGGTGCACCGAAACAGAAAAAATGGAAAGAATAAATGATCTTTCCAGTACTAACTAGGTACATCCTTGAATATAAGAAGGTATTCTAACCAGCCACTAAAAATACTTGTTTACCTTATGCTGTTAGTGGCCTGTCTCGAAAGGGAACAGATTTGGTATATTAACCGACTCCTCAAGAAGAAGGCCCTGAAACAGATAAACAGACCCCAAACACCATATAAAAGAGCACAAACCAAAATAATTGTGAAAATGTCTAGGTTGAATCACTTTCTATAGGTATAGGCAGAGGCAGATCGTACCTACTTGATAAAATGTATCCAGCACGAGAGACGAGCTGCTAATCCCTCAGATGGTTAAAAATAGATGCTGGAAAATAAGCAACAAACAGGAACAAAATGTTCCATAAAATGGAATGTGCTCAAAACATGGTTACTGATTTTAATTAACAGAAAAGTTAGAGTGACACATAATGCCCTACATAATAATAATGAAATTATCTAACGCATTTCAACTAGACCACAACCGTCTAAAAAGAATCATATCTCAAGTAATTAATAAAAAGATCTGCATGAGCAATTACTCAAAGAAAATGGTTACAGCAGTAACACCTCACGAATAACACCGGTTTGGCTCTAATCAGAGTTTAAACCCCGAAAAAATGATAGCGTAAAAAGAGAAATCAAAAGAAAAAGACGGTACGTTTAAATGCTACCAAAACATCCATCTTAAGACCTTAACATATAATGGGATAGGCGGAGCAATGCCCGGCCAACAAACTACAAAAAAAATACAAAAACAAGGACGGACCGTTATAATGTTATCAAAGAACCAGTCTTATAACATTGTCAAACTGATGGGGAAGGCGGAGCAATGCCCGGCCAATGATCCAGTAAGAGGGGAAATACGAAGTGCTTGCAAGTAGCAGAGAACCAGTTTTTATGGCATTAACAAACTGATTGGAAAGGCGGAGCAATGCCCGGCCAGAATCCAGTAACAGAGGAAATACGAGAACAAGAACCAAAGAAAAATACTCCCGATATACATGTGTTATTACAACACTCAATGAAAACAGCAAACACCCAAGCTTTTCCAAGACCTCTATGAATTCTCACAATGTGCTTACCCATATTAGCAATCCAAAACGTTGAGCAGCTCTGTTCTCTGTATAGCAGCCTACCGGAGCAGCTGAAAAACGCCCAAGTACCGATGGCGCGAAAAAGACGGTATGTTTTAAATACTGTCGGGAAGTAGTCATGTGACATTGTCACATGATAGAAAAGGGCAGGCCCAGCACCAGTCAACCATCCAGGGTGAAGAAATACTTAATTCCAAAAGTCCCGAGATTTTAATAACAAAGAAAGTGAAATTCGAAATATCAGTGTATATAAATACATACACCATGATCCTAATATGTATATGCCGTACTCTGATAATATACCGACAAATACATGAACTTTGCAACTAAAATTAGCTATACATATATGTACAGAAAGATATGTTTAATGATGAGTCCAGCAAATGACAAAAGCGACTAACCTTGAAAGGGAAACCCTAAAAGAGATATATACAAAAAATATACAAAAAAATGCGATACCCAAGACATGTATATGGACAACTAGCGAAAATTGGAAAAGATACAGAAGGACATCACCTAAAGCCTACGCATATATCCATAGATGTACAGCAAAATTTGAAAAAAACTTGAAAAAAACTGGTAGAATATACCAATGGGAAAATTTCAATAGCCTATGCCGGGGTCCAGTATATTTTAAGAGTACATATAAGTATCGCTACCCAATGGCTGTGCATATGTGCAAAGACAAGCCAACAGCAAGATATAAGAGATAAATGTCACTATAGATCGAAACAGATGACCTATACTTAGGAAATGTTGACCATACTAGTCATTATAGCGAATCGCTTGGTCCCATGGGATATCAAAATTTAGCCCATTAATATGGGAGCTCAAAGAGTAAATCCAGAATACCTCTCTGCGTTTTCTTATTGATTCTGCTTGTAGACTGTTTTTAATTTCAATTTTTTCCAAAATTAACCATCTTATTTGGGTCTCACGATGGTTCATTTCCAAATAGTGTTTAACTATCGGTGCCGTGAGTTTTTTTGTTTTAATGGCCAATCGATGTTCTGTCAGACGGATCGAAAATTGTCGTGACGTCTCGCCAACATATCCCTTGTCACAAGGGCAAAGTAACAGATATATGACATTATCCGTTTTACAATTGGTAAAGGTTCTAAGTTTGATTTCCTTTTTTTGATAAAGGAACTTATCTGTGACTATCGCCCCATCACATGCCTTGCAATGAAAACATTTGTGATTGCCATTGATGGAGTGGCTACCGTCCAAAGTTTTTTGTATAAATGGTGGTTTAACTTGCAATCTACAGTGAACCACCAGATCTTTTAAATTCTTATTTCGCTTGTGGGCAAACATGGGGCGTTGAAATGCCCTCTCTGGATCTAAATTAACATTAAGAATATGCCATTGGGCATTAATGGTTTGTCGAATCTTCTCATTCAAAGATGAGTGTCTAGTAACACATACCAATTTCGGAGGATCTTTTTTTATATTGGTTTGGAGTAAATGGTCTCGATCATAAAACCTGGCCCTTTTATATGCCTCTCTTACAAGTCTCCTTGGGTAACCATGGTCTATGAATCTTTGTTTCATTGTTATTGCCCTCATGTCAAAATCTTGTACACTGGTGCAATTACGTCGGACACGTAAAAATTGCCCCATAGGAATGCTTTCTCGTTGACATTTCGGGTGGTAGCTGGAGAAATGCAATAACGTATTTCTTGCTGTTGGTTTAGTGTAGAGATCTACTTGGAGAACAGAGTCTACCTCTTTAATTTCAATATCCAAAAATTCAATTTTCCCTTCTCCAATGTTGGCTGTGAAACTTAAATTTGTGTCACAAAGATTTATCCATTCCAAAAATTCTTGAAGTTTCACAGGTTCGTCCTTCCAAATAAACAATATGTCATCAATATAACAGGACCAATAGTGTATCGACTCAAAAAACGGGGCCATCTCATTATAGACAAATTGGTGCTCAAAAAAGCCATATAGATGTTGGCTATAGTGGGGGCACAGGATGCCCCCATACTAACGCCCTTGATCTGTTTATAAAGATCCCCATTGAACTCAAAAGTGTTTTCATCAAGAACGATGGTAAGGAGATCAATAATGAAAGGCACATCACAATCGACTGAAAAGGTTAAAATAAACCATTCCACCGCTGTGATGGCCTCAAGCTGGGGGATGTTGCTATATAGGGACTCAATGTCCAATGATACCAATGTGTCTATTTGTCTATTGAAGGATAAACCTTCCATTTTATATATCATGTCCTTAATCAATCACAGAATTTGTAGAGTGCACTACTTACCCGCGAGGGTCTCAAGGCGCTGGGGAGAGGGAAGGGGGGGGGGGGTGATGCTGCTACTGGTCGAACAGCCAGGTCTTGAGTAGCCTCCTGAAGGTCAGCAGGTCTTGGGTCTTTCGTAGGCTTAGTGGAAGGGTGTTCCAGGTCTTGGCGGCGAGGTGTGAGAAGGATCTGCCGCCGGTGGTTGTTCTTCGAATGCGGGGGACGGTGGCGAGGGAGAGGTCGGCGGAGCGGAGCTGGCGGTTGGGGACGTAGAAGAAGAGCCGTCTGTTGAGGTAGGCTGGGCCAGTTTTGTGGAGTGCCTTGTGTGCGTGGGTGAGGAGTTTGAAGGTGATCCTCCTGTCGACGGGGAGCCAGTGCAGGTTCCTCAAGTGGGGGGTGATGTGGCTGTGGCATGGTACGTTGAGGATCAGTCGTGCGGAGGCGTTTTGTATGCGTTGCAGTCGCTTGATGAGCTTGGCCGGGGCTCCCGCGTAGAGGGCGTTCCCATAGTCCAGTCTGTTACTGACGAGGGCCTGGGTGACTGTTCTTCTTGTGTCTGTCGGGATCCACCTGTAGATCTTGCGAAGCATGCGGAGGGTGTTGAAGCAGGAGGAGGAGACTGCGTTGACTTGCTTGGTCATGGAGAGCGTTGAGTCGAGGATGACTCCCAGGTTGCGTGCGTGGTCGGTGGGTGTCGGGGCTGCTCCCAGCGTCGTTGGCCACCAGGAGTCGTCCCAGGCTGAGGTGTTGGAGCCGAGGATGCGGTCCTCCGTTTTGTCCGTGTTCAGCTTTAGTCGGCTGATCTTCATCCAATCGGCGACGGCCTTCATTCCTTCATGGAGTTTGGCTTTGGCGGCGAGGGGGTCCTTGGTGAGGGAGAGGATCAGTTGAGTGTCGTCGGCGTAGGAGATAATGTTGAGGTCGTGTTGTCTGGCGATGCGTGCGAGCGGGGCCATGTAGATGTTGAACAGTGTTGGGCTGAGGGACGATCCCTGGGGTACGCCGCAGATGATCTCGGAGGCTTCGGATCGGAAGGGTGGGAGGCGGACTCTCTGGGTTCTGCCGTCGAGGAAGGAGGTGGTCCATTCCAGGGCCTTGTCTCGGATCCCTGCGTCGTGGAGGCGTGTGCGTAGAGTGCGGTGGCAGACAGTGTCGAAGGCGGCGGAGAGGTCCAGCAGGATGAGGGCTGCGGTCTCACCATTGTCCAGCAGGATCCTGATGTCGTCGGTGGCGGCGATGAGGGCAGTCTCAGTGCTGTGGTTGCTGCGGAACCCTGATTGGGATGGGTCCAGGATGCTGTTTTCTTCGAGGTATCGGGTTAGCTGTTTGTTGACGATCTTCTCGATGACCTTGGCTGGGAACGGAAGCAGAGAGATGGGCCGGAAGTTCTTGAGGTCTCTCGGGTCCGCCTTGGGTTTTTTGAGTAGGGCGTTGATCTCTGCGTGTTTCCAGCTCTCTGGGAAGGTCGCGGTCTCGAAGGAGAGGTTGATGATGTTGCACAGGTGGGGTGCGATGGAGCTGCTGGCTTTGTTGAAGATGTGGTGCGGGAAAGGGTCTGACGGGGAGCCGGAGTGTATTGTGCTCATGGTCTTGATGGTGTCCTCGATGTTCACGCTGGCCCAGGCTGGCAGGGGGTCGTGGTCGATGGTGTGTGGCGGGTCGATCTTCGTTGGGGTTGTCTGGGTGTCGAAGCTGTCGTGGATGTCGGCGATCTTGCGGTGAAAGAAGGTGGCGAGGGAATCGCACAGGGGTTGCGACGGCGGGATGTCGTAGTGTCTCTAACATGAGATAACATTTTTGAGACATGTGGTCGTAACACTTGGTCAATATATTTGGATATATGCTCCGTGACTGATCCTATAGTGGTGACGATTGGTTTATAAGGGGGGTTGTTACAATCTTTATGAATCTTCGGAACCCCGTAGACACTGGCCATACGGGGTGTCGATATATTCATATAGTCACTTTCCTGCTGACATATTATACCCTGTTCTACAGCATTGTGTGTAAGAGTACAAATTTTACGTTGGACTCTAGATGTTGGGTCCGTGGTGATTTTGCGATAATGTAAGGGATTGTTTAATAGTGTGTTCATATTTAAGATATATACGTCAGTATCCATTACAACAATCCCTCCCCTTTGTCACAGCTTTTCACTGTGATATTTTTCTGAATTTTTAAAGCATTAAGGGCATCCACTTCTTCTCTAAGTAAATTAGGGATGGGCTTAGGAACATATTTGACGATTTTTTCCAGTTTAGCAATAACAACCGATTCAAAGATTCCTACTTCTGGTCCAACCTGATCTAGAGTTGGAGTAAATACAGAGATCGGGCGTAAACCTGATTGATTCTCTTCATATGTGGTAAGATTATTTGTTTCAGGGCCTTCTTCTTGAGGAGTCGGTTAATATACCAAATCTGTTCCCTTTCGAGACAGGCCACTATCAGCATAAGGTAAACAAGTATTTTTAGTGGCTGGTTAGAATACCTTCTTATATTCAAGGATGTACCTAGTTAGTACTGGAAAGATAATTTATTCTTTCCATTTTTTCTGTTTCGGTGCTCCGCTTTAGAACCTTACAGGTGTATCCTGGATGACAGGAATACATTCTTGAACTGAACCATTTAAACCTCTTATCAGCCTACGTACAGATGCTGGATAGTTTTGGTAATACATCTTTTTTTACATTTCATTTCAGTACTTTATATTTTCTTGGACAACATGCATGTATATTTTCTTCAATCTAATTGCCTTTTAAAGACACTAACTATATCTTCCTTTAATAAGGGGACAGCATTGTTGATATGGTTTACATATAAAGTATGCAGATCATTGACAATAGTTTTCCACTGTATGTTTGTAGTGTCATATGTTGCTTGGGAGATTATATGTTTGTATTTTTGTTTATATTTTGTCAGGCTCGTTTTTCAATTTTCCTGTTCTATAAAAAGATAATAAGATATTATACCCTCAGTCCAATTATGGGCCCTTGTTATTACATGTAATCATTCTAATTATTAACTATAGTGACACTTAAAATCGCATGTAAAATTATGTCTTATATGTATGTGATATATATATATGTTATTCTCTACAGAGCACAACATTCTGAGGTGGAACTCCTGATGAAGACAGTGTTTCTGTCGAAACGCGCGTAGAGTCATCTTTGAAAACCACCCTAAAAATGCAATCTTCTTATTTAAGTGTTGTTGTTGTTTGTTTGTTATAGTCTGTATAAACCCAATCATGTGGGACGGAATAATCATGTATATCAATTTGATTATATGTATGTAGTATGTCTCTGATTGTGAATGAATGTGGTCAGAATGTTGTATAATTGTTAGTCTCTGTATGAATATCTTTATGTTTATTATGTGTTTTTATAGTTACCTACCAATAGGATTAAGATAATTTATTAATAAACTTTTTTATACATTTCCAATTTTTAGTGTCACTATAGTTATTTCTCAGCCTTCTATGGTGTGAGGGTTTATGGTCTGAAGTAGCCCTAGAGTATTTACATTGCTGTCAGAGATTGAAAACACCCATCTACGGGAATATCTAGAGAAGTATCAAGCTAATGGGTTTATATGTCCTTCCAAGTCCCTAGCTGCATCTCCACTTTTTTTCATCCCAAAAGCTAATGGAGAGTTAAGGACTTGTATTGACTTCCGCTCCCTTAACAAAGTAACTGTAAAAAACAGATATCCCCTACCTTTGATCTCGGTACTCCTAGATCAAGTGAAAAAGGCGGTAGTATTTACGAAGCTTGATCTGAAAGGGGCATACCATCTCGTACGTATGAGACGTGGGGATGAATGGAAGACCGCTTTTCGCACAAGATACGGAATATTCGAGTATCAAGTGATGCCATTCGGGTTATGTAACGCCCCTGCTGCGTTTCAGTACTTTCTCAACGACGTCTTGAGGGAATATTTGGATTTGTTCTCCATAGTATATATTGACGACATTTTGGTTTATTCTCCCAATCTTAAAGAGCATAGTCAACATGTAGGAAAGGTGTTAACATCTTTGAGGAATAACCACCTTTACTGTAAGCTCAGTAAATGTGAGTTTCATGTTGACCAAGTTGAGTTTCTAGGGGTGATGTTGTCGGCCCAAGGACAAGAGATGGCAGAAAGAAAGATTACGGCTGTCCAGAACTGGCCAGTACCTGCCAACGTTCGTGATGTCCAATGTTTTTTGGGCTTCGCGAATTTTTATCGCAGGTTCATTGATCAGTTTTCAGACGTGGCCGCCCCTATTACTAAGCTTCTCAGAAAGAAGGTACAGTTTGGTTGGAATGAAGAGGCAAACCAGGCGTTTGTCAAATTGAAAGAAGCCTTTACCTCCGCTCCTATCCTGGCCCATCCAGATCCGGATAAGCCGTATCTGATAGAAGCAGACGCGTCGGAGGTAGCTATCGGAGCAGTTCTCTCTCAAAGAGATACAGATAACGGATTACTTCATCCTATCGCTTATATGTCCAGAAAGTTAAATGGCGCTGAGATACACTATACCATAGTGGAGAAAGAGCTCCTAGCAATCCGAGATGCCTTCAAAGAATGGAGACATTACCTCATGGGGGCAAAACATGCGATCACGGTATATACCGACCACAGGAACTTACAGTTTATGACATCCGCTCACCCTCTATCTCCTAGACAGTTAAGGTGGATGCTGTTTTTCGAGGAGTTTCAGTTTATACTTACCTATAGACCAGGAAGTGAAAACAAAAAAGCAGACGCCCTTACAAGATAGGAGACTACTCAAACACCAAAAGAACTAACTACACATTCCATCATCAATACTCAACAGGCTCTCTGTGTGTTACAGACCGACCAGTTTTTAGACAAGGTTGCTCAAGCTATTAAAGGCCCTAAATGGAAGACCTGGTTGATAAGTAATAAAGAATGGAAAGTAAGAGAAGATTTGCCCATCCGAGGAACACAACTGTTAGTTCCTACAAAGGAACTTAGAAAGGAAGTACTGCAGTGGTGTCATTCAGCACCATTTTCCGGACATAACAGAGTAGAAAAGACAGTAGACCGGATCTTAAGACAGTTTTGGTGGCCGTCCTTAAGAAATGATGTACAAAATATGATCAGACAGTGTGAGATATGCATGCAAGGAAAGCCAGACAGAGGTAGGCCTTATGGTTTACTCCGTCCATTACCCATGCTTGGAAAACCTTGGGTACATATCTCCTTGGATTTCATTGTTGGATTGCCTAAAGACCAAGGATGCACCTCTATCCTTGTGGTAATAGACAGCTTAACTAAGATGGGGCATTTTATAGCTTGTGTTGATACCCCAACCTCAGGACAGGTAGCATAACTGTTACTTCAACACATTGTGAGATTGCATGGACTTCCTAGAGTCATCATCTCAGACAGGGGACACAGTTCACGGCACAATTCTGGAGAGTATGGTGTTCAGTATTACAGGTCTCATCTACCATGTCCACGAGTTTCCATCCCCATACGGATGGACAGACTGAACGTCTTAATCAGACACTAAAACAGTATCTAAAATGTTATGTGAACAGCAACACAGAAGCTTAGGTGGAATGGCTTTGGATAGCAGAAGTGGCGTACAACAGCGCGCAACATAGCACCACCAAGTTAGCCCCTTTTTACTGTACCTATGGGTTTCATCCTCGCTTCTTGCCCCTGATACATCCCGGAGGAGGACAGAAGATACCTGAAGTACAGACAAGGGTGAAACACATACAAAGACTTATGAAAGTCACTCAAACAAACATCAGAAAGGCTAAAGACAAATGTAAAAAACATGCCGATAGACATCGTAGAAAGGAACCCCATTATAAGGTAGGGGATGGGGTTTGGTTGTCTACTAGGAATATACGCTTCAAGAAATATAGTGTATTCAATCCTAGGTATATCGGTCCCTATAAAATCATTAAGGTGGTAAATCCCGTAACCGTGAAACTCGCCTTACCCAAACACATGAGAATGCATCCTGTATTTCACGTCTCATTGGTTAAACCCTCTTTTACTCCAGTGCAGAAACCAACCGCACCGGTTTGGGTAGATCAGGAACCGGAATACGAAGTGCAGGCTATCATGGACTCAAAGAAAAGAGGTAGCAAATTGTGGTACCTGATATCATGGAAGGGTTATGGGCCGGAAGCAGACTCATGGGAGCCAGCTAGTGGAGTGCACGCCCCAAGATTAGTGAAGAGGTTTCACGCTGCACATCCCACTAAGCCTAAACCCTGACAACGTTCTCCTGGGGAGGGATGTACTGTTACGATTCGTCCTACCTACGCGGAACGTTGCCAGGTCCAAACCGTGTTCTCGTTGGAAACAACGAACTACAGCTCCCAGCATGCCCAGTAGCACTTCCGGGGCAGAGGTTGCACCAGGAGGACGTACTTCCGGAAGGGGCGGGCATTTAAACATTGCCGGTTCGGAGAGACGCTGCAGATTATTCCTACTGCTAGCGTGAAGTCAAAGGTTCGGAAGCGGAGCGCTCTCTCCCTCTCTCTGGTCTGGTAAGGGTGCTACGGCACCGGTTCTGATTACTTACAGAAACTCTTGCTGTTGGTCTTATCATCGCAGGTACGCTGCGACTTCTGTTGGAGGTTTTCAGTGCTTTTCTCCTCCCATTCAGTCAGTGGAGGTTGCGGAGCTTGGGTAATAGCCTTATGCAGTCTGGTGATCCCAGCCGTGAGGGAAACGGCTTATTTACTGGCACTTGAGTATTACGACACTGACGAAGCCGTGTTTAGAAACGGCCTGGTTTTTTGTTCCTTTGCTGCATGCCAAAGCCGGGTTGAGAACTGGCATGATTGAGCTAATTACATTGTTCGATTAACATAGCCGTGAAAGAAACGGCGGGAATCATTACAGGAGTCCCTATTGTTCAAAGAAGATAACCATTGCATATTCTTTTGGCGTTTATGACACATGTTTATTTCGTTTACTGTGATATCATTTACCTACCTGAGGAATGCTAATGCATCCAAGGAATCATGGATATGGTCTGCTATAAACGCTGATTATGCAATGAATCATTTATGTTATTATTTATGCCTTATTATAACAGGGGTCTATAAGGGATTGGTGATGCCATCCCCTGTGATGTTCAAAAAGGCACATTTAATGGTGAGTATGAAATGAAGTGGCATAACGTTGAATCTATAGAAGTCGCAATAGAGTTGATAGTAACTTCATCTTTTTTTTTTTTATTGGTTCTTGTTTGTTTAATCATGTAGTAGCACTTGACAAGTTGAAAAGGCTGCCTGTCTCACTTTTTTTTTTTTAAACATACTTTATTAACAGCCAATATAACTTTGCACTGATATTATCGTAAGATATACTGCTTTTTCTTTTTTTTGACGCCCTTCTCATAACATACAAAATATAACGGCAGGTGGATCATACAAGTCCATTCAATCGTAATAGTGTTGAATAGAAATCTGCCTCAACAGTTATGCCTTAGTTGTACTTATTCTAGAATTGCAATAGTATAACCATAACAGTTACATTTCGCATGTTTCAATTATAACCACAACAATTGAACACATAAACCCACCCCCCCACCCTCCGCCCACCCTCCTGGTCTGCCATTCCTATTATAGGTAGTGACCTGTTATCCTTTTCCGCATATCATCGTGTGCTCTCTACTGCTTCTGTATAATGGAAACGTGCCTATTGTGTGGGGCTGATGAGTGCAGGCTGGAGGTCTATCTGCTTAAAGGCTTCCAGCATGATGTCCCAGTTCATAGAAATAGGGTGTTTCCTCAGACCCCTCTCTTCCTCCCGCCTGATCGCCGCACTTTCAGCACTGCCCCACTGCATAGTATCTTCCTGCCATACAGTCAGTAATGGGCTTCTAGGGGATTTCCACCTCATGGTAATTGTTCTCACAGCCAATATAAGGGCAAGGCCTATAAACCTCAACTGTACCTTCTGTGTAGTAGAGGGTTTGCGAAGACCCATAAGGCACTCCAGCATATTTTTCTGGATCAGTATATGAGTTACCTCTCGGAGTGTCTGTCTTATTCCATCCCAATATACAGACAGACGTGGGCAGGCCCACAACATAAGGACAAAGTCCGCTTCATCTCCCTTACATCGGGGGCAGCAGTGTTGTGCCTCTGGGAACATACGGTGAATTCTCTGCGGGGTTAAATAAGATCTATGTAATATCATTGTTTGTATGAATTTAAGCTTAGCATTACGGGATACCCGTTTGGGATGTTCGAGCATGCTTGCCCAGGCTTTGTCAGTAATTTCAGTGTGTGCATCCTCCTCCCATTGTCTTCTGAGACCAGTGAGTGCAATAGATGCTTGTGCTCTAATACCCGTGTACAACAATTTAACTAAATGGCCCCCTTCACCCATGTAGTAGAGTAAGTGAACCAGTTCGTGTTGTGGAGGTTCCCTGCGCTGTGGTGCCCACGTCTTCCTGACATAGTGGGATACTGTCGCGTGCAACAGATACAAGTGGTCTGGTGCCCCAGTGTTCTGGACGAAAGTGTCATGGTCAAGAAGAGTGCCGTCCCCAAAGAACAGCCCCACTTCCTCCACGCCAGCGTCAGTCCAGGCTTGGAGTCTGGTCTTTGTTAACACACCGCCGGGGACGGGGATGCCCAACAATGGTATGTTAGTCGCATATGGTATTGCACTTGAGGTGTAATGCATAGCCTTCTTCCAACATTGTAATGCGGTCGTGAGTAATGGGGATCCTCCTGTTGGGATTTTGGCTTTTGGAAGAAGAAAGGAATGCAGCTTGCCCCTATCTATGTCTCGGGGTGCATAACCTATTTCATACAAATTCTTGCCCGCTGTCCAGTAGGACAGCCACTGAAGTTGACAGGCATAGTAATATGCCCTAAAATCGGGGACTCCCAGACCACCCCTACGGGACTCTAGTTGAAGTTTCCCAAGGCTTATCCGCCGGCGGCCCTTACCCCAAATAAGCTCAATGAGGATAGTGTTCAAGGTGCAGAAAATTGATTGCGGGAGCACCAGTGGTAAATTCACAAAAAAATATAATAATCGGGGGAGCACTACCATTTTTGAAACAGCGATTCGTCCCATCACTGAAAGAGGCAGGGATGTCCAGAAGGTCACACTCGCACGTAGCGCGGCTATGGCCTTTAACAGATTGCCTTCTAGTTGATCCGCCTGTGTCCTATATACTTGTATTCCTAAATATTTTAATGTATGGTGTGCTACCGGTAATGAATAAGTACCGAAATGTGTTAGGTCTGGGAGAAGTCCGTCGTGGAAATAAAAGGCATTAGATTTCCGTGGATTGATGGCAAGGCCCGATATTCGTTCAAATGTAGAAAATATATTGGGAAGAGGTGTTGCATCAGCAGTCAGGTCTCGTAAGTAAAGTAGTATATCGCCCGCATATATGGAGATCAAGTGTGTAGTGCCATCAATGGGTATTCCTAACTGTTCCGTCGACTGTCTCAGGGCTATCGCCAATGGCTCTAGCGCTAACACAAACAATAGGGGGGACAACGGGCACCCCTGCCTTGTGGCCCTGTGCACCGTGTATTCACCAGAAATGTGGTGGCCAGTGCGTGCTCTGGCTGTGGGGGAAGTGTAAAGTAGCCGCACCCACTTGAGATAATCGCTGGGGAGGCCGAAGTTCTGTAGCGCCGCGAACATATATTCCCATGTTATGGAATCAAAGGCCTGTCGCAAATCTAGCGCCAGGCAGCCAGCTTCCGGGTATGCTGCCGGGGAGGCAGACATAATATAATGCAATCGTCATGTGATGTGCTTCGATTCGGCAAGAATCCGCATTGATCCCTGTGTATTAGTGTGGTTAAGTAAGGCTGTATGTGGTTTGCTAGGGCCTTGCTCAGAATCTTGTACTCGGTCGCCAATAAAGATAAAGGTCTATAGTTAGAGTTATCGGTACTATCTCGGCCCGATAGTAACTTCATCTTTGTTATTCAGATTCACAGTTGATACTATTGTTCTTGGAGCCATCAATATTAGTCTATCGTTCTAAGAAGACTAGAAGAAGGTGTTTTCTTTTCCTTTACAGGTACATAAACAGAAGGTATAGCATGGTCTTTGGCATTGGTACATTTCTGTAGTGGGGCTTAGTACTAATTGTTTCTTCTTCGCCTTCCAGGTCTCCCTCCCTGCTGTCCCAATCCTTTCCTTCCCTCGCTTGATCATATCAACCTTCTGTGCTATAATATCAAACAGAATTGAGACGATCAAGAGGTGGACCCCTTTTTTGCATCGTACCAACTCCCAGGTATCGTCAGAGCTGACAAAAGCTACAGGAGCTGACACTGACTGGGTATTACAGGAGATTTGTTAAAGGATATGGGTCTATAGTGACTCCCCTAAATGATCTCACATCAAAAAGAATGCCCAAGAAGGTTCAGTGGACAGTTAGCTGTCAGAAGGCATTTGATGATCTCAAGCAGGCCATGTGCACTGCTCCCATTCTGCAAAGTCCAGACTACTCCAAACAATTTATTGTCCAAACAGATGCATCTGAGTTGGGGGTAGGGGCTGTGTTGTCACAACTTAATGCAGAGGGTCAGGATCAACCAGTAGCTTTTATCAGCAGAAGGTTGACCCCCAGAGAGAAACGTTGGTCAGCTATAGAGAGGGAAGCCTATGCTGTGGTCTGGGCCCTGAAGAAGCTGAGGCCATACCTGTTTGGCACTCACTTCATTGTTCAGACAGACCAGAAGCCCCTCCTATGGCTAAAACAGATGAAGGGTGAAAACCCCAAACTTTTGAGGTGGTCCATTTCCCTACAGGGGATGGACTATACAGTGGAACATAGACCTGGGAGTAACCATGCCAATGCAGATGGACTCTTCAGATATTTCCACTTAGAAAATGAAGACTCAACTGGGCAAGGTTAGTCTCATCTCCTTATGTTTGGGGGGGTTGTGTAGGAATGTAGGATCTGCTTCTTATGGTTACCCCACTTTTTGCTTCATGTTACATTGTTTTTGACTAGTCTGACTGGGAACCTGCTAATCAGGACCCCAGTCTATCTGCTTTCTCCTTAAAATGTTATGTCATGAAATGAAATGAAAAGGAAATTTATAAAGCGCAAGACATTCACCCGAGGGTATCATGGCGCTGGCTCAACACAGGACATACCGGACCAGTAAAGGCAGCCTCAGAGATTAAAAAGCCACGTCTTTAATGCCTTCCTAAATGGCAACAGGTGAGTTACTTCCTTAAGCCGCACTGGAAGTGTATTCCAAAGTCTGGTCGTACTGACCATGAAACTCCTGCCACCCCAGGAGCACTTTTTAAACCTGGGAACTACCAAGTTATGATAGCGTGCTGAACGAAGCAGGCGGGCAGGAACATAAGGCTGCAGGTTCTGTTTAAAAAATGCCGGCCCTGTATCGTGAGTGGCTTTAAACGCAATGCAGAGAGCCTTAAACTCTATCCTCCTTTTCACTGGCAACCAGTGAAGCTTTTTGAGCGCCGTGGAGGCCGATTTATGTTTTGGGATATTCAACAATAAACGCGCTGCAGCATTTTGCACAATCTGCAACTTATTGAGGCATTTTTTGCGAAAGTTCATGAAGAGACCATTACAATAGTCGGCTCTGGATAAAACAAGAGCCGAAACCACTAATTTCCTCAGATCAACTGGAATGAATGCAAGAATCCTTCTCAATATTTTTAGAGTGTAGAAGGAGACAGATGTGACCTGATTAACATGGCCCTCAAAGGAGAGCGTGGAGTCAAATGTGACACCCAGATTTTTTACCTAGTTTTTTGGATTGGGTAGTGAACCCAACTCTGAGGGCCACAGAGCAGGGGCCCAAAAGTTCATGTGATTGCCAAAAAGTAAGACTTCAGTCTTACTAGCATTCAGCTTCAGACAATTAGAGGACATCCAGTCCCCGACCTGGCGAAGACAGGTATGGAACTGTGCCGCTGTATCATCTGGAGAACCTGTCACTGAGACCACAATCTGGGTATCATCAGCATACGAGATAGCAGAGAAACCCAAGGATCTAATTAGCCTTGCCAGTGGAGCAACATAGATATTAAAAAGGGTAGGGCTCTGTGGTACTCCACATGGCAGTGTAAAGTTAGGCGACTTGAACTCCGCAAGAGCCACAAACTGTTCCCGACCTGACAGGAATGATTTTAGTAAAGCGAGCACTTTCCCTTTTATACCAATCCCCTCCAGGACTTGCAATAATTTCTGATGGTTTACCGTATCAAATGCCGCAGAGAGGTCAAGCAGCACAAGTGCTGCATTGCCTCCTGCATCAACGGTCTGCCTAATCATTTCAGATGCTGAAATCAACGCCAGTTCAGTACTGTGTTGCTTTCTGAAGCCAAACTGGGAAGTATCTAGACAGGCATGCTTTTCCATATAATCAGAAATAACACAGTTCATGCCTTTCTCCACCATCTTTGCGGGCAAGGGGAGTCTGGAAATTGGTCGGTAATTATTAGGATCCGCTCCATCCAGATTGGCTTTCTTTAAAAGGGGGAGAACAGATGCCAATTACCAATGTGCTTAGGTACACTCCAGATTGGATACTGGGGTACCCTTGTCAGTCCCTAGTATATGGTACCCATGTACCCAGGGCATAGGTACCCCAGAGGCCTCCTATGGGCTGAAGTATGTATTATGCCACCCATGAGAGGCCATGCAAAATGGATCTACAGGCCTGCCATTGCAGCCTGTGTAAGTTGGTGCATCCACCACTTACTTAAATATAGGTTTACTATATCTAAGGGTCACCACACTTAAAACCTATAAGCAGGCCTTGACAATCCTGAAGGCAGGGTGCTTGGTTCTAAGTGAGAGGATGCCACTGCATGAGCAGGACACCCCTGCAGCCTACGGAGTCCATTCTCCTGGGTTGTTAGTGCTACAGCCATTTACAACATATAGGGTGGCATTACGCGACCGCGTGATGACCAACTCTAAAACGGCCGAAAGTGACCCTATCGTGTTTGGTGTCAAACATTGGGGAATCATACCCCCACACCGGTAACCGTTGTGGGAGGCCCTCAGAAACGAGCTTGGTGAGGTCCCTGGCATTCCGGTACCAGCCTCCTAGTCCCGGGCAGCCCAAAAGGGTTGCTGCCGGCCAGAGACACATTTCTGCCCTCCTGCTGCTGAGCCAAGCTCGAGCACGGGAAGGCAGAACAATAGGCATCCTTTCACAGGGAGGTGTGACCACCTCCCAGACAGGCTTTAGTGTATAGGCCTGGGTGGGTGCACTTGCCAGCGCCCAAAAGTGTGCATGAGGGGCACATTTGGTGTCCCTGTGCATAGTCCATTTCAAACTAGTCCTGGGAGCTGTTGGCTCCTGCTCTGGCACCAAACTGGACAAAGGACATGGGAGTAACCTCCCCACTGTCCAGACCCTCCCCTGGGAGGGTCCCCTGAATCTGTCCAACCCTCTCCTGGAGGTACAAAAGGGCTTACCTGGCTGTAGGAACCTAGATTCGACGTGGACAAGATTCTGATCAAGAAACCACTGAACTTCGACCATCTGGACACTCTGGACTTCGCTGGACTTCGTTTGGGCCCGACTTCATCTCCCACTCCATCCAAAGCATCGTCTGTGCCCGTGCACCATACAGGATCCATGCATGACCTGTGGAGCATCAAGGACAACCAAAGATATCTCCCTTGGAGTGAAGGAGTCACTCCCCTGCAACCGCAGGCACTGTAACACAACTGACCGGTCTGCTGATCCTGAGCTCCTGCGGACTCCGAAGGCTCCAGCAACACAGGAGGTGGGTTCCACATCCCTCGAGGTCTGAGCTACCCTCTCACCAAGCTTGAGGTCAGAATCCCTTGTGGGGGCTGCAATACCCATACCCCCTGTGCACCATGTACTTTTGCAAGTGCATATGCTTGTTGGTGTTCCCAAAACAAGTGCACTGGGCCCCAAGTAGCCCCAACCTCTGGCACATTTCCACAAAAAACGTTGGCCTCCTCGCACTGAGTGCTCCATGGGCTGTTGCTTTGTAAATTCTGCTTGAGGTCCCCTCGTGACTCCTGTCCCTCCGGCCAGTGGGTTCTCTTGAGATTCATATTTGCTTTTTTTGGGCTCCCCTGGTTGCTCCAGGCTTGCCCTGACTCCCCTGTGTTTGGGGAGTCTCCTGGCCCTTGCTGGTCAGAACCGTAACCTTTATTGACCATCTTCGTGGGTTGCCGCTGCCAAGGCTTGTTGGTGCTCCAGCTGACACTGACCCCTCAGCACTCAACCTGCTTTGTGGGACAGCTCGTATCTGGCTGCTGGTCATCCTCAACGGCTCCTGGTCCTGGTGGCTGCAAAGTCAAGAACCCCCTCAACGCACCTCAAGCACCCAACATCGGTGAACATTCGTCTGCCGAGCCCCTGGTAACTCCTGAGTGACCCAGACTCTGTCCCCTCTGCTTTCAGGTACTCTTTGACCAGAATCCACCTTTGGATTCCAACTGACACTTTTCTTCTTTCCCTCAGTGGCATTTCCTTGAAGTCCTCCATTGAGATTGACTGCGGTTTCCGACACCACTTCAGCCCTATGCACCCGGCTTCCCTGGGATAGGTAACTCTGATACTATGGTATCCACGGGTGGGGTGTCTCTTCAACCTCCTATGATCCAAAGGGCTTCCTCATAATCCACTAGGAAGGGTCCTTAAACGTTAAAACTACAATCACGACGCTCCCATAGAATTGTACGGCGCACGCAGTCATGTTCCCACACTGCAAGCGTCCTCCGTGGGGTCCCTTCTTACTCACCTTGTGTGGTTCCTTGGGGTCCCAGCGATTCTACATGCTCTAGACACTGTCTTGACTCGAGTCCCTTCCAGTGAGACGGAGCCAGCCTACAGACGAGAGTTTGCAGCACCTGGCGGGCTCAAATGTAAAGAATACACTCGGAGATTCATCCTCTAATGGCCCTATGGAACCTCACGGTCCGTTCATTATAAATCTTTACTAAGTGTTGGTATTACGACCGGTTTGAAGGGAAAGTCTTCAAATTGGATACAACCCTGATGAAGTTCCAATAGGAACGAAACGCGTTGGCTGACTTTTGCTGTTCTAAACTCCTTTTGATACAAAATAAAGAAAATACACTTTGGAAAAGTTGGAAACACTGTGGACTCATTTAATCGGTGCACCTTCCCCTTTGCAATAAAGTTTACCTCTGGGAAATCAGTGGAGACCAAGTACGGCGGGCTCCGGAAGTGTATGCACGGAACTTTGGACACTTTTGTAATATTTGGATTAGAGGTGCAGTACCTCAGTCAGCCGTATGTTCTTCTGTTTGGTTAGTTAAAACTACAATCACGACGCTCCCATAGAATTGTACGGCGCACGCAGTCATGTTCCCACACTGCAAGCGTCCTCCGTGGGGTCCCTTCTTACTCACCTTGTGTGGTTCCTTGGGGTCCCAGCGATTCTACATGCTCTAGACACTGTCTTGACTCGAGTCGTGGTTCTTATACCACTATTTTAGTATATGGTTTGGTCTCCCCCTGGAGCCCACTGTGTATTAGTGCTACTTACAATTTTTTCTGTGCTACAGTATTGTGTGCTTTGTGTTTATCTGCATGTAGTAGATACTGTGAGGTATTTAGAGTGTGTTAAAATTAGGGGTGGGCGGAATTTGCGTAGTCGCGCTACGCAAAGCTCCGCGAAACGGTAAAAAATCTCTGTGAGCATGCAAACGTTCCGCGAACACGCGGAATTGCTTGTTCCGCCCGTTCGCGATGCTTTTTTCCTCTTTGCGAACGCTGTTTGCGTGCTCTGGGGGAAATATCTCGCGAACACGCATTTTGAAAGCGCGAACAAGCAAAAAATTCCGCGAAGCCGCGGAATTTTGGGCAATTCCGCGTTCTCCGCGGAATGCGAAATTACCCAAATTCCGCAAGCGGAACAGAATTTACTGCCCAGGCTAAAATGTACAGAGCTAAACTGGTGCCCGCATCTAACTGCTGGAGATGTAATCAGACAGACTGCGACTTTCTTCATGTCCTCTGGTCTTGCCCTTCTCTACGACTCTTTTGGTCTGGGGTTGGTCGAACATTAAGAGAAAGCCATGGGGGCTCGGTGTCCCTTATGGCAGCACTGGTGGTCCTACATGATACCCAGAATATCCCAAAGGTTACCAACGATGAAAAACATTAAATGGATCAGTTCTAACAGCAGCTAAACTGTGCATACTGCGCTGGTGGGCTGTGCCCACTGCTTCAACTCCCGAAGATTGGCTCGAGACTGTGATAGTCACCCATGAATGCTTGAGTTACAGACTGAATGATCGAGAACATGCTTTCAAGACTCCTTCCTTTGTTAGGCTATGACCAGAGTACCCAGAACCGTCTTAACAGCATTATAGGCCCCCGAGCAAAGCAGTGCACTGGACCCTGCCTACACAACCACTCAGAGGAATAAAAATGTTTAACGGAAAATTAGTGTTGAATTCTGGTCTACTTGGGGCCACTATGCTCGTGGGGCCCCCAGGCAACTGCCCAGCGTGGCCATGCGTTAATACGACACTGAGAGTACTCCCCTTCCACTGTTTGTATCAGAGCATCCATTTTACCGTATAGTGCTTAGAGCAGACAGTGCTCTCCTACCGCCTCTTATTACCTACTGGTGAGCCCTGATATCCCACCAAGACTAGGATGGGGTTTGCCCTCTCCTTATATGTCCTCATGACAGACTTTACCAGGCCCAGTTGCCTCCCTGCTTTTGCAACATGGCTCCATGACCCTAGTTGCTCCCTACTCCCTCCTCCCTCCTCCACCACAGGGTCTGATTATTCTTGTCCTGAGATGTACACCATCAGCTGACACGGGGAATTGCAGGGAGATTTTGGTACCAATAATGGTTGGTGTTTGATAAGTTTATTGACATGCCAATAAAAAGATTTAAACACAAAATTATTGTTCTTGAGTAGTCACTACTCTACTAAGCCCGGGCAACATTTCTGTGAAACCAGCATTATATCACAAATTTCCTAAAATTAGCCCATTATGCCATAATTATAGGGCAGGAGCATGGAAACAACGCCAATTACCAGAACACTTGTGTTTCCTGCACTGTTTTTTTTAAAGAGAAATGCATCGTTGCATCTAAAATAGATGTGAGGGTGCGTTTTGAGTTATATGTCAGTTTTACATTTCCAATAATTTGCATCATTGTGCAATTCGAGTATCCTTCTGTTATCTGAAACCACGGAACAACGATGGGAATCTGTTGTCAGGAGGATACAATGAAGATGTCATGTAGGCCCATGAGCCAGGCAGTCACATTTCTGAATAGACAGGGGGCCGCTACCTTGCCCTAGAATCTTTGCACTATTTTCTGTAATGATGTTTTGCCGTCTGGGGATGACCAGATCTCTCACGTACATCTTGCGGCCATGCTGAACAGATTCTGGGGCATATTATCAAGGATTAGCGATATTTATCGCTAACGGCGCTTAGCGCGTTTTTTGTTAACGCCGCCTATCGCTGGAAATTATCGCTGAGATAACACCCTATTAGTAAGGTTTATCTCCATAGTGATAATATTTCCAGCGATAGCGGCAAAAAGCGAGAATATCGCTGGAAAACCAGCGATATTCTCGCATTAACGCTAAGGTGGATTCAGCATTAGAATCCACCTCCTATACTTTAAACAGGTAAGTCGTCCTCACTAGCAGGTGTTAGAATCTAGCGATAAACGCGCTTAGCGTGAATTATTATATCGCTTCGCCTGCCTTGCTAATAGGGGGTAGTGGGATTAGCGACTGTTTTCAGTCGCTTTTAGTAGGGAACGCCTTCCTTGCATGTCATTAGCGATAATTATCGCTGACATGCAAGGCGATGGAAAACGCGGCCTCTAACGCCTGAAAGCTGTCGCTAAAGCCTGTTAGCGACAGCTTGCTAATAGGGCGATAAAATTATCGCCGCTTTAGCGGCAAAAAAGTGCCGCTAAAGCGGCGATAAAGCCCTTGATAATATGCCCCTCTGTTTCTTTATTCTCCCAGTGATCCACCTCAGCTTTTCTGCATGGGGACGAGCGTGCCATGCATAAACTTGCAAAGTGGTTGGTTCCTGCATAAGGTGATGCAAGGCAGCGGTGACAACTGACCTTGTCATTCGTCGGGCTCTTGGGAACAGTCTGTTGTTTTTGGTCTCTTCTCATTACCCGTAAACTATCTAAAGGGCCTGGTCAGTGTTCTTGCTTCTTCTTGTCTCTGTCTTGGGAGCGTGGGTCCCAGCTCTCAAACCAGTTCTGTGGGAAAAGAGAGACAGTTGCGGTCCTTTATGATCCAAAGAAAGATTGCCTCCACATTGCTGAAGTCGTTGAGTTGTGGCATTTGTGCAGGTCTTTGTTCCTTGAACCTTTGGATTTTTTGATCATATACCACAATTAGCAGCCCTCTGACCATGCCCTGTGCCCAACCCACTGCAGCTGGCCAAACACTGTTCGTACGGATAGCTGCCATGTGCACCGAGGTTGGCCACAGGTCCTGGCCTCGAGCACACACACACACAACTCTCCTAACCCACTAGACCACACTGGTGCATTCGTTTGTGAGTATTTTTTCTCATTAAGGCTCTTATAGAGCAGCAAATTTGGCAGATCCTTAGCATGTTTAGCTTACCCGTAGAAAAATGAGTTTCATGCAAATCCTTCGACAGGGGGCACAGTTCCGGGGGTGGAAAAAAACATTGAATTGCTGCTACGGAAAAAGCCCATAGCACTGGAATGGGATGCTCTGTTAGAGCCCTTTAAAACCTTAGATTCCGCAGACACCTAAACTGCCTCATCTACCACCCCCATGGATAAGTTCTGTGCTACATACCATACAATCACCAAAGCCCCACCAGGGCGATATGCAGTGTCACCATATCACCAAGAACATGATGGGATGGGAAACTAATGCCAGAACCTAGCTCCTTGCTGTTATTGGTTTCAGCCTCCCAACACAACTGTGACAAGTATATGATTTCTGACATGCTTGACACCTAGAGTGACAATGTCAAGCTCGGGATGTGGGGTTCATAGGTTGCATTTTAATTTTCTTTGATCGCCAACGGTAATTCCCCGAGATGACCTACCACATGCTAATATGTCATGTAATCTGTTATGCTTAAAACGATAAACTTGGTTCTACCTAATTTGTAAACTGCTATGGTCTATCGGAATGTCCCATATGTTGGCAACTCTGTATGATTTAAAAATGCAATAAAGTTTGTGGTAAAAAAATGCATTCTATTGCTAATAATTTGCTAACTTGGTGCAGATTGCCAGCTCCCACAGGAAGCGCATAGGCCATAAATCCTGGTCTGAGCATTTTGTTTTTATTTGTATGAATTTGCAGACTCGGTTCTAAGGGGTCTGTGGATCTAGCTTTGGTACTAAGGGCACAGCATGGATGACAGGAGTAACAAGCATTGGCATAGCCAATAGGTCTCGCCTTCGGGGCGGGCGAGCAACATAAGCACGTGTGAGCTTGGGCAAGTGAAAAATACAGGGCGTGAGGTTGAGAGGGCTCCGCAGGCAGCAAGCAGTTTCTGTGTTTTAAATAACTTAACAGATGCCGCCAGCGGACATTCCCACTGTTTACCGGATGTGCGCCTTGGGATTTGACCCCATCCCTCATTCATTCTGGAATTCCAGACCCCTTTCCAATCAGTAGGACTGCGCCCAAGGACACCTGCATTACACCTTCTGATTCATCTGTGACTTCGAAATAACACGCCGACTGCACGCAGTTTACATTAAAAACGTATTTATAAAGATTTGTGAATCAGGCTACGCTACATTGCTACATGGTTTCACAAGTCTTATGGGAGGCAACTTTTACTTACAGAGAGCAATGAGAAGCCTTTCGTGCTCAGCACGCTGGCGCAAGGAAGCAAGTGGTGCCTCTCGTGACCACGAGATGGGAGACGCCATTGCAGAAAAAGAGGCTGCTTCACTTTTGATGAGACCGGGGTGACTGTCGCCTTTGCGTAGAAGAGCCTGTGGGAATGCAGGCTGGGAAACCCCAATTGGCTGGGTGTTCCTGCGCGCGAACCTGGTGAAGGCTTGGTAGAAGCGGGTGGGGGGCGGGAGCTGAGCAACCAAAAGAACATTAAACAAGCGCGGCCGCGAAAGTGAAAGCGACTGCGCTGTGTTTAATTAGTAGCATGAGCCACGATAAGGGAGGAATGCAGCTGGCACAATGCGCGCCGCTGCTCACTCCCGAGACCCAAACGCCGTGGGAGGGAACCTTTACAGAAAAGGTGGGACATGCACCCACGTTTGGCCATTTGCGTGCTTTCATTACTGAAAGTCACACGCAAAGGCCAATCAAATGTGTGGGAGGAGTCTGACCCACACGGAGAAGTTTGTAGTGATTACATGAAGCCTCCCATAGAGCAGCGCATGCGCGCTGCGCTAGGCTCGACCTAAAAAGCTCCCTTGTCTTCCAAGGACAGTCAAGTCTGTGGACTAATGGTCCAGACATCTCTTACTTTTCAACCATTTCTATACCACCACACATTATTGTAATGCTAATGTTCTGGTATTATTGAACACATTTACACCACGCCAAGCAAAAGTATTTCTCTGAATATGTTGTAGTTGAATGCCAACTTTACTGTAATTCCATACAGTAGTAAAGATTCCCATGGGAGTTTAATGGGAAATGCTTCTTTTGACCGTCCCACTAAGTGTACCTCCTTCACAAATTTGCATTAAGCTCAAAATATCAATGGTATAACATGGAAAATGTGAGCCAAGTGTTGGGTAGGTCCATAAAACTGCTCCAAAGTTATTAGGAAATCAATTAATTGTTTTCCCCTCATTTAACATTGTCTCCCTTTTTGGATCTGCATCAAACCTGAGATTCCTGCACTGGTCTTACCATATTAAAAGGGGGCCAAATTTTATGCAGAATTATTACAGAGCATCAAAGCTATTAGCACCTAAAATCGTTTTTGCCCCCCATCAAATTTTGCCCTCCCCTTGATGGAGCTGCATAGACCTTGCCATACCCACAGAAGACTAAGGGCCAGATGTACGAAGGCTTTTTGCATTTGGAAACTGTGCGAAATGCTAATTCTTGCAGTTTGCCAACGTAAACAGACAGTTTTCGATGTACCTAATTTCCTCCACATTTTTTGCGATTCCATATTTTTGTGAATTTCTAAAAATGCGAATCCAAATTGGTAATCACATTTTGAGATTACCTATTTGGTATTTGCAAATGGCATGTAAAAACATTTGCAATTTGCTAATATTCATTAAAGCACATTTTGCATGTGCAATTTACCACCAACTCAACACAGGTGGCAAGCAGGTGCAACCTATATAAACAGTCCCAGAAGGCATCAGAGTTTTCCACAATGGCTGCTTTGTACGTGATAGTGAGGACAATGAGGATTTGTGGCAGGTTTGATGAAGAGAAGGAGGAGGAGACAGCAATTAATATTTAGAGTTACAGTAATACTTTTTGACCAAATAAGAGGATGAAAGTTATGATAGGTACAGGCTAAGTAGTTCAATGATATTGGATTTAATAGCAGAAATAAAACCTCAGCTAGAGAGTACCACTCTCAGGAGCAATTCAATACCCACACGTGTGCAGGTACTATGCTCACTACACCTTTTAGCCTTAGAGAGCTACAACGGGGTGATAAGTGCAAATTTCTTGATGAAATGTTAGGTAAAATCAATGATTAAATAATATTTCCTACTACTGCACAGGATTGGCAGTTAACTAAATTGCATTTTATCACATAGCACAATTTCCCCACGTAAATGGCTGCATTGATGGGATTCATGTTCAAATTTGTCCTCTCGCTGCAAATGAGTTTTTATTTAGAAATCGTAAAAATACTTATTCCTCAAACATTAAAGTAGCATGCAATGCCTCCAACCTCATTACAGACATAGTGGCTGGATTCCCTGGAAACACGCATGATTAATTTATTTTTCATCATAGTGGCATTTACACATGGCTTCTTAGACGAGAATTTAGTGAAGGATATTTTCTTGGTAATAATCTTAAGTTTACTTGATTTATATATTGAAATGTAGCTACTTTCTATCACTCATCTATAGTGTATGTTGAATAGGGTCAACATGTTTCATGCCTCGGTGCCTGGAGAGTCAATGGCATTTCTTCAGGACCAAGTAAATTGCTACCCCACACTGGGAAGGAACCTGTATAGTAAACTGTGGTTTCCTATCCTGAATAATTGTATATACTGCACCTGCTGTGGCGCAGGAAGGGGGGATCCAACCTGTAATAAAACACAGACAACAAAACAGGTAGCCATGAAGAGAGGCTATCAGATGTAGCCCCACTTGGTGCACTAGGGGAGCTAAACACAGTACCTCACTGATTTTGTGAGGTAGTGCATACAATGAGAGGCCCGTGAATATCAATGGTGGCTTCAAACAAAATAAACTTAGAAATAACACTGTCCGATATGCGGGGCAGCCCCTTCAAACAAGTGACAGGACATACGTGTAATCAACAACAATATCTCTAAAAATGTGGAGTGTCCATGCAGTCCAAAATATCCTTATAAAATGATACAATCAGGATGCTGTGCAGGGGCATAGGAAATCAAGTAGAGGTACGGTTGGTAAACTTACCCTAAAGTTGAGTGACTGGACCTCTTAGGAGAGGCAGAGGGCCTTCCTTTGCTGCAGGGAAACTGGCAAGCATGACAAGTCATCGTAAGTACAAGCAGCACAAGCAAGGAAAGTAATGTTGGTAACCATAGTCAAACACTCACGTGAGCCTCGCGGTACAGTCCCCGGGACCTACCCACCTCTGCCGACCTGTAGGTCTAGAGGGCCGGGTTTAAATAGCAGAGTTAGCTGATTCGGGAGTATGAAACCGGTGTGTAAGTAATACCTGACAGGTTCATCAATGCCGCAGCAGAGGCGTGTGTCTCAGTTGGCTGGTAAACAGCTGAGTGGTGTTAGGCGTGCCCAATACGTAATCCCAGGTGTGTGGCATAAAGGTCGTAGCTGTTTCTGGAGCAACGTAGTCGCTGTGTCTGTCAAACTTCAGCACAGAGTAGCTGCTGGTTTCTGGGTGGATGTGGGCGCCATCTTCGGGGAAGAGATCGGTGCATGTATTCACTAAAAGATAGAGTGCTACCAATGAAATAGTTTGTGGAAGATTATAATCTTCAAGTCGTGTAGGAGGTGCATATATTCAGTGAATGTTGGAATGCTGCCAATAAAAGTAGAGGCAGAAGATTATTGCATTACTCTTCAAGGTGGTATAAATAGTGCCATAATGTAAAAATGGTTCTAGATACTAATAACACAGAAGAAGGAACTCGGGTCATAATTTGGAGGCAGCAATGTTAGCGCATTGGCCTGGGTGCCAGCCATCTGAGGGGCAGAGAGGAGGGGGGGTTGAAGTAATAGAGAACACAGTATAGTGAAAGGGGTTATTCAATAAGACACTGTGAAATACTGGGTAGAAAAAGGTTTTCATCTCAAAGATCCAGTAATGGTTGTCCAGCTGGGCAATCTTCTGCTGCTTTTTTATTGGCAATATTCCAATGTTCACTGAATATATGCACCTCCCACAATACCTTCCTTCACAAAAATAATCCTGAGAGGGTTATTCCTCTATCTGTGTGTGCTGCAGAATGCAGCACACATAGAAAGAGGAAGTAACGAGGAGAAATAAAGGTATTTCTCCTCGTTATACCTCTCCTGGGAAGGCGTATCTTTTCTGTGCATTTCCAGGTTTACCAACATGGGAACTCCCATGGAATGCCTCCCTAGCTTGGAGTAAGGCAATGCAGTGATTTGAGCTCCATTGCTTTACTCCAGATTTATGGAGCCACTAAGTGCCACGCAAACTGGCCTTGCTGCATGGCTTCATAAATCTAATTTTTAAGTTGCGTCATGCTTTCACCACATTGCGGGGTGCAAGCGCAATGCAACAGGGTTCATAAATATACCCCTAATTGATATAAGAGATAATAAAATTATACCACCAGTGAAATTAATAAAGAGGAATGTAATTGTATTTCATGAAATACATACAGGCATTTCTAGGGCTGAAGAAGAATTAAAAAATTGTAATAGTGACCTAGAATTTATCTTGCAACTGAGAGACGTATAAAAAAGTGTGTGGATTGAGAAAGGGCTGCCAAGAGTTAGAAGGCATTGAGACCACCTCTTTGCCCTTTAGAGAGCCTGACTATCCTGTAGGAACATATGGCTTTGGCTATCATTGGTCCAATACAATGGAACATATACAATATTTTGCCAGAATATGGAGGGAAAATATTATACAAGAATATCATGTCAAAATATTGTCAATTCAATCAAATAATGGGACAGAATCTAAAAGGTAAGAATATCGATTATCTAGCTATAAAATGTTTAAAAATATATATTTTTGTATAGTAGCTTACAAGATTAGTTTTATTTAATGTATTATATATACATTATTGTATTATTCTGAGGTATTAGTAATATGGTAATATTTGCTTTTTAACTTTTTTAAGTATAGTTTGTAATTTTTAATGTGCAATTAATTTTTTTTAAATGTAATTATCAATTTATATTTAGTAGCAGATTGTTGGCTTTTTTGGGTATTAGGTTGGAAAGCTTTTTAAAATATAAATGATTGCTTTTTATATATTAATTTTATTTTAAATATATTAATAATTGTTCATTAAATATAAAATTATTTAATTGATTACTTGTGTTTTATTATTTTGGCATAGTTTGTCAGTTATAAAAATGAAAAGTATTTGGTTACATTTCATTAATAGTCATTTTTAATTTAGTAGTGGGGAGCAGTAGGGAAGGCAATGTATTTATTTTAAATATGTTTCTTTTTTATCTTTTGTATTTCTTTTGTAGTATGAAATAAGTATTCTTTTATTTAACTAATTATATTTATCTATAATGAATATATTTTTTACGTTAAATATTTTCAAGTATTTTTATTTTGTTGTATAATTAACTGTTTAATAAAAAAGGTTTAGGAGTAGGAGTAGTAAATCTATCCCATTTAAAGTCCCTAATGTTGTTAAGATTGAAGTGGGAATATTAAATCGGAACCTCCTAAAGTCGTATATTTTCCATGCTTTTGCATACGTTGGAGTGGAAATTTCAAAGTCCAACATTTTTCATAATTTTGCATAGAATTGGAGGGAGAATAGTAAATCTAGCCCTTCCACAGTCCAACACTTTCCCTATTGTTCTTTAGATTTAGTGGGAATAGCAAATATAACCCCCTAAATGTCCAAATCTCCCCCTACTGCTGCTAAGGTTGGAGTGGGAATAGTAAATGTAGCCCCTCCAAAGCCCAAAACTTTCCCTGCTTTTGCTTACTTAGAGTGGGAATAGTAACTCCTCCAAAGTCCAACACTTTCCTTACTGTTGCTAGGATTGGAGGGGGAATAGTAAATCTAACCTCTCGAAAGTACAACACTTTCCCTGCTTTTGCTTACACTGGACAGGGAATAGAAATTCAAACTGCTCCAAAGCCAACACTTTCTCAAGTTTTGCTTAGATTGGAGTGGGAATAGTAAATCTAACTCCTCTAAAACCCAGCACTTTGTCTGTTTTTGCTTACATTGGAGTGGTGCTATGACCGGCTACACAGAATGGTGTGACAGACCAAGGACTACTATCGCATTGGCCCGGAACTCTATTCAAGACTGCTACTGCGGCTTGTCATATACTTAATAGTTACATTGGAACTTTCACAATTGGCTTCCATTCCCCGAGGCCTACTCCTTTGCACCAACACCTGGACCTCACGTATCACATAGCTGGTCCTGTTTCCTTGATTTCAGGGAAGTCTGTCACTTGCCCTTGGCAATTTTAGCCATATGTAAACAGGCATGTCATTTATAATGTCCTGAGGATGATCCCGGCATTCTCTTAAGGGATCGAAACGCCGTCGACACTTTGTACACCATATACGCTTTTGTGCAAATGCCCTAATTTTTGTGTAATGGTGTCTTCTATATATTATGTTTGTTCTACAAGAAATGTGTTTGAAACAAACGACTTCCTTTGCCTGAACCCCTCACTGTATACTGTACGTCTTTTTTGTCAAGTTGGATGCAGGCTTGCGTCCCACTATAACTGTTTCGTGTTCATTGCTTGCAAATATTGTTTTTTGATTGTATATTAAATATCTGCCCGGCTGGACAGATTCCTATAATATAGTACTGATTGGGTCTATATTCATTGTTCACACAAATTTTTTGTCTAGGGACCACTGTCTTTAGAAAGAGTACATTGGAGTGGTAGTAGTAAATCAAAGCCTCCAAAACATTCCCTACTTTTGCTTATGTTGGAGGGGGAATAGTAAATGCAACCCCTCCATAGTCCAACACGTTCTTTACTGGTGCTTATGTTGGCGTTAGAATAATAAATCTGACTCCTTCCAACACTTTTTTTTACTATTGTTTAATTTGGTTGGTTAATATTTATTTCGTTTTTGTTAGTATTGTTTTAATTGTTAAACTATTTATAAGAAAAAAATAATTTGTGTTTTTATTTATATTTTATATTTTATTTTTGCTATTATTTTAATAGTTTTATTTTAATTAAATTTGATGAATGCTTTGTTATTTATATATATATATATATATATTTTCAACCAAAGATGCCCAAAGCATTAAGACGCACTCTGCAGCAGATTGTAATTTATTGGCAAAACCAGCATAATCACACAGCTTAATTTGTCAAGCCTTACGCGTTTCAGACCTCCTGGTCCTTGGTCACAGGCTTGGATTCAATTTAGCAGTACCACGTGATTAGCTTCTTTTTGTTGCCTCCCAGACACACACACATATATGTTTAATTTAATATTTTTAATATTTATTTATGTTTTAAGATTTATATACACACACATTACACAGTTACGGTAGTCACTGTGCAGTTTTACGTAAGTCAGAGTTTCCATAGGAAGAGCAGTTTTTGTTTTGCTAATAATGTGTGCAATTTGAGGAATTTTCACAAAACTTGCCACCTCAGCTCCTTTCTGGAAAGTTTTGTGTTGATCGGTCGAGGAAGAGCCGAGAAAAACGAGGGATCCCAAAACTCCTCCCCCCCCCCTGCATTTTCCATAGGAAAAAGTAGACAACAATACAGAGAAAAAAACTGAACAGAATTACACTAAATTTGACAAACAGCTAGATCTATACATAGAAATGTGTTTTTGTGGTTTGGTGTAAATCTGTTTGGTAGTTTTTGAGAAATTAAAGTTCAAAAGTTAATGATAATTTTAGAGTTGGTGTCCAGATAGGCTCTAATTGAGCACCTTAAAAGTGACTAGTCAATCATGATTGGTTGGTCACAACCTGAACAATGTGTTGTGCCAGTCATCACAGGAATCGGGGGCATGATCCGTGTGTCCTGAAATTGAAGTGAAAACATATTAGGGGCAGGGTGAGCATACCCTGACCCCAAAGAGCATGTGCGCTGGTCCCAAAGGTCCCTCTTGATTGTCTGATTGGCTGACCACAACATTGACAAGATGTTGTGGCAGCTATTAGAGGACTTTGGCAAATGGTCCCTGTTAAAATGTAGTTAAAGCCTGTTTTTGAGGGTCATGAGCAGGAGCACATATAAAGGGTGTTAATAGATTTTAGTCACATTTGTTGGTGGTATCATACCAATTTTACGAGTTATGGTGTGTTCTAAAATGATTTTACTCTGAGTAATATGCTGATCCTGGGCTGGGGTTTGATGAATCATGTTTTTTTCATAGAGGTTATGGAAGGTGTTCCAGAAGCTAAAATTAGGGCATATTTTCTGTAAATTCACACTATCTCGCTCAGCCATCTGAGGATAAAGAAAAGCATATACTTCCAACAGCAACAGCAGCCTGTCAGTTGATTTCCCCGGGTTATAATGCAGCCTCCCACAGTGTTCTTATGAACAATTAGAGCTCTATAATTCTTGTTTATGACAAAAGTGTGGCACACATGAAGCCCTCTTGATGAAATCAAAACTGTAAAACTTAAAACATTTCCTTTAGAAATGAACAACATGATGGGGTTTGTTTTGTCATAGACATTATGGTTACTGAAAGCATACTTTGGACAAATATCTTCCTCATCCATTTCAGTAAAACATTCTGACATGCAGACAACTTAAGCCTGCACTTTCACAACCAGTAGCAGCCTGCTAGCTACCTCCTTGGTGATCAACTACAGCTTTCCCATAGTCTTCAAATGAGCAACTAGAGTGCTAGTATTCTGTATTTATGACAAAAGTGGGGCACTGAAATTGACCAGTTATAGATTGCTGAGCTAACTTTAACTTGTGCCCCCGCCGTTTACTGCTAATGACCTCACTAATTACATCACTGATGACATGTTAAATGACATCATTGATGATATCACTGATGGCATCTCAAATGATGCTAAAGTTATTAGCAAAACAAAAAACGTTCTTCCTCTGGAAACCTTAACCTAATTAGAACTACCGCCACTGTGTAATATAGATAGAGAGATAGACCGCTAGACAGATTATTTTGTTATTCATTTGGAGATGTTGTAGAGTTTTGGGTCATGTGTGTAATTATGCCTATTGTTAGAATGTTAGAAGAACCTTATGTAACTAGTCTTACTCTTTATACCTCAACATAGTTATGACTTTTCAAATGCATAACTTCCCTGTTGACTATGAGCTTGCCTTTGAATTTATGCATGTATTCTAATATGAATATTATAGAAATGACCGATTATTTGGCACATAAAACAAACTCAATTTTTGTGTTGATGTATACATGTTGGTAAAACACAACATAAAAAAGTCATCTTTATATAAAAATACTTTATTTATGAATGAATCATTTGTACAATACATTCTCTATTAGAAAGACAAGAAACACATGGCTAGAATAAATAGAGGTAATTAGCAGAATCTTGTACAAAATGAGAAAGTCTGGTCAATATTTTGAAACCACAAATGATTCAACTAATGACATATTGTAAAAAGTTTGAAAAATGTACAATCGTCTTTGTGTCTCGTAACAACCAATTGGGTCAACCTAATAACATTCGTAGACTGTGAGTAAAGTACATCTTCGTGTTCAAGTATGATAGAATGGAAGTGCTTGTTTGAGTGTCTGCATAAGGGAAGGAAGAATATCTTTCTGATATCACATGGGGTTGTCTTATTTCAACACATTCTGCAAGACCAAAAGATACATGATTGTGCACTTATACAATGGATGACAGAACATGCTGAACAGGCTAATAGGGTTTAATGGATCAATGAATCCCTGCAACCTGTAAGGTTGGAGAGGTCAAACCCACGTCCAAAAGCCTAAGGGGTCAATTAACCCTAGTATTTTTATCCAGCAGAAAGGGTATGCTAATCCCTGCTGGAGGAACATCGAATTCACTGTTCATCAGAGTGGAAAATACATGAGGTCTACAAGATGATCTACTTGACATGGGAGTAAGAAAATATTTAAACTTACTCTCCTATCCCCAAAAATACACAACGATGTTTACTCATATGTTATTTATTATTAATAAAGGAACCTAAGCAGTGCTGCATATTGAATATTTTTGCTGTGACCCATATTTCAAAAAAATCTTTACCCCCTGTAGAGTGTTTTTTAAAAAATCAACTAATATCCAAAGATTCTGTTTCTGGACTTATGTTTCACTTTAAACTGTGAAATGTTGTACATATACAAATAGTTTGGGCTGTTCTTGTCTTGACTCTTAACTTGAAAGTCTTTTATACAAAAGCATCAATCTCAAGTTTAAATAGTTTTCACAGAAATGACTATTCATCAGTTTTAAATGTACAAAGAAACATTTTATTCTTTCTTTTGTGAACAATATGAACCAATATAAAGTTTCACATTTTGGCCAGTTTAAAAAAACAAGTATGAATCCTTTCAAAAACACATTTAAAAAAGAAAACAAGAGAATAAAACATTTTGGCTGATAAGTAAAATATAAAATATGTAACATTTTTTTAGAAAAACACATAAAAATAGAACACACAAAAATACATTATAAAAAATACAGCATCACCAATGTTCTTTCACTTGGCATTACATTTGGCAGCTTGAAATAATAACCTTTCCTAGAAACAAAACTAACTTAAAATAGTTCATAAATTACACTGTAAGGCATTGTAAGTATTGCTCGACCCAGGTTACTGGTGATGTGTTGCATAGTTAAACCTCCATTTCAACAGAAATATTGCTATGTTTGTTTCTGCAGACAGGCTAAGCGCTCCAGTTTCCTTCCTTGTCTGCATAAATATAAAGATGTAAAATGACAAGAAAGGTTTAGATACTCAACATTATCTAGTGAGTGATGTGGAAGTGTATATTTGAGAGGAATTAGCTTTAGCCTTGTCTGTCGCCCATCAAGTCAAAACATAATCTGTTGAATAGAGGTCACAGTGTAAATGGGCCGTTGACCTTCCAAATGCCTTGCTTACCATGACCAACCACATAAGCATGACCAGTGAGGTATATTGAACATAACACTGTCAAGCATATGCACAATTAAAAGTGCATAAAGGAAAACGTCGCCCCATTTTCAAAGGAGAAACATGAGTTCGATCTGTGTTTATTTTCTTGGAAATGGTTGACTGTCTTGCTTTGGAAAAATGAAAATAAACCCATAAAACATGTAACTCTTCAAGTCCAAGCAGCAGTGTTGTATTTCCCTTGGTGGCATATCTCCATGCCCATTAATACTAGTTCCTAGACAATGTCTCTTAAGTTTTGGATATATTTTCTACAACATGGAGGTGAAACAGTGTACATCATACGTCAAGCACCATGTCGTATTGCTGTTCCTTCTTCCGCCTGCCACACTTGGTGATTAGAACCACATATAAAGTCAAGAGCATAGCCCAATAGCAAGCATAAAGTATTGCACCTATCATCAGGACCCACTGTTTTGTTTCGGAGAACGGCTTTTTTGTCTCCCTCCATACAGTGTAGATCACTCCTCCCAAGAGGATGGAGAACCACACGGATATAGGAATGAGTCCTATGAAATTGACCACTATGGTTTTTCTTCCAGATGTGCCCCAACCTGCCTTGTTTATCGTGGCAATTGCAAATATTTTGGCAGGGAGAAGGCTTGACATGTACAACACTGAATAGAGAGACATAAACACCATCACAATGTTTCCTCTCAGGCAGCTGGCAAAGGAAGACTTTATAAGACCTACCAACTGGACTGTCAGCAAAAACAGGAGGATATTCCAGATCTTTCCCCGATAGAACAGCTGGATGACGGTTGCAATGAGGAAGAAGGGAAAGAATCCAGTAATAACGGCTTCATAGGTCATCCATAAGTGGTGTTTGTGGAACCACATTGCATTGTATAACCACTCTCTAAAGTAGGACTTACTCCATCGCGTTTGCTGGTTTAGCCACCTTAAGTACTCTATCGGTGTTTCTGTAAGGCACTTCGATCTTGCTGTGTACTTGGTAGCGTAGCCCAGGCTCAACACTCTGTTCGTAAGATGGCGGTCATCCCCAAAACTGCACTGGGAACCCATAAATTCTTGGTTGTACCAATCTTCAATGAATTCATGCAGAAGTGAGTTTCTGTACATTCCAAGTGGCCCACTGATGCACTGTACGCAGCCAAAATATGACTGGCAAGCTCGCTCAATGTTGAAAGCCATCCAGTATCTTACGCTGCTGAGAAAGGAGATCCAGGAATCATACTTGTTTAGAATCTGAAAGAGAAGAAAACAAGCATATATCACTGAATCTACATCAGGCCTGCCCACAAAATGAACAAAATTAAACAAGAATAAAAGACATTTTAACCAAAGAAAGATGTTAACGTTTGTTTTCATATCGTTATTTCTAGAGTTGAGTGTTGAAACCAAGAAGACACCCAAGTATGGCTAGCTAAGCTATGAACTGGATTTACAGTTGGAAGCTGTACTTTTCAAGTTTTTTGCTGTTTGTTAAATCTGGAATCACAAGACACATTCTAAACATACTTATTAATAGAGCATTCCAGATTTTAGATGATACCATACCATGATGTCTACAGCCAGTCAGTGGCGTAAGGAAACCTTAGAGGGCCCCCTTGCAAAGTACGATGAAGATCCCCTCACTGTAACTCAACCAGTCTTCAATTCCATAGTCTACTTTTGCAAAGCTTCACAGATACTGGTTTAAGGGGGGAAAAGAGCCAGTAATTACACAGACAATGAGATTTTGTTGTATGTTATTCCACATTACTAGGGAAACGTTCTAATAGGTGCACTATATATATTTCAAACCCAGGACTGTTGGACTTTATCGGGTACAATAAATACCTTCTGGGGCACACGCAATCAGGGCTTTAGTGCTGAATTTCACTTTCTCCTCTTTCACTTCCTCTCTTTGCTCTTTTTCCCACCTGTCTCTTTATAACCTCTCTCTCGCGCTCTCACTTTTTCCTGTCTCTGACTCTGTTAAGTGTCATTTATTCAGTATTTTTATTCCCTGCATGTTACTCAATCCGGCTCTCTCTGGGGTCTATCTCTTTTCTCTTTATCCTGTCTCTTGTGCTCACATTCAGCTACTTTGCTCACTTGTCTGTTTATAACCTTGCTCACTCTCTCTCTCTCTTTCTCTCTCTCAGCCGTCTCTAGCACACTTGACTCTAGTTATAGTTCGCATCTTTCTTACTCTCTCTGGACTCTTCATAGTGTCCTCTTTCTTCGCCATTTCTCTTTCCCTGGTGGTTCATCCCTCTGTATCACTGTGTTCTTACTCTGCCTCTTTAGTGAAGTAACACAGTCACATGGGCATCTTTTCACTAGGATTTTAAACATTGCAACATTAAATCAATACATGTTGCAACATTCAGCAGACTGACAAGAACATCTCATGGAACAGTCTTTTAACAAGCATCAGGAGTTTCTGTTCTTTATTTTACCAGATCGTACTGACATTGCATGGGTGCTTGAGGGGCCCCCTACAGTCCCTGCCCCATCCCCCCACCCCTGGCAGTGCAAGGGCTGCAGGCCATGCACTAAGCCCCTGCAACCAATTGGGATCAATCAGCAGGACTGGAAATCATTGTTAGCAGCCATGTTTCTCAACAGACATTGATTGCATTAGTAAAAACCTCCTGCATTGTTGATTACATTGGCTGTGCTGGATGTTCTGCTCAGTCACATAACTTTAAGGCATCTTGCTCAAGCATATTATGGACAATAATGATGATTCTCTCACAAAACATTTGCATGGTTCCGCAAACCTGTGCCAACTTTGCATCATGCTTCTTTGTTAATTCTTCTTCAATTCTTCATGATCTCTGTGTGTGCTCTTATCCATCCCTTTGAGTACATTTCTAATGTGCTATATGCTTCTCTAATTATCTGGGTGCATCTTTATTTTCCTGCTCGCACCATGCTCCTGTTCAAGCTCGCTTCTTCCCTTTAAGCCCCTCTTGCATCACACTCAAACTATTGCTTCATTCATTCCATTCTCCAGGCTTACTACCCCATGGTGCACTAGCACTGTCCTCACCACTGCCTACCATTTCATTCTTGTACCATGAAAATTGGGTGCTAGGGAGTCACAAAAAACAAAGTCTTGTGTGGTTTCTTCTGGAAAAGTTAGTTCTTTAAAGGTCGAAAGCCCTTACCCACCCAGGGGTGACATGCTTCATCATAGGACCCCTTCTCACATTATTAGACGATAAAGGTGAATAAATGGGGATATTTCTAACCTTTATGTGTCCTTCCACAAAGGGTAGAATGATTCCCCTTTATTTTTCACCCACCCCCCTGGTGGCTTCGATAACACTCTTTGTTCACCAGGGGGTAGTCTTAACTATTACTTGCATATAACTCATAGGCTACCACCACACCAATTCACCAAGTTCCCCACAACCACACAATGCCCATTTTTTTTTAATTTTCACTTCAAGAGCTCCCCTGTCTTTTCAGGGTTGCAGCCCACATTAATGCTATCTTCTACCAATGTCAGGAGGGGCCCTATGATGGAGCATGCCACCTCTGGGTATGTAAGGCTTTCGCCCTTTAAAGAATTCAGTTTTCCAGGCGAAACCACATAAGACTTTGCTATTTTTTTTATTTCCTGGGCAGCCAATGTTCATGATACTAATTTGACGTAGTGGATGTGCCCAGTTTACGCCTTTCCCTACTTTTCTGCGCACTTTGTTATATGTGCCATTTTCATTCTCCATCCTATTCTCTCCATGCTACATCCTCATTGTATGTCTCAAATATCCTTCATTCCATTTGATCTGTACTACCTGGGCAATGTTCTATCCACGTCCCATGTTCCATAACATGTGTTCAATTTTTAACCCCTATTACTGTGTGCTTCAACATTCCTTAATTGTATGGCCTGTTACATGCTAGGGGTTGCATGCCCCTTCGTCCATGCACCATGATACATGCCACATGCTGTATCTTCCTTGCTTCATGCTCCATCCTCTCTGCTCCATTTTTCATCAATCCTTTATCATCTCCATGTTATCTGTTCCATACTTTCTCTTCTCTGGCACATGATACTTCCACTTGCTCCATCTTCCTTGTGCTGTGTTTTACTATCTCTGTTCCATTCTCCCTCTTATTGCTACCTTATCAGTTCTTTGTCCTCCCTGTACCATGATACTGCCACATATTCTATCATCCTTCTTCCAACTTCCATGATATGTGTTCCCTGCTCCATTCTTCCTCCCTCCCACTCCAAGCTACCTCTTTCATGCTATCTGTTCTATACACCGTCTACTCTGCTCCAGGCTACCTGCTTCATTGTCCCTTCTCCAGTGTACCTGTCACACGCTTTTGTCTTCCTTGCTCCATTCTTTACCCTTCCTCAAAAATGCTGTATATTCCATACTGTACCTGCCGCATTATAACTTCGCATGCTCTGCTTCTGTCGGTCTTGCTCTATCCTCTATGCTCCATTCTCATTGCCGCATTTTCTGGCTACCTAATCCATGCTTTCTCTTCCCCGCTCCATGCAGTCAGATCCCAGATATTTGCTCCAGGCTCACTATTTAATGACTCATTCGCATCTTTCCTTATTCCTGCTACCTTTGCAACCCATTACCCCAGTATCAGCTTCCCACTGCATGCGCCATCCTGCCAGATCCATAATATTTGCTAAATGTAAGGTCTTCCTGCAACGGCAACAATTGCAATGTTTTCTTCTCCCTCATCCATGTTAGCTGATTCATGCTCATTGTGCCTCCTCTATCCTCCACCCCGTCCGCTCTACACTCCATCCATCCTGCTCGATGATCTACTCTCACAGCTCCATGATCCATTCTCTCTGCTCCACAATATTTGTTGCGCTGTACTCCTGAAATCCCTGCTGTCTTTCCCATGCTTCATGCTGCCCTTGCATTGCTGCATCCCCCTAGCTTCAATCTCCACCTCTTGCTCTGTGCTAAATGTGCAATGTTCCTTCACCCTGAACCATTGCACCTGCTGTCTTTTACATCCACTCTGATCCTTGATCTGCGATCAGTGGTACTTTTGGCATGTTCTATCCTTTCTGATTCACGCTATTTTCTGTATGATGTGCTATCCTTGCTCTGTGCTCTATCCCCTCTGATCAATGATTCATCTTTCCATACTCATCACCTATAATCTCTGCTCTTTGTTCTTGCTGCCTGTGCCATGCTATGTCTTCCTGCCGTCATGCTCCAATTCCTGTGCCATGCTGCCCATGCAATTTCCCATCATCGATACGCGACACCATCAGCTTCAATGGCACAGATATCATATCTTGACGTTGCAAAGGATTTGGCAAAGATGTACTAGAAACTTTTCCATGTGTAATTATGATTTATCTAAAGTGAATGCAACAGGTTTAGTAGGCCTACGTGAACAATGTCAATTGACTTTTTCCTAATTAGTTATGTGAGCATTATTTCTTCACACACCTTTAGGGAACAAGAGTGGAAACGAAAAAAATGAGAAGAGAGAATGGTTAAAAAGGAGTGAGGTAATATAGAATGCAGGTGGCAGTAAAGATGAGAGTGGACAAGTGGTAGGGAAAAGGGAAGGTCGAAGATGACGTGAGTATGAAAGTATATTAAGATAAGGAAAGGAAAAAATGTAATTGATGGTTTAATAATTAAATTAATGAAGAATGGGCAAATAAATACATAAACAACTTGATGAATAAATACATCGAGTAAGGCATAAACTAATTAATTTTCATACCAATATAAGAACGAATGGGTGACTGAATGAATTGATGGGGGAAATACTTATTGAAGACATACAACATCACTGGACAACAAGGACTCTGGGTGCCTCAGAGAGAAACAGATCAATAAGGAAAACCCAGCCCACCGAAGGCAAAACAGGCACACAAGAAACAGGGTGAAGATGATGGGGGGCGGAGAGATGGAAGGCCATTGGTTGAGGCAAAGGGAGAGAAGCAATGGAGGAATGGTTATTTATACTATGAATATCCTAATCACAAACCACTACTGTGGTGCAGGTATACTGAGCTTTATGGTGCACACTGCAGGCCAACAAGTTGACAATCATGAGCTGTAAGTGTCATTATCAGAAAGTTGTTCCTTCAAAGCTTTGCTTCCCCTCACCCCCGGAGAGACTTTGGAGAGAGTGCAGACTTTGCAACTTCCCTGTCGGTAAAAGTTGTGCACTTCACCCAATCGACCCCAAATAATTTTCGACAAAACTGCAGTCTGTCTAGGTGTGCCCTCGAATCTGTAACTACAGGCTGCAGCTGTGGTCCATTCTGAAATGATTCAGGTCATGCTTTCTGGTATTCAATGGGGGTTCTGTAAGCCACTCGTTAAGAGCAGTTCACAGAAAGGATTGGACGCCCTGCATTAAAGAAGCAGTGATTTATCAAATGTGATGCAATTGACCCAAACCTACCCCCCCTGAGAACAGGGAGTGGGATCCGCATCTCTTACACCTGGGAATGACAGTAAAATCTGCTTTTCAAGTAAAAGTGCAAAGAAGCAAAACTATAGTTATAGTAATAAATTAACAGACGTATTCACTTCAAAATCCACTCCAGTGAGGATTTCAACAAAGAGAACCGTGTACGTGTATAGCGCCCTTTCACAGCTTAAGTGGTATCTTGGCGCTGACAACAGACATTTATTGTTACCAAATCAGTGGTACTCAGTTGAAGATGCTTGGCTCACCTGCACATCCCCGCCAACACCACCAACCATCATGTCCTCCTCCAGGACTTTCACCATCTCCACGGACGAGGCGGGGTCCAGCATGGTGTCGGAGTCACACACCTACACAAACACAAAGCATCAGCGTGAGGACACGGGAAGTGTACAACAGAGTGGAGGGTCAGTTCTAATAATATCCAAACACGAGCCCTGTTGAAGGCTGCTACTTACACTGAAGGGCGTCAGTGTGAGGGAACCAAGCTAATCACCCACTGAAAGAAAACATTCTTTGGAACTGACCTCACAAAGCCACATCTGTATTATGACGCCGATGAAGAAAAGATGTATTTATTTTAGAACTGTACTAGACTGTGAACACGGCACTCACACACGCTCGTTTGGCTTTAAGAATTGTACTTTTCACAGAGGGACTTTTGAGCATAATGAGAACAGGTCAAATAAAAGTTATTTCCCATACAGATGTGGATTCTTCTATTAATTCCACTTACATATATGTGTGCATTACATTTAAAATGTCATTCATACTTGTTCAAAGATATTTTATACGGTTTCTCCACATGTTTTTTTATCCCACTCCTTTCCCTGGCACTTCCTTGCCTCCCGCTCCTTGAGCTTGGTACATTCCAAAGAACGTTGTGGGGTTCTAATGAGACAGTTAGTCACGGAGGCCGTTATTCAGTTCGAGCTCTCAGGTGTGCATGCTGTGAGTAAACTGCTCACTTTACTTACCTAAGTGTACGTTGTATGAGTGTGTTGTCACAGTAGCATATAGTGAGGATATTCACTAGAGTAGAGTGTGGTGCAGGCTCCACACACACGACCTCAGGGTGTTCTTTTTAATACTGATGTTTTGAAGACCAGGCTCTGACGTGTTCAACTCCAGTCAGTCAGGCCTCCCTAAGTTAAGATGAGGAATGTGATTTCTACATGATCAGAGGGGCATGGCGAGAGAAAGATCAAACTCTTCTTATTGAGCGTGTGTTGTTCTGTAGCTATCTCTTTGCTATGACATGAACTCTTGTCCACTTCACGGGTTTTGTGGCTCTTTCAGTAGAAATTTTAACAGAGACAGAGTGGATAAAACAGACAACAGTCTTCTTCCTGAAAGAAGCGGAGTCCAAAGAATGATCTACGGCCTCCCACGCATCACTTGCCACTGGCTTAAAGAATCACTATGGAGGTACTGATGCTCTTTAAGATGGGCAGATGGAACCTACTCCAGGTTGAACATGATAGAACATTCTCTCCTTGGACCTGTTGAGCACCAAGGGAAGTATGAAAGCTTGCTTTCTCGCAGAAAACTTGTTCTTACTTCTTGCTGATTTCTTTTCGACTCCTGATCTTAACCTGAGTACTCAAAAATGTAGTATTTGCCCCATCCTTGTTTGCACTCATAAATTCCTCATGCATGCTTTTGATTCTTCTCTGAAACTAAAGTCACCCCTCAACCTCAGCAAATGAATCTTTCCTTTTCTAACTGGAGCTTCTCAAATAAATGATTCCTATTCTATTTTAGCATGACAGCCACACTGCATTCCAGCATCTTTCCATTTCTTGACTGTACTCTGGGAATGCTCCTCTATTTGACCTTAGAACTTCTCACATTTCTCCATTCAAAGCAATGCCAAAGCTTGATGCTGCCTCAAAAACTACAACTCGCATCAGCCTTGACATTGGTGAACTCCACTAGCTTCCTCTTGAAGCCCACATCACCTTCAAAGCTGCTTCTGTTGGCTCCAAGGTGATTAACATTAACCATTCTGTTTACCTCTCTCCAAAATGTACCATTGCCATGGGTCTGGTGTCCACCCATAGCAAGTGGCTACTTTGCTTGACAACCTCAGCAGTAAAGTCAAAACATCGCTTAAATTGCTTCTCATTAACTAGAGACTTGTCTCCTCCCGGTCGGCGGTCTACATTCTGGGGGTTGCATATCTGCTGTGAAAGTTGGATTCTCTGTATGTCACTATTTTAAGCAGCCAACAAAGATAGCTAGAACTAAAACATGCAATAGTTGTAAAAACAGCCCAAAGACTTTGGTGCATCTTTTCAGTCTGAGTTAGTTAAAACGCGCCTATTTTGGTATTTAGAAAACAGATATACGCACAACTATTAAAACACCTCGTCTCACTTCAGTAGATATAGCTATTTTACAGTTCAAGGACAGGGAAAGTGAGAAAGAATTTAAATGTAACTCTGTACAAGCTGCATTATCAGTATCAGAGGAGGATCCAAAAACTACAACGCTAAAAAGGACTCTGAAGATCATCATCTTTATTAAGGTAAAGGACCTTGGGGCATATTAGCAAGAACGGCGTTAAAATTATCACCGCTTTAGCGGCAGGAAACTGCTGCTAAAGCGGCCATAATGGGCTTGATAATATGCCCTTGAGAATTCCAATAGAAGCCCAGGATCACAGCAGAACATGGGCTTCTATTGGTATTCTCTAGGGCATATTATCAAGCCCATTATCGCCGCTTTAGCGGCAGTTTCCTGCCGCTAAAGCGGCGATAATTTTAACGCGTTCTTGCCAATATGCCCCCTTATGTTTAGCAGAGGATTCCGTGCACGCTAAAATACCGGAGGTTAAACCAAAGGTACAAAAACATAGCACGTGGTGTAGGGTGGCCACGAAGGCATCTCACTTCTCTACCACCATCTTCAATAAGGCCCTAAAATCCCAGCGGCCATCCAATATTGGAAACCCAGATCAGGTGTCAGAATATCATCAGTAGAGCAGAGGTGACCAACTTCATTTCAAGAACAGATCCATGTGAAATGTTCGGGCTTACGCCTGAATACGTAAATGATTCTCATTCAGGTTTATTGATGGTAATTTATCTTATGAGGATATCCTAATGATTTGACATAGATCCAATGCTAGTGGACCAATATTGGACACCTGCAGTGTACAAACAGGTGCCTAGAGAAGCACAAGGTCACCTTGTGTATATTTTATGTCACCAGAAACATGCAGCCTCTTCCTTTAAAAAAAAAAAGTGGCATGGCGAGCAATCAATAGAACAGATAGAAGTAATGCTAAGGTACGGAAAGTAAACATGTGTTGTTTTCCTGCATAGGCGCCTTATCATCAGTTTAGGTAGAAACAAAGGAATGCTTAGACATTTGTACTTGCATTCATAAAATATACTTGAATACCGTTTGCTAAATAATTGTTTTAGGCCATTCTCCTTTCAACTTTTATTAACACTGGTTTATGGCAAATCGGAGTTGTCTACTTTAGTTAGTTTATTTGAATGACAGGATGTATGGAGCTCACTTGACCAAATTAGTCTGGAAGGCACACTACACATTTCCGGTTATTATTTAGCTTAAAAAAGGAGCTCATTGGTCATCAGTCCATTATACATCAGTAGAAAGTCATGTTGATTGCATTTTTAAAACCCTTAACAGTCCTCAAAATTGATGAGCTTTGATGCTGGGGATTACCCGTTCCTGCATTAGCTTTCACCCGCACTGCCTGTTTTGTTTTCATTACAACCATCGTCTGCAGGTCTGTGTGGTTGATATTACATTAGTGTATTCGTATCTTTAACAGAGTTGATATCAAATACTAGGCTTTTTGAGTTACTCAAACTAAGATAGCATTGATTTGAGACATTTCAAGCATGAAGGCTTTGGAAACTTGGTTGATTTCATTGTTGTCAAGTCACACTTGCTTTAGAAGTATTACAGTAGAAGAGAACCAGCTTGACTATCCTCTGCTCTTGCAAGGCAACAATACTCTAGTAACAAGGTACATTTACATATTTTAATGGTATCTGTATGTGCTCAAAAGCTTTTAGTTATGGAGCCAAAAAATTATCAAAACTTTTTTCTGAATTCACTTATGTGGGTGGCAGTACTTTGCTTGGTTTAGTCACTTATTAAAATGATGAATCTCAGCAGCCGCAGAACTGATACGAACAAATGCTTGATAACACCTATGTGTAGCAGATACCCTCAGAGAACCCCAATTGGCTCTATTCATCACACATCTGTACAACTTAGTTCAAAGTGGTGTTCTTTGCAAACCACCATCAACTCTTCCACTTGGGGTCCTCAAGACCCAAGAAACTCCACGCTAATGCAGTCTTTCAAGGATCCATCCTCTCCCCTTGATCCCCAATCTCTTACACACTCTTATACACGCTTACTGACAACAACATTGAAAGCCATTAATGTACTCTTGATACTCAACTCAAAATCTCCTTGACTAGTAACAATCAGCGACTCAGACCCAGTCTCAATGTAATACAGAACTGTTTGACAAATAGCCACAGAAAACTCAACCCAACAAACACAGAATGCCTTTTGATTCCCAACGACCCCAAACAACGACAGGACTAAGCTGAACTCTCAGACAGGAACCTAAAAGTCTTTGCCCACTAGCTGACAACCAAGGTAAACTCACTTGGAGTCATCCTTGACACAGACGTATCCTTCAAAGTACACACCTACAAGAAAAACTAGGGAGCATGGTATCAGTCCTTCCTTCGGAAAAAAATGAAATCCTGGGTACCCTATTTTGAATTCAGGACAACAGTGCAAGCATTAGTCCTTTCTTGTCTGGATAGAGGAATGCCCTTTTTAACAGCCTTCCTAATAGAAATCTGACACGCAGAAAGGTATGCTGCATTCTGCAGTATGGCTCATCAAAGGCCTCTAGTAGTTCAACCACATCAGCCCAACACTAAGAGAATTACACCAGTCCACCATTCTAGTCTGAATCGTCTTAAAGATCTATAAGGCCATCAGACACAGCAGCTCTGTGTAAGTGGCTGAGAAATGAACACATTTAGTGGGCAGCGCCAAACCGTGAGTCAAGGCCTGGTCTTGCTGGAGATAATGAAATGCAAGAAGGGAAAGACCAGAAGGCAGATCTTCTCCATCCACTCATCCAACATCTGGAACAACATTCTCATTAACACCATGATGGTCCCTACCCTCCTTCAATTCAGAAAGAAATTGAAGTCACTTCTCTTCAGTAATAGGCCTAAACAGGTTATGTACAAAGCTCATTTCATAAACAATCTTGAATGATATCCCAAGACTCCTGTACATTTTTCAGCAGTCCAGCTAGGTTTTTTTACACTCAAAACGTTGCAAATGAACTCCGGCCGAGGGCAGAAGTAAGTGTATTTCAAATGTGGGATTTAGAGGAAACCATGTCCCCACTGTAAGAATATTTTCCCAGGCAGAAACAATGTTAAATTATGAAAGCACATTAATTAGCATTGCATTTTTATCTTCAGAATTTTCAGAAATACTAAATGATTTGATTTTATCATTGTGAGTTGCCCTGAAAACAATGACTGTCAATCTTTTTTCTGGGGAAATCCTGTAATTCCTTAAGAATTCCATGCACCTCAGAAACATGATCTATTTCTCTGCCTATCTGGATTTCTGTCTGTCTGTATATTTGGATTTCTCTCTTAAGTTTCTTAAGCAAGATACTGCGAGGAAATAACAGAATTGTTGGGTTCACAATATCTCACAAATCTCGAGGAAACAGATAAGACCTGCAATATAATCAAGACTTCGATACGAAACGAAAGTGATCAAAAGAGGACTGAATTGCTTCCTGTAACATTGCACTCCATAACTAGACCCAATTAGGGATGCCTACAGACAGATGTTACACAGAAGCATATGTGTTCAGTGGGTATGAAGGCTGTGACTGTGCACTTAACGAGGAATTAAGCAGTGCTGCAGCTCTCATGTCAGTGTTCTGCATACAGCGAGTGTAGACAGAATTCTTTGAAGGAGATATCCCTATAGGTAACTATTGCCCAACCTCCAACTGACTCTTCCCATCAAACATTCCACAGCACCATCACTCACCAACATTCCACACCACAGTCACACAGGGTGAGCAGCAGATACAACAGTAACCCAGTTGTATGATTGTTAAACATTGTGGTACTAGGATAATCCCTTCTCTACTGAAAGAAGATGTGTGAAGACCGAGCACTGCATGAATTGTGACTCCTCCCAGAAACATCCCATAAGCATAAGCTGCCTCGGTACCGAGGCCATGGGGCCATTAATAAGCATGAATCAGTGCACAGATGGGTACCTTCCTAGGGTGGACACAATGGCAGGTATGCACAGAACATTTACAGAACGTGTTTTAGGGTGGGCTGCAGAAAGCAGCACAGTGATCTAAAACCTCCCTGAGTACATTACAGCCTACACAATTATTGCTTTCAATGTCCTGAAGAATAATTACAAACCTAATATAAACCTAATTTTGGACCAGTACAAGAGGAAGACAATCTTACTCTTTGGTTGACCAGAGATCCAGTGGCGGCTCGCAGAAGGAGTGCTGCAGGGCGGTGGGGCGGGGGAGGGTTTGGGTGGGGGTGTAGTGGAGTCGGACATACGACGGGCAGGAGTAAGGTAAGTAAATAAATAAATAAAACTATTTACCTTGCGCTCGCTGCATCGCCAACTCGGCGATGCAGCGAGTGCAAGGTAAATAGTTTTATTTACTTACCTTACTCCTGCCCGTCGTATGTCTGACTCCACTACCCCCCCACCCAACCCCTCCCCCGCCCCGCAGCACTCCCTCTGTGAGCCGCCACTGCAGAGATCCAGAATTCAGAGGGCATTTCAGTGGAATAACACGCGGACCAAGGAATGCTTGGTAAAATTATGTGTCTTTTTCCAGCTTCGGGGAAAATAACAGACCCAGATCCACACACATTTGCCACTTGGTGGGGGCAGTTCGTGAATCTGTCTGGCCCTTTTCTCACAGCTGTGGTGCAGTGAGTTAAGACAGGGTAGTAGGAGGGCAAAGCTGGTTTCATTCGAACTGGAGGAATCCTTTTATGCTCATCCATGTTGCAGTATGTGGGTAGGCAGGGCCCAGGCGCAGCAGCTACCCTCAGGCCCTGCAGCTCCGCCAGCATGTCTGGGCCTGGCATCTCCGGGCCTGGAGTTTGCGTAACAAATGATACCTGCCCCATTGACTCCGGGAAACTCATAGTTGTACTTTGTCTTTTTAATGTTTAACATTAAAAAGAGTATTTTATAGCCCCAAAAATGTCAAAGCCTTCAAGCACTACAGCATTCACTTTTGCAAACTGGAATCTACTGTCATGATAGTATCAATCACAAAACATGGCTGTGTTCAAGTTGATGTCTCAATTTTAAATGTAGCTTCGAAAGCAATTGTTTCACAATATTTAACTCTCTTTCAACTAATGCAGGAGTGGTCACCGCAATGAGCTCCATCTTTAAAATGTGTGTGAGCCACCCATATGTGTTTATTTGAGAACTGTGAGGTATTGGTCAACTAATGAATGTAGATAACTGAAACCATGTGAAACAGTGAACAAATGTAGGGACGTTTACGACTTTGGCGGTGCTGCGCCGGCTCTGCAACAGCTCAGCACCGCCAAAGCCGTGCAGGGACCGCCCATCAGATTACAAGTTGAACTTGTGTCTGGTGGACTTTTTCTGTCTTTTCTTTTGCGTTCCCATGACAGTGCCCTGAAAATGGGCACTGCAATGGGAATGCAAAAGAAGTTCCAGAACGACATGCACTGTGAAGTACATGCTGCCCTGAAACTTGGGGTGCATGCAAACAGGGGGGCACATGTTGTGCCCCCCCTGAATGCATCCCCATGGCGGCTGGGTCATGGGGTCCTGTAGGGCCCCCATTGTTTCCCCTCTGCCAGCCTTTTCATGGCGGTGAGCCCGCCATGAAAAGGGTCCCAGAGGGGAAACTCATTATATGCTCGGCTGACATGGCAGTCCAGCCGTGCATATTATATAGGCCCTCTGCACTGCACCACCACCAGGGAACAGGCACAGCCAGCGCAACAGTGGACGGTCCTAAAAGCCGCCTCGTAATGAGGCGGACGCAGAACCGCCACCGCTGTGCCACCGCTGAACCTATTTCCACCTCAAGATCAAAAACCTCTACGACAACTTCATCGACCATCCACCAGGCGCCACAGACGGCCCCCCACCTCCCAGAAACACCAGCCAGCCCACCATCTCCAACTGGACACCGATCACGGCCGAAGACACCGCCTCGACCATGAAAAGCATCCACTCGGGGGCCCCCACCGACCCCTGCCCTCCTCACATCTACCACAGAGCCGCGGCCACCATCGCACCCGAACTACAACGCACCATCAACACCACCTTCAAAACAGGCACCTTCCCAGACGACTGGAAGCGCGCAGAAGTCAGACCCCTGCTCAAGAAGCCCACAGCTGACCCCACCGACCTCAAGAACTATCGGCCCATCTCGCTCCTCCCCTTCGCAGCCAAAGTTGCAGAGAAAACAGTCAACAGGAAACTGACACGATTCATTGAAGAGAACGCTGTCCTTGACCTGTTTCAATCCGGATTTCGAAGCAACCACAGCACAGAGACCGCCCTACTCGCTGCCACAGACGACATCCGCACCCTCCTGGACCAAGGCCACTCCACAGCCCTCATCCTACTCGACCTATCAGCGGCCTTCGACACCGTCTCCCACCACACACTAGTCGCCAGACTACACGACGCAGGCATACAAGGAATAGCCCTGGATTGGATCCGATCATTGCTCACCGGAAGAAGCCAAAGGATCAGATTCCCACCCTTCCTCTCCGACCCCACGAAAATCACCTGCGCAGTCCCACAGGGTTCATCACTGAGCCCCTCCCTCTTCAACATCTACATGGCCCCCCTCGCAGCCATCGTCCGACAACACGGCTTCAACATCGTATCCTACGCTGACGACACCCAGCTCATCCTCTCCCTCACCAAAGACCCCACCACTGACAAACTCATCTTCCAGAAAGGAATGCAAGACGTCGTAGTCTGGATGACCAACAGCTGCCTGAAGCTCAACGCCCAGAAGACAGAAGTCCTCGTCCTCGGTACCACCCCTTCTCCATGGGACAGCACCTGGTGGCCGACCGCCCTCGGAAGCCCACCTACCCCCTCAGACCACGCCAAGAACCTCGGCATCGTACTCGACTCATCACTCACCATGAACCGACAGGTCAACGCCGTCACCTCCAGCTGCTTCAACACCCTCCACATCCTCCGCAAGACCTTTAAGTGGATCCCCCTGAGTCAAGGAAGACAGTCACCCACGCACTCATCACCAGCAGACTGGACTATGGAAACGCACTCTACGCCGGCATCAACAAGTCCCTACTCCGCAAACTCCAGACAATACAGAACACCGCCACCAGACTCGTCCTCGGCATCCCCCGACATGAACACATCAGCCAACACCTACGAAGTCTCCACAGGCTCACCGTGGAGAAAAGAGTCACTTTCAAAATCCTCACTCACGCCTACAAATGCCTACACAACAACGGACCCAAATACCTCAACGACAGAACCAACTTCCACGTACCCAAAAGAAACCTCCGATCTTCCAACCTCGCACTGGCCGAAACCCCGCGCATCCACAGAGCCAGAGCAGGCGGAAGATCCTTCTCTCACATTGCAGCCAAGACCTGGAACGAGCTACCAGCAGACATCAGACGCGCCCCCTCCCTGAACACCTTCAGGAAGACCCTCAAGACCTGGCTCTTCGGCTAAACAGATCTGCGGACCCCCTCCCCCCCGCTCAGCGCCTTGAGACCCTCACGGGTGAGTAGCGCGCTTACAATTCCCTGATTGATTGATTGATTGACAGTGAGCGGACTCGAAATCGGGCCCTTTGTTCCACAAAACAGGACCTCTCATAACCATCTCTTAGATGTTTAATGTTTAGAGAAACAAGAGAGTAAGTTCCTTTTATTTAGCGTAAATTTGTGAATTCAACACCATTGATGTACGTGTCTGTGTAAACTGAAAAACTGAGAATTCCCCACAAGTAGCTGGAAGGCAGTGAAAAGATAGAGCATATTTAGCATTGTTATCTCGTGCAAAGAGTAATATTACTCATATACCAGAGCTACACTGTGGAGTCATCTTAGAAATGCTAGAGTTGATCTAAATCAATAGATTTCCAAGGGTACCTCCTCTACGCTCTTCATGCTGCTTACAGCCTTTATATTTAAATAAGTGAGCTCAAACTGGGTAGACTGTAACATAAACATGATGAGAGTCCATATGTGCATCCAATGGATGGCTTCTATTGGTACCCTTACATGACTCTTTGACTTGAGGGGGTTGGCGGTACAACAAAGTGCAATGAATTCTCACAAAGCAATCAGGTGTTACCCGGAGGGTATATCACACCAAGGCAGAATTTCTCTGAATGAAAGGGGTAAGTTCCACAGTACACCTACATAAAACTAGCATGTATGAACGACATGCACACTTCCCCATGGGGCTCTACAGTTATTAAGGCCAAGATTCTTAAAACTCAAGGATCGCTTGCTACAGAGGCGTGTGCATGAATATTGTGGTGATTTACAACTCTACCCAATTCTTTGACTCATTAAGCATGAGCTGGGCAAAAAAAGAATTGCTTAACTTACCTTCTAGGGTTGCGTGAAATTTGCGTAATTTCCCTTGGCGTGATTAGATGAAATTTCAGAAAAATTGTGTGAAATTACGCAAAATACAAACTAGGCATTTAGCACTATATTTTAGTGCAAAATGCATCCTTGAGTTTATTTTGGACTCGAGGACGCATTTCACCCTAAAAAAAAGTGCAAAAAACACACAAGTGCGGTGAACAACAGCTCGTGCATTCTGTGTTTGCATTGTTCCTGTGCTTCCATGATAGGAATTTTACCTGAACTAACTTGAAATTACACAACGTTGTATAATGGAGTAATTTTGGTTATTTTGCATAAAACGCCTAATAGCGGAAATTCATTATGCCAAACATACTGAAAATTTTGCACGGGCGTACTTCCCTGTTGTTTGACAATTGTTACCTAAAGCTATGTATGTGGATTCTCTGCTTTGCATAAAATACACATAAATAGCATTAAAAGATCTCGACACTACAAAAATTGAGTTATATTTCCTCTTTTTACACATAGATGAAATTGGAGAAGACAAAAATGTCAATCACATTTTAAATCGGTAAGAAAGGTCTATTCATTGAGCAATATGTAGCGCCTATGTGACCCAATATATACCCCAGGTAGTTTAAGACCACTCTACTATTCAGCAATTGACTCAGGGAAAAGCTCTTTATTTGACCTTGAAATGATGTTTGGGGTTGGAAGGCTTGCCTGGACTTGATTACATTTCCTTCCCCATGATTTAATGTGTCCATTTTATATGGTTACTACATATTTAAATTTATGTGTCTCGCTGTGTATCAAAACATGACGTTTTACCATTTCATTCATGTTATTTGAATATTGTTGTAATTAGGTTGTGCACGATTTTTTGTTGTTCATAAATGTTGAATGTTGTACTTCTCTCAGTACATCCAATTTTAAATCATGTAAAAACACGTCTTCTATATGGTGTTTTTGCTGCCGTGCGTGTGAAACGCCCATATTTAGGAATCTTACAGGAATTTGATTTGCCAAACATAAATCTTAGGACGGGTAAGCTCGGGATAGAACGCACTCATACTGAGTTGCATGCAGCGCAACAAATGCATTTTAAAGCAGTGACGCTGAGGGAAGACCCCTGGCAGAAGCGCCAGGTGCAAGCGTGGCGCCTATTGCCAGAAATCTGTCTGTGGCCCGGCAGCTGCTGCCTAGATTCACAACATCCCTTTGCAGGCCGCTGGGAATCACCGCGCCGAGGAAATCGAAAACCAATCACGAGCAAATGTGCACAGCTCGCACCGGAGGAAGTCCTGGGAAACGGGAGAAGTCAGGAAGTGCAGCCATTTAAATTACACAGTGACACGCGTTTCGACTCGGACAACGTCACGATTGAGAATAATTGGGCATCAGATTTGTACAACTATTAGAGCTTGGCTCCGAGGTGATGCGCAGCTGTGGGAGTACACAGAGGAGTTTATGCTTAGAGACGCCTGGTCACTGCAGAAAGCAAGATTAATCGCGGTACAACAGGGAGGGATTGTGGAAACAAGTACAGTGAGTTAAAGATCCAGGAGCTTTGGAACTGGCACAAAATGACTTTTCATTGACAGGCAGGGTGCAAAGTGTGTGACATGATAATTAGGACATCACAACGCTACAGCAACCCTCCAATCCTCGATGAAAAATGGCTGCTCGCTTGAAAAGCAACCATTGATCATTACAATCATTAGCGAAACCACATGGGCGCAGACTGACAAGGCACAGCATTGAGTGTTCCAACAAATTACCGAGGAGGTTATCCCAGGGCATTGTGGGGGATAGGAATAATTGCTCCCCATGAAACCTGGATGGATCTAGCTCTAGGCACACCATTATAAGTTTGGCCAGCAGATTCTGGGAGACCGGCAATGATAGATCTTTCTGGTTATAGCCTCCTTAGACTATTTCATCGTCAATGTTTGGGTCCGGAAAAGGGATCAGCACGATAGGGAAAGACCACTGCTATCTTTGAAAAGAACCACACAGTTAATGTCACTCTTGCAATGACTTCCATCTTGAAGAAGAATGTGTTTTATCTCATGGGAAATCCACTGGCCCAAAAATACATCCCAGCAGGTTTCATTTCAATGTAGGATGTCTCACGTTGTCCTTGTGTCCCTGTTTCACAATCCATTTTTTTTAACTTGCATGCGCACAGAGAAGCCAAGAAAAATGTTTCCTGATCCACCATGGGCACTGTCATGTGGGCAACTAATTTCTTCAATTGAGGGTTTGTGTGAAGTGCTGTATGCCGAACACATACTGCCTCTCTATGGCAGGGGCATGGGGGAGAGAGACACATCATATGACAGGTTCCTAGATGGTCCAAGATGTTCTGCAGATCCACTGATAGGCCATGATGCAAAACAGCATCCTATGTAGGCATAGGGACTCGTGCATCACCATGTACACTGCAAAGAATACAGCCTTCTGGTTGTAAGACTGGGGCAAAAGCCTTGAGCCTGTGCCCTAGTAACAGTGGGCACCGTAGGCATCTGAGCAGCTAAAAGGCAAGCACTAGCAGTACCTTGGGGCCAATGGTAGGACCATCTGCCTAATTTGGTGCCCCCGTATAGTAGGCTGAGGTGAAGAAGGAATTTTTTATGAACAATGGCAATGTTAGACTGTAATAGGGCACAAGGATGAGTCATGAAGGCGCACACCTCCCACATAATAATAATATGTGGATTTATGTAGCACGGCTAATCACCCCTGAGGGCCTTTAGACCCTGTCCACAGGCGCGGGAGATTAAGTGATTTGCCCAGAATCACAGGATGTTGAGCCGACGCCGAAACTCGAACCTGAATCCCCAGCTCCAAAGTCGGCAGCTCTGTACGCTATGCCACACCCTTCCTACATGTAAACATCCAAGGTGTCTGCCTTACACTGTGCATGGTGAGACAAACACAGTTGAAAGTGTAAATCAGCCCAGAGTCATTTCAGAGCCCTTTATGCTTTGTTTAGTAGAGGACCCTAAGGCTCATGCGCTAAGTTTGTGAGAATGATAATCTCTTATTAGGGATGCAAATGAAAGAACCTGCATTTCAGAGGATAGCTCTTTAGGCCCCTGTTGCATATGTAGCTGTAGTGCCAGGGGCACACTGAATTCAGAAGGCCTACCTCATTAAATCTGCTAGTGCAAATGTATGCACAACCAAGTATGGGACGCAGAGGAATCAAAAACGAAGGAGGAATGACTAGAGGCATAAAACAACAGATCTAGAAAGATGGGACACAAAATGCAGTTTTTTCTACTTAAGTGAAGTAACTACAACTAACAGAAGATCACTAGTTTCTGGGAGGCTGGGAACCATAGACATTTAAGCATTTGAGCCCATTGCAGAGGATAGTGAAGGTTGTTAAAGGCCCTGGACTCAAGGTATATCGAGGGTGAGGGCATTTAACAACATTATAGTCTGAGCAGAAGGGCTATAAGGCTATTAGAACATTCCACTCACTGAGGGTAGAATGTTATAAATTAAAAAGGAAGAAATAGAAAGACAACCATTTCACTGTTGGAGCAGAAGGTCTGTATGAGCCATCATTGGCCCTGAGCCACTTTATTGACTTCAATGGACCTCTCAATATTACACTGTTCTAATTCTGGTTATGGTCGCCTAAAAATACTCGTCCTCATGCAACAGGGGCTGCAACAGGAGCTGCCCTCTGAAATGTGAAGGAAACTGTCATTGAGACACAGGAAAATTGGGAAGACTTGTATGTGATGGTGATAGAAACCTTAGCATCAGATTATGCATTGATTATTGCTGAGAAATAAATGTGATGACAGAGCCTCCACATATTTAAAATAGCATTCTTTTATGCACAATAAGTACAGTATTAAAATGAAATATAATCAATATTGTCTAATGAAGATGGCTTTGATATTTTTGGTTTTCAATTTAGACACAATGGTAAAGATTTCCACATGAATTTTTACAGATTTCATAGGTGTTTCCCACAGAATGTAACTTTTTTTCCCCATAGAAAATGGGGAAAAAATGCCAGGAGCTTTCATACAGTGTTCTGAAGTTATGGATTGCCTCTAGTAATCAGAAATGACCATTGGAGATATTTCTGCAGCCCTACATAATGCCTATAATTATTATTGTGAACCACCAAACTTAATGTCTACCAGTACTTGGAATGAAATGCTGAGGAAGGGTGTTCTAAGTGCTGAATCCTTGATTGCGGAAGCCATAGCAGATGTTACTTAGGTCGCCTTTTCATAGTAGGTCTCCACCCCTAAAGACCATCTGCCATTAGGCCAGGAATATATATTTTGGATCTAGATGGATGCACCTTCACTGAAATTAGCTCTTGCAGTCTTTGGATAGAATCTAAATATTCTCTGCTGCACAGATGTCCACACCAGCAACCAGAATAAAGACACTGCTCTTGGGCAGTTTTTTCACCTTTTGGCACCACATAAGAATTCAAAACCATCGGTATGGGCCTTTGTCCAAAACATATTGCCCAGGCATCAAGGACCAATGTAATGTGAAGTGGAAGTTTCTTCATTTGAATGATTGTTTGATTCCTTGAAAATTAGGTAAAGCCTTTGCCAATGCCCATGTGAGATATTAACGGCAAGGGCACATCTGCACCACGGCCTTGGAGCAACGCTGGAGGTGGTTCACATCTAGGGATCTTCCACATCCCTTTGTTGAGAGCCCTACCCTTTCAATGTCAAGATTGAGATACCTCTTACGCAAATATGATGGTGAAGCAATGATCGTGAGGTCTGTGTTTGTGCAGGTACACTCTGCATGCTTGTCCCTGAGGGGAGCCTTGAAGACCTCTAAGAGGCAGGACTCAATGTTTAACTGCACCCTCCTACATGAGGACCCTCAGACCCACCATGAAGGGGTACCTGCCACTGACAGAGAAACACAGTGTGATGGGAGAACTGCTCTCTGTCTGACCATGCTGTATGCAGTCCACAGTGGATGCGCTAACTTGACAAGCTAGCGTGTGTGCGAATAGAGTGATTTTTTGTTAAATTTGTAGCTAGGCCCTTTCAGGTCAGGCATACCCAGTGAAGGTACACACTGGCTTAAACAAGCACCATGTGTCCCTTCTGTAACCCAGCCTCAGTTCTGTGGACCCCTTGATAGCTTGTCAGACGGATTTTAAGAACTGGTCTCACTCCTATTCAAGTAGGTCATAGCTACACATCTGATTGGGACCTAAGCAATGTATTGTGAAAACTCACAACTTTTATTTAAGAAAAAGCTCACCTGCAGAAAGCAGTGCTGGTGATTTTTTCTATATACCAGGTTTACTTTATATTTTGTGCCATGTTCCAGTCTACTTTATTGCACAAGATAAAATGCAGCGGAAAGATGTAGAACAGTAATTGCAACCTAAGAAAATGTGAAGAATGTGGTGCACTAAACTACGTCACACTCTGCTAGCCGTGCCACTTCATCTGTAATTACACAGAGACATAGGCCCTCATTACAAGATGGACAAACTTTGGTGCAGAGATACTGGGGGGCTGAATTAAAATTACCAGGTGGTAGCTCCATTTTTCCTTAAAATGGGGAATAACTGCTCCGACCTGGAGTTACTGGGTGATTTACCTGGTAACTGTTCACCACTTTGGTGAAAAACAAAACACCAACATTTTCTGCTTGCTCTGAGCAAGTGCAAGCTGCGGAAGGATTTTCAATCATATGTCAGGAAGTGATGCAGGATGGTCCAGGGCATGTTTGTGCCTGTCTGTGGAAGCATTGTTTGGTCTTCCCAGACTGCTTCATGTGGCTTATGGGAGCCAGGAAATGCGGCTGCCCACTGAACCTACCCAGCAGCATTAGCCACAGGCCCAGTGTCTCCGGGGCCAAAATTATCTGGTTTACAGTTTTCGGACCTGACCATTTTGGGCAGCGACACACTTGTAATGGCAACTTAGAGTATTCACCCAGAGTTATCGCTCGGGTGAAATTTGCCAACTCATAATGTGGGTCATACTTGGAGATAATCCGGCCTGTCTTTGAGGAGCGCTACAAGTCTTAAGGGATGGCCTATGTGCTGGTATGGGAGGATGCATGTTACATGTAGTTTCCATATTTTGTCTGATCAAAAGCATATTAAACACAGGTGCAAAAAGACTAGTGGCTCTTTATCTTGATTGAGTAAAAATTAAAATATTGGTATTTTGGCATTTATTTTTAGAAATGAATCTTAGGTAATATGTAAATTTGCTTGTCACACAGCAGCATGAAGCTGACCCCTTACACGAGGCAACATTTTTAATTCCGTTCCAATACAAAAATCTATCCATTTATGATGAGAAATGATAACCATATCTGTAAGGAATGAGTTACGTGTTTGTGAAACGTAGTGAAACAACTATTAGTTTGACGTGGCAGCTGTGCTTAGGCATGTTATCATGTTTTTTAACAACTTCCAATAGGAGTAAGGTTCAGAACTTGTACCGCAGTAGTTTCAAGGAATACTCCATTGCCTTTGAAACAGTGGGGCATATTTAGAAGCCCCTATCGCCATTACAGCGTCACTTTTTCTGAAGTTGTGGTGGCGAAAGGGGCTTCGCCTTATCACAAAGCAGCGTTTAGCCACTTGACGTGGCTTAATGCCACCTTGTGAATAAGGCCCCCTTTCACCCTAGCGTGATAGGGGTGTAGCGTGAAAGGGGTGTAGCGTGAAAGGGGTGGGCAATGGGTGTTGCGGAGGGTGTTCCACTGCAACACCATTGATTTTGACGCTGCCCCATATTCACAAGGGCAGCGTAAATATGGGGCAGAGCCAAAATTAAGATCAGGGAAAACCTGGTCTTAAACAGGCGCAACGAGGAGAAATGTTTCATTTGTCCTCGTTTTTGCTGTTTCTGTGTGTGTTGCATTGTGCAGCAGACAAAGAGAAAGCAAAAGGCCATTGACTGATTATGTGCAGGAAGGTGACCCTTCCTGCACATACAAAATCATTTTTAAAAAAGTGACGTTTTGCAACTTCTATGTGTGCTGCATTAAGCAGCACACACAGAAGTTTCAAAATGCCACTTCAGATTGTTTATGTGCAGGAAGGGACACCTTCCTGCACATAAACAATCTTCCCCTACAACGCAGGCACCCTTGCTCTCCGTGCAAGGGTGTCTGCATTGGCTGTAGGCAGCTATAATTAGCGCCAGCACAGGGGGAAATGCAGGGCTGCACCGTATCCTTGTAAATACGGTGCAGCACTGCGTTTTGGAAGTGGCAGAGCGCGGCTTTAAGCCAAGGTGGCTAACGCTGCGCTCCACCACTTCCTTGTAAATATGCCCCATGTGCTCTAAATTTCAGGACTCTCCAGACAAAGTTAAACAATCTACGGATTAATTATTAGGCTAGATTGTTTTTGATTGCTGAGCAGGCTATGCCAGATTGCTCCACTGGCATTGCCAAGCCCGCTCAGCTGTTCAGCACAGAGAAATCCTCAGACACTGGGTGCAATCACATCTAAATGCAGGTGGTGTCTCTGTGAATGAGGCTTTTTGGGATCACTGCCCTGCTTCTTTCCTTTCGCAGAATATCCGCGCTGCTCTGAGAAGCCGCAGCTCCATTTCTTGGACCAGTGCCACCAGAATCTGTTGGGTGGAGAAGTAACACATCTTCTGTGTCTGTTCCAAATCTAGGAGCAACATTAGCCAGATGTAATAGATCTGAAGGGAGGGTCCTTCCCTTCATGTCTCCTTTGGGGTCAGGGAGACCTGTCTGACTCATGTTCAAGTGAGCTTGAACTTTATAGGATTTTAGGAACAAACTGTGGCGATTTAGAGCACTGCATTACTCCATGTCTGCCACACTACAATGGCTCGCGTCCAATGTTAGTACGTTAAAACAAGAAAACGTTTTCGCTCTTAGAGACCCACTGGCTTTGGCAACAGAAACAAAGATGTTCTGTTATTTCTTTGTGATGCTTTCTCCGGCGTTGGAAACCCCCTATATGTTTTAAGGTTCTATGTGTGTTACTGTAGCCTTTAGACCAGCACCAACAGCTGGAATAGTCACTTTTGGGAGTTTCTTTCCATTGCAGAGTTATGCATCCCAAGCGGTAGGCCAGGTCATATAGAACGGTCAACCTCTCAGTCGATAATGACTATTCCATACCATCAGTAAAGTTCTTAGTGGCTGCATACAAGACATGCCAAGCCATGAAAATAAATCAGTCTGCACCTTCCGGCTCTCTGGGAACGACTATGTCAGACCCTCTACATAAAGCTTTCTGGGATCAGGAAAACAATGGATGAAGCTGAAAGAATATAAGCTGGAGATACACCCATCACCATGTCTGCAATAACACAGGAAAGCAACTCAGATTATACATGACACGTTGTCATGTTCTATGTTCATCTTTCTAAATCCGGGGAGAATAGGGGCTTTCAAAGCTTGTTCCAGCCCACATATCCAGGGCTTCAGGTTGTCTGATAGAACTTCAGCCTTCCACCCATGTCTTTTTGCTTCACTTACTCTGGATCCTGTGGAGTAATGAAATCTTATTGGCCGAGAAAAATAAATAAATCACATAATACATGGGCCAAATGGATTTGTTTCCTCTTTAAATATATTTCTATGGCTGATTTAATTACTTATGATGTTATGTTATGTTATGATATCTTTTGTTATGTTACACTATGTGATGTAAGCCGGATCTGGTGGCTCAGTGGACTAATGTGTCCACTGTAGGGTCCTGTGTTTGACTTCATGGTCACAGGCCAACTCAGCCTTTCATCCTTCTGAGGTCGATAAAATGAGCACCATTGAGTTGGGTAACAATAAACATCTATTATTCAGTGCCAAGATATCCGTCTGGGTGAATGTGCGCTTTACAAATACACGTTATGTGATGCTATAGTTCAATAAGTTATGTTATATAATGTTAGGTTATGACAGCGGAGATTTGTATCACGTTGCATTGCTAACAGTGTTGGCTCACAGCACTGTCAGGGCCAGGTACCTTCACAACCTCTTCTGAAGGATTCTGTTACAGACTGGAATCTGTTTCTGACTGAGTAAGATCATTAGTATTGGGGGTTCTGTTACTTGTAGTGTATGCTTGGTTGCATGTAGTGTAGTGTATGCTTGATAGTATGTTTGTAGTGTATGCTTGATTTTATATATGTAGGGGCTGATTTACAATAAACGAACGCAACGCGGTGCAGCAAGTCATTTTGCTGCGCCACGTGTGTTAGTTTTGAAGTACAGGGATGCGACATATTTACAACAATATGTCGCATCTCTGTGCTTCCCCCTGCGCTGGTGCACAAACTGCTGCCATGCGCCAACGCTGGCACCCTTGCACCATGGTGCAAGGATGCCTGCATCACGGGGATGACTGTAAAACAAGGATTGTTTATGTAAAGGAAGGGACACCTTCCTGTACATAAACAATCATTAGAGGTCATTTCCTCGTTCTATGTGTACTGCAGAATGCAGCATGCATAAAAAGAGGAAAAAAAATGAGGAGAAATGAATACATTTCTCCTCGTTGCACCTCCCTACGCCTCCTCTGGGGAGGCGTAGCAATCAGACGCATTTCCAGATTTACGATTTCTTGTAAATCTGGAAATGTGTCTGGTTCTATGGGTGTTGCGTGGGAACACCCACAGCAACACCCATGGAACGCCCCTATCACGCAAAGTGTTGCGTGTAAAGGGGCCGTATTTACAAGGACAGGAAAAGCCACACGGGGTGGCTTTTCCTGTCCTTGTAAATATGGGGCAGAAAAAAGCGCTGCCGGTGCATCACAAAAAGTGACGCACTGGCTGGGTAAGGGACTTGTAAATCTGCCCCGTAGTGTGGCTGAAGATCTTTACCAATTCGGGTACATGTCATCTGAAGGATCTGTAGGTGCCTTACCCTGCTTGAGGTATATGCATGAGATGACAGACTGTGGTGCACTCTTACAGCACACAGAGCCCCTTTAAATTAGCCCAGCTGTCTATACCTGGACAGCTTCCATTCCTTGTTATGAAAAAGTCACCTGTATCATTTCATGAAAGTAGTTATTGTGTAGGATAGGTTAACTCCATTCAGATGTGTGTATTTTCCATTTTCACATTATAAGGAAAATTCTCTGTAAAATGGGCAATCATTGTATGTGGAGCTGGTTAGGTACACGCTCCCCCACACAATGACTTACAGATAGATATACTGTACACAGATCCATTATCTGACACTTCTGCTTTGGTGGAAATAGCAGGCAGGCAGATACAGCTGGCTAAAAGCATTACAAATGTCTTAAAATGTATATCTTATGGGCCCAAGAGTGCCCTACCCTGCCCACTACCCCACTAAACTAGTTTCAGATGGCCCAGCCTAAATCATTGCTAAGCAAGGACCATTCCCTGTGAGATTCCACAACACCACATGCCCCCTCAGAGGAAACCAGAATGATGAACAAGAAAGGAAAGCACTAGGAGGAATATGACAAGCTCCCTCCTTGAGCTGAATCATCCAGATTCTAATTGTGTGTTTACAGAAATTGCAAACAATGCTTCTAAATAGTCACCTGGTATTAAAGTACAATGGTTTATTCATAGATTTGCAAACTGTGTCCTTGATTATGGCCCCTGTGATATAGAAAGGCACAACAAAATATAACACAAGTGAAAATGTAACGCAACAGCAGGGCGATGTGAACCTAAATAACCTCTTGTGATGGAATCGTTGACTTCAGTCAGATGTAGCTGAGGTAAAGGTTTCATAAATGTGTCAGGGGCCTATTAATGTGTGGGGTAAATACCCCAATTAACAATAACTCATTTCATTTTCACGTCCAGCTAGGGTGCTGCTTAAAGACTCTGCTTTGAAGCAAAAAAACTGGGTTTTCTTTCCTTATTGACTTTGCGTTTGCTCAGGCCTTGGAGAAAACTAAGAATTTATGCTTTATCATAAAAAAATATTTTGTTCTTGCATTCAATCCATAAGCAGTTTCTTTCTCACCAAATCTCCATATATTAAAACCCGCTACCACACAAGGTAAAAGAGGAGGGCGGATAAAAGTTAACTATATTTGGTATGAAAACTCAAACTTATGCTTTTCCAGATAACCACTGGTTACAAACATGCACTTTCAGCAGCCATGTTCCATTCCTAAGCAGTCTGAAAGGAGTACTGTGCTAAGAGGAGACCTGGATATTCTATAACATTCTGCGTGAGCGGCTCATACAAAGGCCTCTTTATGTCATATATGTTTGCGTTGGCCTTTAGCGAGCGCTTCAAGACCTACCTGCACATAATCCACACTTCTCCCCAGCGCTTTGAAGGCCGTGTACATTACTTCTCTTTTTCCACCCCACTTCTGCATGATGCACACAGATTTGTTGGACAGGACCAGCTGGGTCACGTGCTGCATGCTCTCCCTATGCGACTCCTCTGTCTCGTTCGCGCCTGTGCTGTGGAAGTTGCTCATCCATCTGTAGGTAGCAGATTTGTCCCTGCCCATGATCTCACTGAAGATGTCCATCATGTAAACATCATCTTCTGAGTTGCCGTCAATCACCATGATCACTTTTATGCCAGGGTACGTCAGCCGTTTGACCGACAGTAAACATTTCCGCAGGTAGTCGGGGTCTTCCTGGTAGGCAGCAATGCAGAGGGCTACAGTCTTGTTGAGCTTGATTGGCGTTTCCAGTGACCTTTTCATTTTTTTGTGTTCTAAAAAGGCAAACAGGCTTTGGATGATGAGATGAAGCGATAGAATTGCACCATAGAGCCCGAAAGAGAAATAGTAGTTGTCTGTCTGGATGAACTGGTAGCCAACAATGTAAGCCGCTGTGATGCCGAGAAGAAGAGAGACTCCGAACATGGTTGTTCCAAGTATTCTTAGGATGTTGATGAACCTTTCACAATGCATCTGTAAGCAAAGCACATGACATGATTAACTCACTGATTGATATATAACTCAACACTTTTGTCTCATGTCTAGTTGGAATCAAGTTGAAATTGGTCAAGTCTGCTTCAAGGGATTGGATTGATGAGACTTTGTATCCATCAGACTTACATGGAGATGACTCCGACAAGATGTGCCCAATGTAGGGCTACAAGGGAAAAAGCCATCCCACATTTTCATGTATGTAAGTAAGTTCATCTCTGGCCAGATGTACATGGACTTCCGTTTGCAATTTCCATATAGCAAATGTTTGCAATTCGCTATTAGGAAATCGCAAACAGCTATGTACAACAGTGTGTTTTACACTGTTTGTGATTCCCAATGGGTTGCAACGGACCTGCCTCATTAATGTTCACGAGGCAGGTCGCAATTTGCGACCCATTGTGAATGGCTGGCACTTACAGGGATGGTGGCCTGCTGGAGTCAGCAGACCACCATGTCTGTGACTGCTTTTTAAATAAAGCAGTTTTTTATTTTGAAATGCAGCTGTTTTCCTTAAAGGAAAACAGGATGCATTTAAAAAAGAAAAATGAAAAGTTTCCTTTTCAATTTTTAAGAGTAGGCAGTGGTCGGACCACTGGCTGCTCCTAAAAAAGTTTGGCACCCACATTCACAAAGGTGAAGGGGTCCCTTCGGGACCCCTTCCTATTTGCGAATAGGTTACCACTAACTTGGAGTTGGTGATAACTGCTAATGTTTGGTGTCCGCTTTCCTGGTCACAAAACATTCCTACATACCAGTGCGACTCGCTGTTAGGAAGGGACGCCCTTGGCACGCCCCTTCCTAATAGCAACTCACAAACCCAATTTGCATTTCGGTAATAGCTTACTGAATCGCAAATAGGGCTTTGTACATTTAAAAATACTTTTTTCAGGTCGCAAATGGACTAATTCTGGGAATCGAGCTGTTTTCGAGCTGAAAAAAAGCTTTGTACATCTGGCCCCTCAAATGCATACCTTACAAACATGACATGGCTCTAGCTCTGGCTCTCTACATTCAACTTTTCAAGTAGGAGTGGCCTATGCAAAGCAGGGAATTACAGCCAAAGCCTGTACACTTTTCTTTTACTGACCCCTGGGTGTACAGGGTCTTATCTTAACCATGCCCCATAGTTCACAGGCGCAGAGCAGTGCAATGCGCACACGTACTCGCTGCATGGGACTGCAGAAGACAATATTCAGTCTGCCCTTTTTTTTTGCAGTTTTATATAGCGCAAACTCGACCACGCTTTACATGAGTACCAGTTACGTTACACAAGGACACACTCATTGTTTGGTAGGCACGGGGAGATTAAATGATTTGCCCAGAATCACAGGATATTAAGCCAACGTCGAGACTCGAACCTGGATCCCCAGTTCCAAAGTCGGGAGCTCTGACCTTTATGCCAGATCCTCTCCCTTTGGGAGATGTCAGATTATCCCAACAAGAAATGGTGCTGTGATTGACTGCATAGACCTTTGTTGGTACTCTCAGGGCCCTGTTACCAAAGTATGTGGAGGTTCAGCCTGCACATCTTGAAAGAGAAGTAGGCAACACTACTCCTATGTTAAGATGTTCAGACCACTCTTCTGAGGAACTGCAGCTGCAAATATGCAACAGGATTGGGACAATATTGTGCACTTCTGAGAACAGATGCATAAAGGAAAGAATTCAAGCTGCATCTATCACTCTTTACCTTGCCATGCAACGCTGCACACCCTGTATCGAATCGCAATTAGAATGGCATTGCTAGAAACACTCCTAACACACGGCCCCTGACTACTCTATGTAAGAGCTGGATTGGCCAGATGCAGGGCCAGACTGGGAACCGAAACCGGCCCTGGCAAACTGCTCGGCCGGCCTCCCTGGGGGAAGGGTGGGGGTGCAGCAGAGCTGTTTGCCAGGGCCGGTTACAGCCAATTTTGCCGGCCCCCGGTAACAAAAATGGACCCCCAGGGGCCCAAAACCGGCCCCCACCCTGGCCGCCCACCGGGGAAACACCCGGTGCCCGCTACGGCCAGTCCGGCCCTGGCCAAATGCAGACTTGCTAGTAGATGGATTGAAAAAGACTACTTTAAAGTAGAACCATTAATGCAATTAGAGTAGTGGGGAGGCTTTCTTTTGCATGTCACCACCATAGCTATTTAGCAAATGCAGGATAACTTTAAATTCTGTAAAGACCTACATCTATTTTATTTCAAAGATCATTGGGCCTTCTGTGGTGTTATCAGGCAAACTTGACTCGTGAGATGAGTGAAGACTTAGGAGTGATTGATCATTAAACAATTTTTAGTGGGTTTTATCAACTGTAGACAATAGCAATTGTTGCAGGATATGACATTAACAAATTACAAGAGTGAATTGCACTGGCTCACACTGAAGGCTGAGGGGGACTCTGAAGTGATTAGTATGTGGCATATAACTCCATGCATTAGGAGGCAAGGGTATGGTTTCAATCAAAGAACATAAACCTTTTTCTAGATAGTCATCTCTAGTGCCCAACCACTTTTCCCTACATACTACACGCGATGCACGAAACATGCCATCACAAGTATTTCCTTATTCCATCCGCGCACTGGACAACAGTCCACCCAAATGCAGAAAAACATGACTCTTTTGGTACACTCACCCATACACGTAAGGCACTAAACACGTCTGCCAAGCTTCAATGCAATGCACCTTCTCACTAATTGACACGAACCACATAAACACTAAACATTGAACATACTCTCTACAAAACTCTCAGTTAAACACTAGCAAACATCAGACATCATGACAATTCTGTACAAAATAGGGCCAAATTCTGGAACGTGCTATGATGCCATTGAAGAAGTCATTAGCAGTATACAAATGCAAGCAACATAACATTGCCGTACGTGTGACCAACACTTACATCCGCTTTGCTCCACTCCACACTAAAGTGCAGCTAAATGAGCTATGAAGAGAACACTGGGGGCCTCATTTATGAGGCCCTACCGGCACTTTTGCGCTGCTGGAACGTCACTTTTTTGATGTTCTGCGCTGCCCTACGGCAAAAACCTATAAATGAGGCGCTCACTCTTTTGGTCATCACGCATGATCCAATTACACCTTTCACATTAGCCACACTAAAACCTACACTCTTTCATTCAAGTACAACCAACACAGTAGTGTCCTATCCATCCAGTGAAAGGTACATGGGACCTTGTCAGGAGTATAAAAATTACAATTGCAATACACTATAAACATAGTCTGATGAACTCCTGGTGTGCTAAATCTATGTGGGGGCATTACTGGTGAAGGGAAGGAGGAATTACATTATTGCACAAATTCACAGAAATATTGCCCCCATTGCGAATGGAGCAAAGAGTACTAAATTGAAATAATTAACACAGAGTAATCATGGGCTAAGATCGGAGATTAACCCCCCATGCAGTGGCGGCTCCTCCGCTAAGGCAGAGGAGCGTTGCTCCACTGCTTTGAAGCAGCGCAATGAAAAAAATAAAATGACAATAACATATGTTATTATCATTTTATTTTTTGTATTCCAGTTGCCGCCAGGTTAGGGCAGAGCGGGACTGGGGTCCCGTGATGTCGGGGAGGAGGAGTGACTGCTGCGGTACCTAAAGTGCGCATGACTGTTTGGGCCGGCCAAACAGTCATGCGCACTTTGCATGTTCTTCATAGGCTGTATTGAACATGCCCAGCCTCCCAGTCCCTCTCTGAGCACCGAACCACAGCGCTCAGACCAATCACGACGTCAGACCCATCACGACGCTGCTGTCAGCAGCGTCGTGATTGGTCAGGGGAGTCTGGAAGCCTGGGTACTTCCTGTTCCTGCGAGGAAAGGCAGCAGCTGGTAACTGCGACCAGCTGTTAAGTTTTCTTATTTTTTATTTCCAAACCCACCACCTTCCCCTCCCCCTGCCCCCTACCAGCCGCCACTGCCCCCATGTAACTAGAAAGGAGAGGTGTATGTTGAAGCACAGTGAGTGTTCTGGTGCAGTGGAAAAAAGGAAATATTACATAATGTAGATCACGGGGTTCGAATCCAGACTCTACTTCCTAGAGCAGCGCATAGGGAGGCGCTTACCTTCTCCCGCCTCCAAGCACAGCCCGCATGATGCCCGTGGCTTTCAAAAGTAACTTCTCTTTGAAACACTCCCAAAAACTCTTTGAAACACTTCCAAAAACTCACAGGTGTTTTAGGAAAAGTGTACTGCGGTATATTCTATAATGTTATCTGTCCTTAAAAGAACCATTTAAGGATATTCCGGCCTATTTGAAGTAAAAAAAAAATGCACTTCATTTTCCAATTACGTCAGAAAGTTACTGTTCAAAAGTTTTGATATGCCAATTAGCAAGGAGCACAATGAACGTATTAGAAAAAAATAACAGATTGCGATGAAGCAATATGTTTTCTCACAAAAAAAGCGACCTCTAGAAGGTTTTGCGAATTCTGGCAAAGTTCCTGAAACAATACAAAAAATGTAGGGCTTAAGAACGATCAAACACTTTATATCGCAAATAAAACGGCCACAGTGTGTTCCTTGTCCTTTTGATTACTTTTCATGATTCCCATTTCCGTGCTTTTATCAGTTGTATTATAGAAAAGATATTGGTCATCAAAACATCTGCTCGCCACAGCTGAATTTGGAACACCGCCCTCTTACGTCATGTGCCTGCAGACTTTCCCAGGTCAGTGCTCTGGAAAAAGGATGTGGAAAGAAATCATATTTCAGCCCGCAGCCCTTTGGTGAGAAAGATTCATACCTTTTTTAAGTTGATCTCAAGGTTTTTCCCACGAATAGAACTGGGAAATCTTGCAGACCTGCTATTGTGTTACAAAACACTTCTTGAAGACAAGTCTACTGACTGCCAGAAAATGAACGCTTTTATTCAAGTCTAACGCCCTTGTTTCTGCTCTTTCTTTTGCTGATCCCTGTCAGAAGGTAACGCCTCAACCTGAGGTCATCGCCTTTCCCTTTATGTTTCACTGTACTTTGGAAATCCCTTTGCCTTAACAGCATTAGAGTGACTCTGTAAAAGAACATGCAAACAGTCCCTCCCAGCTCCTCCTTGATTCGACATTTATTTTAAGGGAATTCGTGCAAGATGAGAAGAGTGGTAAACAGAGAAGAGAAGGCCCCAGTTTTGTAGGGAAAAAGAAACCCGCAGATAGGTCACTTTTTCATAGAGCAGAATACTACATATAGCGTTTTGTTAATGCACCGAATGTTTATCTTGAGGAATACATTTGGGGTGGGGACTGTGGCTGATTGTTTATCTGTGAAGGGGAGATATTGAAGAGCCTGAACACCATTCCCTTAATTCTTAATCATTTTAGAAATGTACACCTTTAAGGATGGCTAGTACATGGGGAGATTGTGTAAGGAAATATGCGAGAATCAGTAGAGTACTGATTGGTTTGAGCTGTTACAACAGGAAGTGAGGTTAGTGCAGATAGCATGGTACCAGTAGCCGGGGCTGGAATGGTACTGTTAATGGAGGTAGACATTTTTGGATGAGGAAAATAAATGTGCCAAGGCTCATGTTAATCATGCCATTTCTCAGGCACCTATGGTGTCCCCGCTGCATGATAAATGTATCTGCCCCAGGCTGAGGGACTCACCAGATGTCTCCCTACCTTTAGAACATATGCATTTGGAAAGTGCACTTACGACGTTAGTGTCCTTTAGTGTGTGAATTTATTTGTCAGATCCTTTCACAAAGCCACAGAGTATAAGTCTCAGACTTTTCTGAATGAGAGGGTGGATCCACCTTCATTTCGGGGAGCAGTGGGTACCTGTATAGACGGATGCAATCCCGACTGCTTATATCCTTACAATGGGCCTTCAGCCCCCCTCCAAGGAACGAATAGGGGGGCATATTAGCAAGACCGGCGATAAAATTATCGCCGTTTTAGCGGCAGGAAACTGCCGCTAAAATGGCGATAATGGGCTTGCTAATATGCGTTATAGAATTCAATAGAAGCCCAGGTTAGATGTCCTGCACATCTAACCTGGGCTTCTATTGGAATTCTATAACGCATATTAGCAAGCCCATTATCGCCGTTTTAGCGGCAGTTTCCTGCCGCTAAAACGGCGATAATTTTATCGCCGGTCTTGCTAATATGCCCCAGGATGCTCTAACACAGATAGGGCATGCTGTCTGGATCATACAATGGCAGACTTGTTCTCCCATTTTGCAGTGATCAGATTCTCCGGGTATTACCCGACTTTGTGGGGGACAGAAAGCAAGAATCAATGGCCTGAACCACCTTGGTCCTCTGCACAATGTCCTTCTGGGGGATTGTAAATTGTAGATCACCCAGGGTGTGTACAATTTAAGGCAAAGATCTGGCTGGAACAGGCAAAGATTGAAAACTGACTGCTCTGTGCTGAAAGGTTCCCATCTGTCTGGTGAAGGACTGAGGAGGATTGTCTCCTGATTTGCTTTAAAATCTTGGAACTGGGAGTTTCTCTGGGGACTTGGAGAATTAGGCTCTTTCTAACCCACAAGGTCTGACCAGAAGAAGCATGCCTGTTGCTTGGACCTTCTTTCACTGAGGCTAAGGAAGAGTAGAAGATGCTGACAGAGGCAGCTGCATCTGACCTGGAGGAAAAACAGTGAAACCTGTGGCTTCTGGAAGGTTGGCTGTGGTGCTGAAAGCAAGCGGGGAAGACGTTACAGTCTGGCAATCTGGACATGTAGTCATTGGCTCCTTTTAAAAGAAGGACATTTGCTACTGCAAGTGAGTAAAACACTGTTTTTGAAAGGCAGCACTTCTTCAGAACTGGTCTCTTTTAAAAACATTTTCGAAGGTTTATTTCTTGGCTGCAGTGACTGCATTGGTCATTTTTAGGTCTCGCCTAGCGTTGCAGCGCGCATGCGCTGGTCGCTCGGCGAGACATATTGTTAAGGAGGAGATTTCAGAAGGGGACTTGAAGCCCCGCCCCTCTTTTTCATTGGCTGGCATCACCGTTTATGCTAAACGGTGGCCTGCCATTGGAAATGAGGTTTTTTTGTTGCCGCCATTTCCCCTTTTCGTCCGGCCCATCCGGACAGGATTGTCTGCTTTGCGGCTGTCGCGAAGCAATTTCTTATCTTTAGGGGGGCCATCTGTTTCTAATTAGCAGTATCAGGTTACTTGTCTTGTTTTCGTTTCGCGTCCGAGTCGGCGCGCGCAGGGGCCATCTGTTTTTTCAAGTCTGTGTAATGCTTGTATTGGGTAGGCAGCGCGGCAGCTTGTTATTTATCACTTCTCGACACTCGTGCGCCTGAACCCCAGACAGCATTGCTTTTCTTCGGAAGAGCAGGACAAGGGATATTCTCATAAAGAGTGCGCTCTTACGATTAGTATTGTTTTAATTACTGCTGCAGCTCTAATTGAATCAGCCGGAGCACGTTAAAGAGAGGAATGGCAAACAGTAGGTAATTGAATCAGCCGGGGCACGTTAAAGAGAGGAATGGCAAACAGTAGGTTATAGTAGTGGCCTTCTTCCATTTGTAACTTATTTAATTTGCTTTCGGTTTCCGGTCGCATTGGTGACAGCTTTTTTTGGGTAAGCAGCGCGGCAGCTTGTTATTTATCACTCCTCGACACTCGCGCGGACAAGGGATATTCTCATAAAGAGTGCGCTCTTACGATTAGTATTGTTTTAATTACTGCTGCGGCTCTAATTGAATCAGCTGGAGCACGTTAAAGAGAGGAATGGCAAACAGTAGGTAATTGAATCAGCCGGAGCACGTTAAAGAGAGGAATGGCAAACAGTAGGTTATAGCAGTGGCCTTCTTCCATTTGTAACTTATTTAATTTGCTTTCAGTTTCCGGCCGCATTGGTGACAGCTTTTTTTTGGGTAGGCGTCGCGGCAGCTTGTTATTTATCACTCCTCGACACTCGCAATTTTCCAGTCCAAAGTCTTGTGTGTCGCGGATATCTTTTTATCCGAACCCCAGACAGCGTTGCTTTTCTTCGGAAGAGCAGGACAAGGGATATTCTCATAAAGAGTGCGCTCTTACGATTAGTATTATTTTAATTACTGCTGCGGCTCTAATTGAATCAGCTGGAGCACGTTAAAAAGAGGAATGGCAAACAGTAGGTTATAGCAGTGGCCTTCCTCCATTTGTAACTTATTTAATTCGCTTTCGGTTTCCGGCCACAGGGCGTGCACGTGCACCCAGAGACTTTACATTGCTTTTGGGGCATTCCACTGACTCCCGGGGAGAGGGGCATTTCACACGACGGCAAGAAGGTACAAGAAGGTACACGAAGGGACCGTGGGCTACGGGGTAACATTACTGGATCCGTCGCAGCAGCTGCTTTTTAGAACTGCCGGTGCTGAGCACCGGCAGGAGCCGATCCACTTAAATCCCTGATTATCATTCCATCATGAGTTCTGCAGGTTGAAAAGAGGGCTAGCACAGTCATTGCACATCACTCTTTCCAACTCTTTCCGGGCTGTAAAACTTTGAACCTGGCAACATTTTTAGGTGGGAAATTACCTGGTTTGAGTGGTCTAGGGCAGTTATTCGTGGCCACAAACCTGCTTCGGTGCTGCCCTCTTTACCTCCTGCTCGTTTACCACATTCCATTCGAATTTCACACTTTGGTGTCCAGGGGCGGGGCTTCCTCACAGAGCCCCCCTCAGTTCTTCCTGCAAACCCCTCTCAATAAACATCTCCATGGGGCGCCTGTTGTCCCTCCCCCGTCCCCCCCTCTCATTTCCTACATGAAGAACCCCTTCCCGCATCAGCCTAGCCTCACCTCTTTCCTGGCTCATGCAATTCAAGAAGCTCTAAGTAGCGCCCACTACAAACTGAACTGCCCCTTGGCGCTTAAACAGTGGGCGTAACAATTGCACCACACAATGCAACTTATCATGATAGCCTCGGAAACATCATAGGCCCAATTAAGAGCCGGGATCTGCAGTGATATTAATCTCACACCTATCCAAAAGTAATGGTAACATCACACCTATAGCTGCAGTGACAGTAATCTCACACCTATAACTGCAATAATGGTAATCTCACACCTGCATCTGCAGTGATTGTAATCTCACACCTATCTAAACAAAAAATGATCACACACCTATATCTGCAGGAATACTAATCTACCACCTATATATGCAGTGATACTAATATAACACGTATATCTGCACTTACTGTAATATCCACTCACAGTACTTATTCAAAAATGAGTAGGTATTAACTTTTTTAATGCATTAGATTAATGTGATAAAAAAAAAACATTACTAAAAGCCACTACCATTTACAATACAAAACTCACACTAGTACAAATGCAATGCAATAGATTTCGCAATTACAACAAAGTGAACTATTGCCATTTTGCATTACACCATTTAATTAATGCTTCACAAAGGGAAAAAAAAACCAATAACAGTTACAATGCCACTAGCTCAAAATAATGTCAGTGCGAGACCTATTGCATTGTAAATGCTTGTTTAGACTCTTATCCAGAGGACTGGTGACTTTAAAGTCTTATTTTTCCAGAAACTGGCTAATAATATTTTTTAATATCTCCCAATACCTACACTAGATTAATGTAATATTTCTGTCTTTTTAATCAGTAAATTAGTTTACTTTTAACTAAATTAGTTTCCAATTAGCATCCTATTCATTTAGTAAATGTGGTTTTGCTGTTATTGCATTACATAAACCTTTCTGTGACGAAGACCTATCTGCTTGTGCCATGCTAACAACGGTATGTCATGGATCACTCAAAACTACTGCATTCACATTTATGGGCTAGGTAGCTTTGTCTACGTAGAAGCTCAACTACAGCTCACCTCTCCTATGGTCTAAAATGGTTTTCCTGCAGGCCACAAGGTAACCGTGTAAGCAGATGTGCTACTCTACACTGCTGTTAGACTGAAAGGATGCAGAAGCAGCAGTCGTTTGTAGGTCTTGGTTTGAGGACTGGACGTGCCAGATGATCCAGAAAGCTCCCTATGATGCATGGATTGAGTGGAAGGAAGAAAAGCAGCAGGAGAAGGAGAAGTGAGGAAAGAAACAAGGACATGTAAAGGAAGACAAAGGAGGAGTCCAAAGATAATTAACGTGCAATAGCAAGTGAGAACAGACTACAGACTTTCTGACAGGAGCTGAAAGATTATGTTATCTTCTGTGATTGGCCCCCCACCCCCCTTGTGATCAACACATCACCATCATAGAGGTGGAGATCTTAGTCCTAACCCGTGCCTAACAAAAATGAATGTGTCCATCTGTAACGAAACTGGTGCTCATGTAAAGCGCTCTGATACCCGATTTCTCGGGTCTAGTTCGCGCTATATAAAACTCTTTAAAAAAATGTGAAGTGAGTCACTAAGTAGAATATACAGACTTTATAAGCTTCCTTTGGAGTGTTATAACTTGAATTAACGAGAATCTTATCATTTGTTGGGTTTGCCCAGAATATTGCAGATGACATATCTGCAAAGGCACACGTTGCACAATAGGAAGTGGAAATGACAGACAAATGCATCCAGAAAACCGCCCAAGAACTCAAAGCATTTGGTTAGACTGAGATCCATGCCAGAAAGTGGCACAGAATAAGGTGGAATGTTTCGTGCTTAGAGATGTGAGGTGAATGTGTAGACTTTTTTTAACTGTGATCCCAGAGACTGCTTGTAGCATAGATGAGGAAGGTGTGCAGTGTGAAAAGCAAGGTGATTGGTGTGCTAAAGGTGTGGGTTTTCTGAGCCAGTTACACACTTTAAAGCCCAGCATAATAGCTGCTTGTGAGACATGACAGAAGTACAACCAAAGGAACAAGGATCTGTGGCTGTTGAACACTGACATCGGATTAGTTGGTGTTACAGAGAACACGTTCTGAATAGTGCAGGCATAGGTTGTCCTCTCTACACAGCACATCTTAGGACAGACCAGCAGAAAGAGTGGCTTACTTCATGTCCTCCATGGCCGCCCTTTGCCTCAGACAGTGACCGCATTCTTAAGCAAGGCGACAACCTAGTGCCCTACCAAGCAAAGACTTTGCCTGAGCAAACGAATCTGCACAGGCAAAGTTTGAGAGGGAGCGCACATAGGGCCACTTCTAAGTTTTAAAATTAGAAATATGTACTAGATGGCTGACTTCAGCCCAAACCACTCTGGTAATCATTACGAGTGGGGGACGTTGGGGAGAGGAGTTGGCCTAACAGCTAGGGCGGTCGACCTCAAATCTGGGGAACCGGGTTCGAGTCTCGGCAAGGACACGCAACATCCTGTGATTCTGGGCAAATCACTTAATCTCCCCGTGCCTAACAAAAATGAATGTGTCCTCATGTAACGTAACTGGTGCTCGTGTAAAGTGCTTCGATACCTGATACCCTTGGGTCAAGTTTGCGCTATATAAAACTCTGTAAAAAAAAAAAATCCCCAAAGAGCGATAACTCAGGTGAAATTCCGCCACCCACAATTGCAAGTGTCTCCAGCCCCGGAAACAACAGACCTGGGACACTGGATTTCACTTTACTGCTGCATGGGCAGCAGGCATTAGAGATGACCCATCCTCACCCCTGCAGCAGCACAGTGGGAGCAGACAGTGCCTTATAAGAACAGGTGGAAGCCTGATCCAAAGCCTTGAATATCCACCCCGTCCATATTCCCCCCTCACCCCCACAGTCCTCCTGCTGAGTCTTTGCCCCTTTGGAGCAGGTAGAAAATGTCAGTGGTTTTTTCCCTGGAATGTGGAAAGATTCATGGTAAAGAAGCTAGGCCCAGATTTACATCTTTCTGCAGCACACATACATGGAGGAAATAGCCTTAAAGCATAGTTTTTGTGCAGTTAGGGGCCCCTTCCTGCATAAACGTATGCAGACCAGAAAGCAGACACGATTGTGCTAGGGTGCAAGGGCGCCTGTATTGGCAAATGTCTTCACAAAGTTCGCCAGTCCAGGGGGAGAGATCTGAACTGCCCCATTTCTTCTGCTCTCTTCAGTTCATGCAGCACAGCAACTTTGCTTGCTTCCTTGCGTTGCATGAACTCTTAGTAAATCTAGGTCCAGGTATTTTGTGGTTGATGGACTTATTCACCATTCTAGGGGAAAACTCATATTAGCCGAAATGTGTGTTGAGAGTCCGGCTGGAATACGAGATTCTTGCCCCCTGATAGCCCTCCCCAAATTCTGATCAACTTGTAATCAGGGCCTTAATGATCACTTACTGCTGACTTATAGCAACTCCAGTGTCATAAATGGCATTGAACACAATTAAACAGCTGTGTGTGTTATTTGTGCTTCTATTTGTTTTAATACACATTAAATGTTCCTCTGTATGTGCATTCACATCCTTTTCCCATGTTTTCATACTAATAGGCGATAAAGAATGTGAACACAAGGAGATGATGGACGGAGCGCTGAAATTTTTCAGACACTCACCCCCAGTCACAGATCTGGGTTGAATCCATCATCATTCTTTAGCTCACTTCGCCACCTCAGTTCAGACCCAGCTATATGCCAATCAGTCTTGACCCTGTGCCTCATGGGAACAGTCCAGCCCGAACTGCCAAGCCAGGTCTTCCCTGAACCGGAAACCAGCATCCTGAGTAACACCCTTCATCAGCCAGGCTAGCTTGAATCCAGTGGCAAAGTGAGCAGGGGTCCCACGTCTGGGCATACCCTGCCAACTTAGGGCGAACAAAGCAAATACAAGGAGATGATGGACAGAGCGCTGAAACGTTTCAGACACTCACCCCCAGTCACAGATCTGGGTTGAATCCATCATCATTCTTTAGCTCACTTCGCCACCTCAGTTCAGACCCAGCTATATGCAAATCAGTCTTGACCCTGTGCCTCATGGGAACAGTCCAGCCCGAACTGCCAAGCCAGATCTTCCCTGAACCGGAAACAAGCATCCTGGGACCGGTTTCTGGGTAACACCCTTCATCAGCCAGGCTAGCTTGAATCCAGTGGCAAAGTGAGCAAGGGACCCACGTCTGGGCATACCCTGCCAACTTAGGGCGAACAAAGCAAACACAAGGAGATGATGGACGGAGCGCTGAAACTTTTCAGACACTCACCCCCAGTCACAGGTCTGGGTTGAATCTGAAGAACGATGATGGATTCAAACCAGATCTGTGACTGGGGGTGAGTGTCTGAAAAGTTCAGAGCTCCATCCATCATCTCCTTGTGTTTGCTTTGTTCGCCCTAAGTTGGCAGGGTATGCCCAGCCATGGGTCCCTTGCTCACTTTGCCACTGGATTCAAGCTAGCCTGGCTGATGAGGGCTGTTAGCCTGAAACCGGTCCCAGGATGCTTGTTTCTGGTCCAGGGAAGACATGGCTTGGCAGTTCGGGCTGGACTGTTCCCATGAGGCACAGGGTCAAGACTGATTTGCATATAGCTGTGTCTGAACTGGGGTGGCAAAGTGAGCTAAAGAACGATGATGGATTCAACCCAGATCTGTGACTGGGGGTGAGTGTCTGAAAAGTTTCAGCGCTCCGTCCATCATCTCCTTGTGTTTGATAAAGAATGTGGGCCATCATATTTTAAATTATAGGAACATAGATTGAATAATTCTGCACAGTATTTAATGTCTATTTACAATATGGCGTTGATCCTTTTTCTAGCTGAGAGGGAAGCAGCACGTGCTGATAATACATTGTACCACTAATCCACTCATCCACATGTACACCCACATCTACACACAAACATACAGCCATTAGATAAACATCAAACCAACTAACAGGTCCTAACCAGATACCACCACAAACCTGCACATGCCCAACCTCTCCATACCGAGTCCAAATCTTTAAGTGTATGTGCAAGATTCTGTAAGTGCCCTTTTTTGTTGCAAAATGTGTGGCAAAGGCATGCAAAGTGGAAGCATTACTGCTGGTCAGTTGAGCCAGTGCATTGCTCAGTAATGTTTATCCTCAGAAATGCTTTCTGGAGAAAAGACTGGAAACATTACCCTCAAACAACCCAGGCAACCACATCAGGAACTGAAAGAGTCTTCTGTACTTTCCTCCACTTTCACCTACCTGGATAAAGCACTCTGAAGATCCTGTAACTGTTTTAAAAACTGGAAATATTTAACATACCAACTTGAAACACTTGAGAAGAAAATGTGCTCACTGTGCTGCATAATGTTTCACTCCTAAGGAAGTATGTGAACAGTTGTTATAGTTTCATAATTTCTGGCTGCATTCCTCAGTGGGTTGAATGTGCCAGCCATAGTACCTTTTTCTCCACTGAAACCACAATTATAAGATGTAGGCAAGACCTCTAGGAAAAATGTATTTTTGAACATTAGCCAAAGGATACAGGGAAATGTCTTTTTCATTGCTGAACAGGCTGTCATATCCGCCTTATATCTGAAATGTCTGCATAGCTGGAAGCTAATTAGAAACTGCTGCTTGTAAGTTTGTAAGAAGGCTTCCCCATCATTGCACAATATTATTGTGATCGTACCCGTACCTCTAAGCACAGTATTATACAACAGTGGTGTTAGGTCATTTCTCAGTTGCGCTTCTAATGCTTGGATCAATTGACCACAACACTGCATCATAAAAATGCTTACAAACACTCGTGAATGGATGGTTTCACTTGAGCTCTCTGCTATTCATGCGGAACTTCATTACAGAAAGATTATTGGCAATTGGCTGTAATTTTCCTGAAATTTAGATGAATTAAAGAGAGTTGTTCCTTGCCGTCTGGCTCCCTTTTGTGTTTCCTCTCAGTGGGTGGGTGTCTGATGGACCCCCCACTCTAAGGCTGAACTCAATGAGCTTGCTGGTGCCCTTCTAAAAACAAAGTCCAGAAAAAGACCAGTTAATGCTGCGATATATTATCCAATGTCTGAGGTTCTGAGAGCACCAGAGAAGATGTTTATGCCATGCTGAAGGCATGCTGCTCATTGGCACCCCCATTCATAAGGTCAATGTCAGACGGCTGTTAAAGTGGACCTCAACCCTGGACTTCAACCAAGTAGTGTTTAGTCTGGCAGTGATACCTTTCTAGCCCTCTGTCCTCACCATCATGTCTCCAGACCTGCCCCTCCTCATCATGCACACTGACTATTGCCTCCTACTTCATCAGGCAGACCCTTAGCATAGTCTTATCAAATGCTCATTACCTAAATATTAGGAGCTGATACGTGATTTCATAGTGAATCATCAGTTTGGCATACTTGCACTTTTTTTTATGAAACTTAATGGAATCTTTTTCTCCTAATATTGGTTCTTATATTGCCCTGACTTCAAAATGTATGAGCAGGATCGGAGCACAGCGGGCGGGTGGTGGAGTACCATTTATTGCACAAGATTCTACTTCTATTGTCTGCATCAAACCACTGGCATTGTCTATGGCTGAGATTTTAGTCATTAATGTCAAACCCACTTCACTTTGTTTTAGCTCCTTATGGACTGCCGATCGGGCAAAGTTACCGGGTTCGGGTGTGCCTTAGAAAATCCTATTGCACTCTAGGTGTCTAATGCTTCCAAGCAATCATTATTGCTGATTTCAATATCTGGACTGAGCACCCATAGCACCGAAGGCTCAATATGTCTTACTTCTATGGCCATACTCATCCTCCATCAACTGTTTACTGGCCTGATCCGTAACTCAGGCCACATGCTTGACCTCATTTTCACTTCAACCTCAGAACCTCTGGACGCCTCCTCCTAGAACTAAACATTGAACTCTCCTCTTCACTCTAATGATGATGAACCTTGCATCTAAATCCATTCTAGCCCACATTGACTAGCCATAGATCTGGTGTGCAACTCTGCCTCACCTCTTTTCAGCATTTACATCAATCCTCACTTTTATCTTATCTAGCAATCTGGATAAATTAATACAATTCTTCAATGACAGGCTTACTTAATCAACTGATGAATTGGCATCTCTTAAATTGTCCGCTTTCAAACGATCTCGAGCGATCCAAATCATGGTTCTTCCCAAAGCTGGCCAAAATTAAGGAGCATATTGATCATAGGGTTGCGTTGCTTTTGCGCCACGCAACAGGGTGCAAAAGCGACGCAACCCTTAAGTTTGATTTGGCAAGCCACACAAGGCTAACTTATGTTTGTCCATCTGTGCTTTCTATAGGATAGGCCTAAGTATGATTAGAATATTTAATGTCATATCTTTGGGTGGGAAATGCTAGCAAAGTTGTTCAAAGTTATTTCTTACTTAATTTTCAAAATCTGGTGATGCTGAAATCAGATTTTTTATAACGAACACGAAATCACAACTTTATAAACATTTAGGCTTTAGGTTGTCTGAGCCAGAATTGGCTTAAAACTAGTTCTGGATTACACATCCTTAGCTGGGAGAGATATCGGTCCTGGATCAGAAGACAATGGCCTGCCTCTGAGGCCAGGACAGAAAGGGAAGAGTAAACTGATGAGTACTTAGCAGGGATTAGCTGTCTGTGAGCCAACAGGAATAGTTAGCAGAACAAAGAACAGTCTTAGCATTACCTATTTTGACTTGTAGATGGCAGGGAGGGCTGATCCTATTAATTACCAGGACCCTCCTAGAAAGCCAACCTCCCAGTGTGGGGGGGGGGGGTGAAACAGTCTAGATGCAGCCAAATGTCAGTAGAGCTCTTCTAATTAAGGGAGTGAATAAGGAGCTGAAGAGAGTCCTACCTGGTGGGAGAAGGGGGTCTGCCATAATAAAACAGGGGCTCTATAATAATATTGTAGTGTGACAGTGAGAAAGCGCTGCAAATGTGCAAATGGAGTTGAGGGGACTGCAAGAAAATACTTGGGATTGGGTGGCAAAATTTCTTCAATCACTGGCTATGCACGTGATAAATCTGATACTTCACCTCCCACCTCCTTTGTACATACCTAGACCTATAAAGGCTCTGCATGAAGAATATGCCATTGTTGGAGGGAGACCTAACTGTTTACTCCTGCTGGAAGAAGCTCACTCACTCAAGGACTCAGGAACTCTAGATTCCTGCTAGCATCCAAGGACTGGAACTACTCTCCAAGGATCAAGTGGGTTTCCTCCTGTTTGCATGCATCTGGGGCACAAAATACAGAAGGTTGCTTACTCCAAAAGGCAAATAGAACCACGGAGGACGAGACCCTGCAGGAGTCAAGGCTGAAGTGAGACCTGGCACCTGGAAGCTTGCATGGAGGAGCCAAGGGATCCAAGTCTGGAGAAAAGTGCAACTTAGTCATTCTTTCCACCTCCAGATAACTGGAGTTAAGTGCTGAGGCTTGCCCAGGAAGGTCGCAGTCTGGGACCCTTTAAGAGGTGGCACTGGGAAAGCAGGAGGAACTGTGCCCAACTGTGGTGGCTGGGCCTTTTACGTCTGACTCCTGATGCCCAACCAACTACGGTTCCTGAGCAACTAGGCCAAGTACCCCTTCAGAACGTGACTCTCACTGATAGCTCAGGTCGAGCAGTCCAAGGTTTCTCTGGGGGAGGTAGGCACAAGGTGACAAAGGATCAAGCCTCAAAATACAACCAGCAACCACAATAAATGGATGTCCAGCGAGATACTTCCTTTTTTGACAAAAGTAGTTTTTATATATGAACACAAAGTGAAATTCAACACACACAAATCATATACACAGACCTCCTAATGTCAGGACTCTAGTGTTGTATGGGCAGTGTCCTGAGTCCTACTTACAGGCAGTTTGGTATTGCCTGTTTACAAAAGATACCATTCAGGTTAGGCCCCACTAACGAGTTTGAGTCTTTGAGGTTCACCAGTGTGTTTCTAGAAGTCAAAGTGTTACAATGTCATAGCGCTATGAGGAAGAGCAAGCTCCCCCCACACCTTGGTGGCATGGCAATCAGCCTTACTCACTCCCGCTAGTGTTGCAATATGGAAGATCATGGGAGCAGTCACAACCTAGTTTCGAGGTAGACTGGAGCAGATGCTGGCTATGAGCGGTAGTCCTTTCTTTGCAGGCAAGTTTGCTGGACGTCTGCTGCACCCATTCCAGGTCGGAGGCAGTCACTCAGCTTCTAATGCTTTAGTCAGAAACCATGTGCACGAGTTAGAACGTGTGGTGCTTCGCGGTCACACATTGTACTAGGGCATTGGCCTTGCCTTTTGGCAAAGGCGCACCAGGTCAATGGCCCTTGCTCTTCACAGCAGCCCCCGCTGGCATGTGAGGTCACTGACTTTTGGCAGCACACAGGCAGATGGCCCGATAGGTGCGTCAGAAGTTATCTTCATGACAGCCCTCTCTGGCACATGGGGTCACCGAATAGGGTAGTACATGGGTGGATGGCCTGATTGGTGCTGTGACAGTTGCATTCACGACATCCCCCTTTGTCATTTGGGGCCATTGATGTTTAGCAGCACGCGGGTGGATGGCCCAACTAATGTGGTGGCAACTATCTTCATGGCAGCCCCCTCTAGCATTAAGGGTTACCAACTTTGGGCGGTACACAGGTGTACGGCCTGATAAGGACAGCACAAATATCTCACACCTCGCATCAGGGATCCACTTGTCAAGATCCTCCCCTGGACATCGCTCCTTCCAGGCACTCCCCCTCACAGAGTCCTCTGGTCTCAGCAGGCAGATGCTGGTGTTCCAGGCTCCAGGGAAGGTGGTCTTGATTTTCTTGGATGATGTCCACTCACCCAGCTGGGAGACTAGTAGACCTTGATCCCTAGTCCTGGTCACACAAAGTAGAAGCCTTACTGAGCTTCTCCACGTCAAGGCACAGCCACGGCTGACTGCTTAATGGCTAACAATTTGGGAGACTCAATCTCCGCTTTTTACAATGCCATTTCCAGACACCAATATGATTTAGAGTCCCATGCTTTAAAGTTCGTGGTGTGGGAGGCGGGGATCCCTGCCTGTGTGCCTGGCAGAGACCTCTGTTCTGTGCTTCAACTACAGTGACCCCTTCACTGTAGTGAAGATTGCTGAGCCAGCACCATATTTAAACAGTCCGCTCTGTAAACATTTTTTGTTCAGAGAAAATGAACTCCCAAAGCGGGAGCTTGTTTTTTCTGAAAAAAAGCAAATGGCCCCAATGTGCAAGGAGCTTTTTAACATTTCCCCTGCCTGTGTCTGCCATGCCTTGCAGGGAAAATGAGTGACGTAGTCAGGGCCAGCTTTAGGGTGGTGCTACCAGTGCCACCACAACGGGCGTCGAGCTTGGGGGGTGCTGTGTTTTGAAATGTCTTATAGCTTTAAAAGCACATACAGCAGATTTTCAGGCAACAATAACAATGGCAAGGTGATTGGTGATTTATGTACCTGCTGGAGGGAGATCAGAGTTTTGTCTAGTGGCAGTTTCAACTCATCACAGAGAAGCGCAGAGGGTTAATATGCCTGCTGCAGGGCTCCTGTTCCAGGCAGAATACATAATTGTGTTTTATGTAGATGGCCCAGTGGGATAATGCTTTTGTCAGAGTGATCCTTTTGTTGATTGCAGTTCATAAGTTACAATAATAGTATAGCATGGTGAGCTGTGAACTGTTACCAGGGTGCTGCATGAAAACTCGAAGGTATAGATTGAAGCGTTATATTTTTTTCCCCCGTCTTTCGTTTTCCTCATGTTGTTGTGGGAGTTAATTTGGATGGAAATTAATTTGTCTTGGTGGGGCCAACCTTGCTGTTGTGTTGCGTTTTAGATCCTGAGTTTGTTTTTCTCCAGACCAAGTACTCTTGGAATGTACTGCCTACCAGTATGGATGGTGTATGGCTCCTGCAACTTGTGGTCCTCTATGTCTTGTGTAGCATTTCTTGTGCCCTGGTTTCCACATGTGCGATTCATTGTCTGTAACTCCAATTGGGGTTGGTTTGCTGAGCCGTCAGTGGCGATGGTGGAGGAGATGATGGGGAAGGTGAGGTCAGGGTCCGCATTGGACCCTGTCCACACTTCATTTACTCCTTCCTAACCCCCATACTTGCTTCATATGTAACAGCACTCCTGAAAAAATCTTTGAAGAAGGTGGAGTTTCCCACAGCCTGGAAACAGGCCTTAGTGGTGCCACTGGCAAAGAAAGCTCAGGTGGATGCCTCTACCTTATCTAATTATCCTCCCATCTTAATGTCACTTTATCTGGCTAAGGTTCTGGAAAGATTAGTTCATTGTCGACTAATCCAATATTTGGAGAGCAATAGTTTGCTCCAAAGGCTGCATGAAATGGGATTGCACTCTTCCACTTTGCAGTGGTTTTGTTCATTCTTAAGTAATAGATCTTTTGTGGTACAGCTATCCCCTTTTAGATCGAGCCCTTGAAATTTGGATTTTGGAGTGCCTCAGGGTTCATCAATGAGCCCCACTTTGTTTAATATTTATTTTGCACCTTTGGCAAGTATGAGGGCATGGGGTTTTGAGATTGGTATGTACGCTGATGACGCTCAGTTGATTATCTCTATTGATGATAAGCATGCGGAGACACAGGGGAATCTGGTTGATCGCCTCTCAGAAGTGGTAGGTTGGCTACAGACATACTGTTTAAAACTCAATGCAGATAAAACAGAAATTCTCGTTTTTGGGGGAGCCCATTAAGGTCGGGAATGACTCTTGGTGGCTGGCATTGTTGGCACTGCACCTGAAACAAAAAAGGTGGTAAAGAACCTGACTTCGCTATTTGAAGACTCTCTTTCCCTATAAGAACAAGTAACTAGGGTATTCGGGATCAGTTTTGGTCTTTTATGTGCTCTTCGGAAACTATTTAGCTGGATTCCAGTACCATGGAGAAGGAACATTGTTCAAGCCTTAATTATGAGTAGGTTCCATAATGGGAATGCATTGTATGTGGCTATAGGAGAGTATTTGTTCATGCAGTTCCTAATGAATTAGAATGCGCCAGCAAGACTGATCTGCAACAAGACAAGCAGAAGCTCAGCCTCAGCTTGTCGTAATCATCTTCACTGGCTCCTACTTCAGAAAAAAGCAATTTTGAAGCTCATGTGACATACGCATAGTAAACTTTATGATAACAGCCCAGCAATCCTACAGAACAGAGTCACTTTTAATAAGCTTGTTCGGAACCTTCGTTCAGCCAACCAGGCTTTAATATCTTGCAAAAGAATCAAGAAAACCAGAATGAGTGGCTCCACCATCAATTTTTTGGCAGCGACCCACTGGAATAATCTTCCCTGGAACCTATGTGTAGTGCTGGATTTATTAGTATTTCGGAGACAGTCGAAGACCTGACTGTATTCACTTTAGGGTCCTGATTGTAATTGTAGTTGTATTTATATAGTGCTTACTACCCCTTACGAGGCATCAAAGCGCTTTTTGGCGAATAGTACGCTACTCCGGAACCCAAAAAGGATTAGTGGTGGATTAGTATAGGGAAATATGAGTTAATTTGAGTGGTGGGCATGCAAGTCTGTTAATTGGATTGAATAGAATAATGGAGGGATAGAAGAAGGAAGAGTCTAGAAAGTGTTATTTGGGAGATCATAGTAGTAAGATGAGGTTTGGCATGAGTCAAATGAGCGATACTTGAGGGAAAAATTTAGAAAGGGTTGTTTGGCAAATGATAGCAGTAAAATGAAGTTTGGGTTGAGCCGTGAAGAGATAGAGGAGAGAAGAGTGTAGAAAGGGTTATTTGGTGATCATAGTAGTAGAATGTGGTTTGGGATGAGTCACAGAGAGGCGGTAGATAATATATTGAGAGAGGCATATGGTGAGACATAGAGTAGTGCATTTGAGAGATTCAGGTTTTTTTTTGGGGGGGGGTTCTACTGTATTGGAACTAGCAAGGTAAGGTTCAGCGCCAGGATATCCCTCTGGGGATGAGGGTGCACTTTATGAATACTTGAAATAAATAAATGTGTAGTGTGTGTGTGATACGGGGTGCTCTGACACCCTACACTGGTATGAATGGTGCTATGGGGTGAATTAAATACATGTGAGAGGAGGTCTGTGGAGGGATAGGGCACTATTGGAGAGGGGTGGTGGGGGAGTCAGTGGAGAGGAAGGTCATTTGGGGTGCCCGCAGAGATTGTCACACACCTGTGCCAAAGTCGGCCCTGGACATAGTTCTGTCCTTAATAGTGTAGAAAAACCCTCACGGTGACCCTTCTATCCACAAAGACTCTTCTGAAAATAACTTAGTGGTTTTCCAGACTCTTAATAGACGGAATAACCAATGGTTTATGGCATTGCTCCTGCTCCACCAAAACCCCAAAATAAGGCCATTCAATTGTTTTGACAGAGAAATAAGTTTTCTTCCTCTACAGCCTCTCGCAACAGTTTTGGATTGTAATAACTTCTGTGTGTTGAATTCCAATTGACTTTGCATCCCACTCATGACACTATTATAAATTCAAAACAGCCCTTTCGGTATGGCGTGTGGTCCCGGATTAATAAAATCATTCAAACCTTTGGTTGGTATACAGTATTGATTTCATTATTTGTTTAAGTGTTTGTCCATATATAAGCTGAACTATGAGTACCAAGGGCATAAAGACAAACTATTCACAGGAAGTTAAAATGAACCAGTTGCTTGGCATTTCTCAGTCATTCCTAGTGACTTCAAATAATCTTAGTCAAAGGTTACTTTGATCACTTCTGTTTTCATGAGTTTCCTGAAGGAAAGATAGTTTGGTTCTGGGTAGAGTATTGGACTCAAGGCATTCCTAAGCGGCTTCTCTCCTTGGAGGGTCCTAGTGAGATGCCAGTTTCTGGAGGTGACCGTACCTGTTGCATTGATCTGCCTGAGACAGAGAATTTTACATGTGGTACTTGATTCCACTAGGAGTGTGCAAAATTTGTGTAATTTGTTTTCACGTCAATACATGAAATGACGACAATATTTTGCACAATTTCACGTAATTACACAAAATACAAACCCATCATTTTGCGCTATATTTTAACATAAAATATATCCTGCCATCAATTTTTGGCAGAAGGACACTTTTAAACAAAAGCACCGTAAACAACAGCCAATAGCGTTCTGTTGTTCCTGTACGTTCATGGCAAGTTTTTACCGCAAATTGTGTGCTCGCTGTCATTTTTTACTGCAAATGGTACGTAATTATGTAAAGCGGTGTAATGACATAATTTCAGGAATTTCAAGTAATTGTAACATGAAATTCCAGAAATTACACAAATTATGCTGACATCATTTAAATTTCATCCAGGCTTAGATTTTACAGGGCACTATTGAGATGATTTCTGGGTTGGCTTTGATGGCCACTTCTTTAGGCACAATATGCCCACTTGGTTCTGGAACATTTACCTTAAGGGCACCGGGCACCTTCACAAAGGCATCTATTGAACAGCCCGTCAGGAACAAAAAATAATACTGCAGCTGGATGCTCCCCACACTCATCCCTGCATACTTCACAAAACACACTGAAGCTCAAAACGAGGTGCAGCGCCTTGAAACTATGACATTAATCTAAGGATTTATATAAAGTCATGAAAACTGCAGAGTGGGTATTTCCATCTACGAGCAAGTCCTGTAACCTACCTACCACAAAGACTCTACCTAGGCTTTCTGGTCCCTATCTTTTCTTAGTTAAAATAACCTATGAGAAATATGCCCATGTTGTGAAAAAGTGTCAACGGCGCTGCCTTAGATACCTTGGGCTCTACCTGGACATCATCATGTTTCCTTTGCTGTCTGGAGTCACCCAGGGGCAGGTGTCACCCTGAAAACCATTCAATGGGTCACAGACATCTTACAGTATTCTAAACTGTATAAGGATGTTCTTCCACTTCATCTAGCCCTCTTCGGATTCATGCAGGTGAATGAGTGAGTGAGCGATACAGTGAAAGAGAGTGATTCAAGGAGTGAGTGGGTCAGTTAGTGAGTGAGATTTTGATTGTATTGTTCACTCTGCCAACTAGGTTTGATACCTGGACAGTATAAGCCGCTACTTAGGTATTTATTAAAGGTGCTTGATTGGAAGCACTAGGACTAATGGTCTCTACAGAATTATGATTTCCACACATTGCCCACATGTCTTCATCAAACACACTCACACAGGCTGGAAGTTAATTCAGATTTCATGCTCCTTCAGCAATCGACTGCCACCTCTGTAGACACTGCCAGAACATTGTCAATTTTGTGGCAAGCATACGAACATGTTACCTAATATTGTGCCTGCTTGTAATATAATTAAATTGGTACAAACTGGGCACAGACTGGCATGTAGCATCCACAGAAAAGAAGTATAGGTGGGGTGGTCAAGCACGAAAAAAACCTATTTACATGTATATATAATGGCCATGAAATGAAAGTGAGAAGAGGTTGCAATTTGCCACCAATGTAGCATTGCCTCTTTTGTGCTTTGATATGGATGGCTGGGCGTCTGCTACAAATCTCTTCCTTGGATTCAAACATTCAGAATTAATCTCCACCACTTCCTTCGTAGAGCTAGGCCTCCAGTGGTCTTCCCCATCTGCAAATGTTGGAGATGGTGCCTAGTGACTAAGAGGTCAAATGCGAGTTAAGTTTGTTTGCAGCACACATGATGTAGTGCACCACATCATCTGTTTATAAGCTGGTCCCTAACGTGCAACGCACCTACGTCAGCAGCCTCATTAACAGAGAAAGCTGGCTTCCTAAAGCGCCGTGCCTGGGAGGGGAGGAGAGAGGTGGGAGGGGAGGAGGGGGGAGGGAGGGGAGTGGGAGGGAAAGGGCGTCAGAAGGCAAGAGACCAAAAGTAAATAACCCTGTTTTAAATGAATGCTCACCAAAGCTGCCAGCTCTAACGATTGACCGCTCGGAGGGATGCAACGCCTACCTATCAGTGAATGACTCTGATAAAGCTGTGATAAACTTTAGTAATCAATATATTAGTGTAGGGATGAATTCCTCACCAATCTGCAACAAAATATTTATCTTTTCTGAAATATGCAGCCCTTTTAGGGGCAGGAGCATAAAATGAAGAAGCTTGTGTTTGACGAAAACAAGACACCAGGAGTCCAGACACATCAATATTTCCGCACAAGCATGTCATGTGACTACCGTGGCGGGACTGAGTGACCACCTCCCCTCGGGACATTATGGACACAATTTCCAGTTTTGGCCTTTTGTGTGATAGCCAAATCCATGCTGATTGTCGTAGTCTTGTTTTGGTTCCACTGAATTAATTAGACTAAAACGTCTGAAATCAATGATTAGGAAGTGAAAAGTTCAGAGTGAAGACATCGTCCATTATTGACTTGGAGAAAGGTGGTCCGACGGTGTGGATGGATGTGTAGGTGAATGACATCTGAGGTAACTCTACGATGGTTTATCCTCTGGCAACATCTGTTACCTTTTGAGCATGTTACACTTATGAATGGTACAGAATATATATCTATTACTAAGAAGTCTTGCCTGCTCCCTCTTCCGCATGGTTCACGCTGCCTTTAAATAAGGGATCTCTGCTGTTTCATTTGGCAAAAGGCTCTATTTAACAACATTACACTATACATGAGGCAGAGGCGTAACTAGAGCCAAATTTCGCGGGGGGGGGGCTAATAAAAATTTCGGGGGGAGGGCTAATTCTTCCAGCAAAAGGCAGAGTGGAGATGCAGGGGCTCTAAGAAGGGGTGAAAACACAACAAAGCCTCCTTAACACGTAAATGGTCTTTTAAAGACCTGTGAAGTACTCGGGTGCGGCTCCAATAACACGGTCACCAGCCCGGGAAGCTGTCTCAGCCTGGGCTGACACACACGAGGGGGGGGGGGTAGGGGGAGGAGGGGCTGAAGCCCTTTGAGCCCAATGGGCGTTGTGCGCCTGACGTGAGGGATGGAAACCAAGTGTCCCAAGTATACACCATATGAACTTGAAAGGGCATGGAAATTTGCCATGGTTGCCCCTTATCAGCACGGGGTGGGTTGTTGTTTTCTCTCAATTCTTAATAAATTATTCAAGCATTCCTTCCTTCACTGAGTAGTGACCTAGATGTAATAATACACAGTTACTTGACTATGTACTCATTACACAATAACATCTAATCAGTGAAAGACAGGATCTCTCTGTCTGTCCATCCGCCCTCTTGCCTGTCCATCCATCCATCCACCAATCCATCCATCCATCTATCTAAAAATCCATCCATCTATCTATCTATCTATCTATCTATCTATCTATCTACAATATCAACTTGTATGTTTCTTTCATAAGATAATCTAAAATATTTTTTCTAAATAGTCATATAACTGATGTCTATAGACCTTTATTATTTATTTATTAATCCATATTGAAAACACAGCTGAAACCAAATCCTTCATTATGTTGAAGGAGTGGCAAAAAGGGCAGTGACAAGCAGAAAAGCTTTATAGGTATTGATGGAACTCAAGCTTCACTAGGGTCTTCATGAAGGTGACATAGGGCCTGATTCACATAGGGTCTCTGCCACTCGGGCAGAATCTCTGCTGTGAGAATTCTTATTGTGGAGATTCTGCCCCAAGTGCGGAGACTCCCCCACGACTGAGGGGCCTCCACCACAAGTGTAGAGACTCTTTGTGAATCAGGTCCTGAGATATTTTGTGTGGCGTCTGACAGAATATGTAGTTTTTGGCTCATTGTTAAATATAAACATGTTCCTTGGTTCTCTCCAATGTATCTTAATGAAATGTGAATGGCTGTCCGATTGGCTGCTGATTGGAGCCAGCTCTGTGAGGTTTGTCCAATAGGAGGGTATGGACTAATACAGAGAATATGTTGTTAATCAGATGTTCCAGACAGAGCATGGGAATCCTATTAATGAATGCATTGTTAATCTGAGCTTCTCCGTCATCACAGAAGATTAACTATCCTGTATGTAGGCTGAATTCATTTTCCAATTTTCCAAGAAGGTCTTCGTGGATATCGATGATATTGATTGTGGCAGTTCCCACAATTGCTACAGTTATCGCAGTACATATTAAAATATAATGATATCCAGATGGAACAGGAGATGTATTCCAACCATCTGTTCATGTGTCTACCTGTGCATCTATTTAATAATGTATTTAACTATAGGTATACTAGCATATCTGTTTGCTTGTCAGTCTGCCGGTCCATCTTTCTGTCAGTTGTCTCTTTTCTTTCTATCAGTCTGCTTTGCATGAGCATAGCAGCTCAAATGTATACATCACTCAATTCAGATGTCTCAATGTCACATTCCATTGCAATCACCACTTCAATTGCAAAATCTTTTTTTCTAATATTTAACAACAATATTATCATTGGTTTAACATTTTAGAAATCAAATTAGTCGCATGCCTTACTTTCCAGCAAGAAAAATCAAATCTTTTGATCTTTTGAGGAGGTCACATATCTTGTACCTGCCTCCTTAGCCCTGTCTTTTGTGTCAGAATTCCTTAGTTTACTATTTGTCTCTGGGCATGTGTTACACTCCTTACCTTGGTAGTGGGGGCAGCCCAGATGGTGCACCCTGCTACCACTCACAGCTATCCGGCTGATAGTCAATCACATCAAGCACAAACAGCAAACGAAAAATGGCTTCCTAAGTAGACTTTATTGACCCATATTCATTCCTAAAATGGGTACATTTGGATGCTTTATGTTGATCCAGTACGGCAGTAGATGTTTAAGGTTGGTTTTAGAAACCATGTTTATGTTTAGTGTTCGCACAATCCATAAGTGCATTAATATTGCTCATAAAATGGCCATGACACCCTTCATCAAAAAAAACAACCTAACCTCATTGACTGATTTTCTGTACGCATTTTGTCAGCAAAGCTCCCTTTTAACTCTAGATCACTTTAAACAAATGAGAAATTCCATGAGCTGCACAGCCCACAAGTAACAACTTTGTTTGAGTTGTCCTGTTCAGTGAGACAGCGGTACATCAACTCTCATTGTCTCATCACATGCTTCACTTGTTATGTCTGACTTGACAGCAGCGTTGTCTGTTTGGACTGTTGTTACCAATTCTTTAAAATACAACAGTGGGCTTTGACTCCAATCAGAGGAGTATCACCCTGTAAACTCATGCTATTGGCTGTTTGATGTATCATTCTGCCTCTTATGACGTGCCTTGAAATGCTTAAGGGACGATTTACATGTTAAGAGTTCTATGAATCATCCTAATTCAAATTAATTTTCTCCTAGGTCCTATTATAAAAATGGCAATCATTTTTTTTTACTGCAGTGGGCTGTTTTCAGTGTTTTAGTCGGGACTTAAATGACATAAAGGCACGTCAGACCTACTTGCTTTGCCAATGCTTGTTTCTTTTAAGATCGTATGCTACTTTTAAAAAATTAGTACCTTTTTCTATAATAAAACGCCTTCCTGCTTTAGGGTGTATTTTGGTAAAAACTATACTTTTGAAAACTCAATATCTAATTAACTTGGTCTATTATTAAAATGTGCAATGCCGGCAGAGAAAACGCGTTTTATAGCTTCCTTTGAGCATCTTTATATTTTCAGCAACGCATCCATGGCTGAAATATGTGAATCTCTAGGGGTGTCCCTTGATCCCACGGCAGTGACAGTATGTTTTCTCCAGTGAGAGGTACTGGAGGCGCCGCTCCTGAAGCAGGCATAGTCGAGCGCAGTCATCACTTGAACACAGACACATGCACACAAACTGGCTGGCTTCAGACAGGACCAGGAGCGCTGCCCGGGCTCCCGGAAACCTCTCTACAAATCACAGCCTGTCTGAGCTGTGACGTGCCCACGGGTGTCTCCTTCGGCATGACGTCAAAGGCCGCGCCCACGCCTGTCGCCACGTGGGGCTCTCAGGCATACAAGCGGCGCCTTCTTCGTCTCTTGGAAGCTGCTTCCGAGCTGGAAGCTTGGGAGAGAAGCGCCAGGGCAGTCCACAGAGCATCCCTCTGTCTGACTTTCCGCTGCAGCCAGCGCACAAAGACAGCTCCCTGCAGCCAACACACCACTGAAAAGTCACTTTTTGCGGCAGAAAGAAAGTGGACTTCGCGTCTCGCGTTACCTGTATTGAAGGCAGCAACTTCACGCCGTGCGGGAGATTTACACTTTCAAATGCACATAGGAGTGACTTTTCTTTCTAAATAGGTCGAGTTGTCGTGTGTGTACACTACAAAGAAATACGGGTTTATTACTAAGGTTAACACTACAAAAATAACTAACTTTGCTTTACACCACAATTCATTCCCGTCACACATCCAATTTACATATGTTGAGGAATTTGAATGGTAGTGTTAGGCACATGTCCATCAGTTTGCCTCTGGGCTGTTCGACACTGTAGGGCATTGGAGGCGTTCCTTGCCCTCCTAGACCGTACCTCAACTCAGACGCTGGGAGACAGAGGGCGTGTGCGACAGTTTATCTGGGCACAGGCCGTCTTTTATCAACACCTTACGCTCAAGTCTCCTTCCACCGCTATATGTACAGCTTTTCCTTCCGACTTGTAGATCCCCCCCTCCCCCACTCCTCACCCCCGCGTTGGCAGAACCTCTCCAGCTGTTTCCGCCTCACTCATTTCAGAGCTGCAACTGGGTTACCTTCCAGGCAGGGAGGTACCAGTGAAACCGTTTTTTTCATTCTTAAACTGCTCGTCCTTCCAACAAAAAAAGCCTCGCCATTGGCCCGAAGAGGATCTCTTTGCTGTATATTCTATTTGAACTCAACCACAACGGAAAAAAATGCCCTACAGACAGCAGTAATAAAAGTGCCGCCGCTGGCACGTATGATGTCTAGGCAGATCAAAGGCTGGAGCGCTAACATCTCCTGCCCCTCTCTTTCTAGAGGCGTGCCCCCCTTGCCATGCTTCCGCAGTGTCCCTGCAGCGGACCAGGCACCCTGCTGTTAACTTTATCCCAGGTGTCAGTAAAAGAACCACAGGAGCGCTCGAATGCAGCTGCTGCCCACGAGGCGCTTGTTGGATAGTCGTGGTCACTGGAGGAGCTAGATACTGCCGAAAAAATGAACATCATATATGTGTAAAGAAGTACAGTTTGACTTTCAAACCTCCATACGCGACAAAGTGTCATACTGTTGAAAGAATAGTACCAAACCATATATGTCAGCACATAATGGATGACATTACACTTACTACAAATATATCTATCCTTAATACTATCTATAATTGCATAATTGTGCCACTGGTTATTACATTAATATATATGTGTAATTGTTTTATTAGTAGACACACACACACACATCATTTTTAAAATAGTGACGTGAATGGAATTAGTTCACGATTTGACAATTTGAGTAACACTACGAGGTTCATTAAAAATAATAAAAAACAATTCAGGCAAATCTGTATGTAAAACCCTCAATGTTTAACTTCTTCGAAAATGAAGGATCATGTGGTAAATGTACATACCTTGTCGAGCCTTTGATGCCAGCTGGTCGCAGAATGTTTCAGCCAGTTGTGCGAAATGTCTTGCCGCCTGGTTGTGAAAAGTTTCCAAAGACTGAGGTATAATAAATCAGAGCAGCTTGCGCGAGGGAGCCAGTAAGCACGACAAAAATATCAAATTTAAGAAAAACGCAACAAAATACTGAACACACTTTCTCCCTCATGCGTTCAAAAATGCTGGACTTTTATCTTTCTGTTCTAAAGGCTCCAGCATGAGCTAGGCAATTTAAATAAATAAATTCGTTCCTCCTCGCTCTCTAAACGTGCATACTACGCTGAGTGTCCAGTGCCGGTGCAGGAGCGCAGCTCCATTAGTGGTACAGAGGGAAAGTCGCCCGGTGATGCTTTAGCCGGCAGTTCCAAACTTGAGTAGGGGAAGTCTTCTTAAAATCAGCCAGCTGGTAATTTTTTCCAGACGTCTTTCCCCCTGGACTTTTTTCTCTTTCCCCTCCTGCTCTCCTGCCTTTTCTGACTTCTTTGACTGAAGGGGGTCTCTTAAACAAGCGGGACTTTTGCTGGTGGTTGTTTTAATAAGGGAGGAGGACAGGGGGTGAGGAGGAGGGAACACTTTCCAGAAAAAAAAAAATCCCTGCCCCTTAAGAGTCATACTAGAGCCTTGGCAGGGGCCACTCGAAAACTCCAGTGAATTAAATTAGCGTAATTGCAAACATTTGCAGAGCACTGTGGGGCCCATATGTTGCCACCATCTGACGTCCTCGTCACGAACAGCACTGACGACAAAACGTCACATCTCTGGCAGGAAACGAAATGCACCCACAAGAACACCGTTTTCCTTATCCTGTGTAGAGAGAGTAAACTTTTAATTTTCAACTTTTAATTTGCTTCGCGTTACACTAGGAACAGACTCATAACACTGTCGAGCTATGTACCGTTTTTTTTTTTTATATCTTCCAGGTTTATTTAAAATCAGAACAGGGAAGTGCGCAGAAATCTATATATATTTATACATTATACCGACATCTGTAAACTTTGAAGAGAAACTAACGGTTCATTGTAGGCTTGGTTCATTATTTGAAAATGAGCCAATTTCTTCCTCGGAGAAGTCCATTCTCCACGCAGACGTTCCTCCACAGACAAGAGTCGCGCCGCTCGCCCGAGCCCTAAATTCCAAGTGACTGATGGGAAATGCAATGTTAATCCGCTATGCTCAGGTCCCATTTCGCTTCTTTCGCTTGCCAGGAGGACTGTTTGGATGAAGGTTCTCTGAACCCCGTCCAAAGTTCGGTATAGCTGTACCAGAAAGGACCGCATGGTGGCAGTGTTTGGAAAAGAATGAGGCTTCTGGTTGTAATGTGTTCTTTGAAGGCTGCTTGACAGGAGCCGCTGCGGATTGGCCGTTGTTGGCAGAGCAGTACGTTTGCACACGCACGTAACTCAAGCCCCATGGACCAGCCAGAGAGTGCTCCGGGAACCCTGTGCTTGGTTCTTTATCGATAACCCCTTCCTGGGGGTCCGCGTGCGTACTTAAGAAGTTACAGATGGGGTTTGTTAAAGATGAATGGCCATCTTCATTGGTAAGAGTGATATACCATTCTCCATTGGGAAAATACACAATACCCCCGTTAAATCACTCCCGAACTGATATATTCAATATCTGATTAGCTTTATTTAATGCTAAAAAGCCGACAGTACTAGAATCGGATACTGAACTCGGGATGCTGCGCGTCATCACTCTCCATATAGAAACTATTAGGGAGCGAGCATGCACGTGTGAATCACACTCATGCACCGACAGAACTGTGGGGTAATTGAAATGAGATGTGGGGAGATAAGGCATACTTCCCTGGATTACTTCCGTTCTTGTAAACACTTCCTTAGCGATGTCCGGGCCCCCGATTAAAAAGGCGTGTGTAATCTGGAGCCCACACGCGCAGGGTTCGAGGGCATTTGGTCATAAATGAAAATGTAATTTGTTGTCATTCATCTGATCGTCCCATGGAACGGCAGCGTTGACATGCCTGAGTCAGTCACGCCATTGCACTGCAGATGACCCTTTCAAGTGTAATATATGGTATGTTGGCGCATTGAACATTGAAGGAGCTCTGTAACACGGAGCCCAAGGCTCGGTGCACACTTACGATGCCCGGGGTCATTGACGAGGGCCCCTGGTTGAGCCTTAAGGGCCCCCATAGCAGGCAGCTCTCCAGCCTAGAGCCAGGCTTCCGGTGCCTGAGACCGCTGACTTGTAGCCACGTGCAGCCACTGAACCTTAGACAAAAACTCAGGACCCATAATACTGATTTGTCAAGGCTAGAGTCACGTTCCTAGTGCCTGTGACCAATGATGTACAGCCACAACCGAGCTGTAAGTGGGACTCCATAGCCCACAGCCCAGGCATAGAGATTAGCTTTCGATGCCTTGAACCACAGACGTGTACACGCTGCAGAATCTTACAAGTGGCTCCATATCACAGCCCTCAGGGTTATATCCAAGCTTCCGCTGCCTAGGACCACTGATGAACATCCACACCTGAACCATATACTAAGCACCACAGCATAGAGCTTAGGTTTAGAGGAAAGCTTCCGCTGCCTAGGACCACTGATGCACATCCACACCTGAACCATATACTAAGCACCACAGCATAGAGCTTAGGTTTAGACGAAAGCTTCCGCTGCCTGGGACCACTGATGCGCATCCACACCTGAACCATATACTAAGCACCACAGCATAGAGCTTAGGTTTAGATGAAAGCTTCCGCTGCCTGGGACCACTTATGCGCATCCACACCTGAACCATATACTAAGCACCACAGCATAGAGCTTAGGTTTAGATGAAAGCTTCCGCTACCTGGGACGACTGATGCGCATCCACACCTGAACCAGTATACTAAGAACCACAGCATAGAGCTTAGTTTTCGAAGAAAGCTTCCACTGCCTGGGACCACTGATGCGCATCCACACCTGAACCAGTATTCTAAGCACCACTGCATAGAGCTTAGGTTTAGAGGAAAGCTTCCGCTGCCTGTTATGCGCATCCACACCTGAACCATATACTAAGCACCACAGCATAGAGCTTAGGTTTAGATGAAAGCTTCCGGTGCGGGTGACCACTGATGCGCATCCACACCTGAACCAGCATACTAAGCACCACTGCATAGAGCTTAGGTTTAGAGAAAAGCTTCCGCTGTCTGGGACCACTTATGCGCATCCACACCTGAACCATATACTAAGCACCACAGCATAGAGCTTAGGTTTAGATGAAAGCTTCCGCTGCCTGGAACCACTGATGTGCCTCCACACCTGAACCAGTATACTAAGCACCACAGCATAGAGCTTAGGTTTAGGTGAAAGCTTCCGCTGCCTGGGACCACAGAGGCGCATCCCCACCTGAACCATATACTAAGCACCACAGCATAGAGCTTAGGTTTAGATGAAAGCTTCCGCTACCTGGGACGACTAATGTGCATCCACACCTGAACCAGTATACTAAGCACCACAGCATAGAGCTTAGGTTTTGAAGAAAGCTTCCGCTGCCGGTGACCACTGATGCGCATCCACACCTGAACCAGCATACTAAGCACCACTGCATAGAGCTTAGGTTTAGAGGAAAGCTTCCGCTGCCTGGGACCACTTATGCGCATCCACACCTGAACCATATACTAAGCACCACAGCATAGAGCTTAGGTTTAGATGAAAGATTCCGCTGTCTGGGACCACTGATGTGCATCCACACCTGAACCAGTATACTAAGAACCACAGCATAGAGCTTAGGTTTAGGTGAAAGCTTCCGCTGCCTGGGACCACTGATGCGCATCCCCACCTGAACCATATACTAAGCACAACAGCATAGAGCTTAGGTTTAGGGGAAAGCTTCCGCTGCCTGGGACCACTGATTTACATCCACACCTGAACCATGTACTAATCTCCACAGCATAGAGCTTAGGTTTAGATGAAAATGTTTGCCGTTTGGGATCATTGATGTGCAACTACATTTGAACCTTATTCAACGTGCTCCATAGCAAATAACTCAGTGCCAGAGCTATGCTTCCAGTGCTTGGGGGCACAGATGTGTTGCCACATCTGCATACTACCAGCCTGTCAGCTCTAGGATGCTGGTGAAATCTGATATTTTAGAGGGCAATGCTGTTAAAGCGTACATATAATCAACCATTTTAGGGAGGGGATTGATGTAGCTTTGAAAGAAAGTGACGCTAATAATTTTCATGGAAGCATATTGATTTTTAGGAGAGTTAATTAAAAAGAGGGTAACCCCCTCCACATGAGGATGAGTTGATGGGTATACGTCAGAACCTTATGTGGGTCTCCGTAGCGTGGCACAATGGACTACAGCAGAGCTTCCCGTACCTAGGACCTCTGATGTGATATTCAGTGTAACAACAAAAGTATAAACCTATGCATAGATTTTATTATAGAGTAATAACAACCAGCACTTAAATGCCCATTGACTTTAACAAATGCTTTTCACTATAAATACGCAGGCCTCTTGCCTTTATCATAACATTTCATAATAAATAGATTAGACCAATAGCCATGATCATTGGCTTGCCACCATAACCAACTCAGTCCTGCTGTATCGAGTATAAACCAAAAAGTGCAATAGATGCAATCTTTTTAGTGAAAGCACACAAATTCGTCCCAATCAAATCTGCTACTCTGGGAAACCAATCTGTGAGATTCCATGTAAGATAAATACATTCTGTAGGCTTTAATTCAGAATAAGACCAATGCACTCATAAATGCCTATTGACTTTAACATATGTTGTTCACAGTCAGTATGCCAGGCCTGCTGCCTTTATCGTAATGTTCGTAATAAGCAACCGCCTTTAGCACCGGCTTGTCACCTTAACCAACTCCAGCCTACTGTACCGGTCATAAACTTCCACAAGGCAACCATCGGCATACAGACAAAAAAGCACAAATGGAAACAAAATTGCAGTTGGCAAGGCAAAATACTATTTCCCTAAGAGAGCCTAGCAAGGGTTATTAGGTTGCGTATCATCTATCATGGTTCATTCAGCCAGATCACCAAAACCTTTGCCTACTACAGTAATTGAGAAATTCCATGTAACAAAATACCTGCCTACAGGCTTTAGCACATGGTAATAACAATCCATCCTTAAAAGCCTATTGTCTTTAAGACATGCTTTTCACAAAAAGTAGGTTAGGCCTACCGGATTTGTCATAATGTTTCACAATCAGCAGATCAAAAGTGAAATCATGCATGACTTTTACCAATGAAGCAATTTAGCCTTTACCATTTACCATTGGTTTAAAATGTACCCACCATTAGCCTATTCAAGTGCACATGGACTGGCAACCATCATGGATACAGTTATAAAATTAGAAACGTAGCAAAATACAGCGTGCAAAACAACATGCAATCCCTCTCAAAGGGCATAACAAGAATCATCACAGTGAAAACCCCCAGGGTGTGTCAGAGTAGGTGGCGCGCGCCAAAACACCTGCCTACTGTGGTAATCTGTGAGATTACATGTAAGAAAACACTTGTCTGTAGCTGGTACACTTGTGATAACAACCAACTGTAAAAGGTTTACTGGCTTTAACAAATGCTTTTCACAATTAATAATAGACCAAATGCCTTTGTCATAAAAGTTTCATAATAAGCAGACCACCTCTGCAGCATTGGACATACTGTTTCCTAGTGCACCAATCAGGCCAGCAGCTTGTCACCATAACCAGCTGAGGCCTACAGTAAAGAGCATAAGATTTTCCACAAAGCAACCATTAGGCACATTCTTAACATTTGAAAGGTATACACAATTACATTTGGATAAGCAAATTACTATCTCTCAGAATAAGGACTAACATGTATCTCACAGAAAAAACCTTGTATATCCACAGTTTGCCCCAGGGGGTAACAGACACAAAAACCCTTGCCTTCTATGGTAATCTGTGCTGTGAGATGTAATCTGTGAGATTCCAAGTAACTCAATACATATCTGTAGGCTTTAATATAGAGTAATAGCAATCCACACTTAAATGCCTGATGACTTTAACATATGCTTTTGACAATAAACATGTCAGGCCCAGTGCCTTTATTATTACAGTTCATAATAACCAAATCAGACCTGAAGCCACGATCATTGACTTGCCGCTATAAGAAACTTGGTCTGCTGTGTGGAGTATAAGCTTGCCACAAGCCAGAAAGGGCAATATAACCAGTCATTATAGTGGAAGCACATACATTTGACCCAATCAAATTCTGTACCGAGGAGAACCAACATGAGAGTAGAGCCTAAGCCTCCTTCTCAGTAGTACTCTGAAAGATCTTTTTTGTTGATCATGTAAGGTCGCAGACAGTTGCACTGTCAAGCCAGACCTAAAAATCCATGTAGATTAGTTAGATTAGTGCTGCCTTGGGCATCCTATACTGCTGTCAAACACAACACTGCAATCTGAAGTCTAAAGGTAATGATGGAAGGTGAGAGTGCTGAGACTACAATGCATTCATGACTTAAGTGCAGAACATGTAGATTGCAGCGAGAATATCTACAAGTCGTGCATCAGCTACTAATACATTTGGTGTCTGAGGCTTTATTAGATGATTATAGATGCGTTTGTCCTATGCTTAAATCATGCCCCTTGATACTGTGCATCTCTTGAAGATGAGTGCCAGGTTTTTAATACGTCTACAACATTATTGCAAGGATGTACTTGTATTTCTATTATTACCAAGATTACTAACACGCGCAAGCTTGCTCAATGTGATGTGTTAGAACTCAATCAACCCTTTTTTGTTGCCTTCCGATAATTGCAGGTTTCATTGTTCAGTTATAAGAACAGGACAGCAAACACCAGCAAAGATATAATGAGCCAAGACTGTGTGACATACTCACCAGACACGGGGCAGCACAAAATCACTTAAGGTTGAGAAGTGCATCGTTTATTAGAATATAATTAAGCGCCTGTCAGATGCGGGACTCACTTTGAGGGAGGAAAACCAGACGAGTTATCAATGAATACCAAACTGTCTGTTCTTAGGTCTCTTCCCATAAGAGGTTCCTGTTTGGAATTGTTAGGCAACGTCCAAAGTCCAACCTCCTTTGAATCCCCTTTTATCTAATGCATCCCAGAGTCAGCTTGTGACGAAACCTCTGAGCACATAGGCAAAGCACAATTAGGCCACAGACTATAGGGATCAATGTCAGCAGAAGGGGTAGGAAACCTTAGCAGACAAATTGGAGAGCTAGGAAACACAAACATGTTGTCATTCCTACATGGTCTCTTGTCAGAGCATGAACTGAGTGGATGTACTGATTGTAACCTCTGAAAAAAACAATGTCCCTGAATAGTTTTATAAAGTGAATGCATGAAAAGCAACTAGAAGGCCATCATAATTGAGTTGCAAGAGTGATCCTTTCTTGCTCACTCTTTGGTGAAGGCACGAGTAAGCAAGAAGAAGTGAGTCAGACACTATAAGAAGTGTGACATTCTAGGTGCCACTTGAGGAGCTTAAGAGATCCCTGCCAAGAACACTATGAAACTGTGTGCCAGAGTTCAGCACAGTAGCTCATTACTGTCATCACCATGGAGCGTTGGACTAGAGCTGTCAGACCACGTCAGGCCACAGGCCACCATGGGCCTGATTTATAGTTTGACGGACAGGTTACTCTGTCACAAAAGTGACAGATATCCCGTCCACCTTAATACAAGTGCATTATATGCTATGGCACTTGGATAGGATGTCCGTCATGCAGTCAGAGAGTAACCTGTCCACCAGACTCTAAATAAAGGCCCATGTTTGCAGTTTAAGATATTTTTTTAGAAACCATTGCTTAATAGATGTGTTGGTAGACTTGGTTTCAGTGAAGCAAACCAAGACTGCCACGTTCACCTATTTTTTGTAAATGAAAGCTGCTACCAGTAAAGGCTTCTCCTGCGAACATGGACCATTCTGGTTTCCTATTTGGAACTATGTCTACAACTTCCTGCGGCTGCTGTATACCACCGGGTCCATGGATGTGTATGGCTGAAGTAGCTTGACATCTTAGTATGGAAAGGAACATGTTCACTTGAAGTGCCACACAGAGGTCTCAGAGGCCCTGTCCACTCAGTGTTTGTGGTATAAAATGTAGAGTCATGCTGGAGCAGCCTCATAGCAGTGGACTCAGTCAAGGAGCGCGGGTAAGCAGCATGAGATGCGGTGGGACTGACTCAAAGCAAGATGGTAGCTAAATGTAAGTGATTCACAGAATTCTTCGAGAATCCCTTCTTTTCTATCACCTGCTTGCAGAAGACAACTTTCTCATTGTGAGATTTAGCCAGAAGAAGAATTTCCTGTAACTTACACAAACTGGTGAGACTCTGTCTTTGATTCTGGGCTTCTGGTTTCCCCCAGCCCTCATTTTGAAAATGTTGTTAAATACAACAGTAACGCCCAGTAACATTAATGGCATTACTGGGTGGCACTACTCATAAAGTTAGGATTTTTCCATAAAACAGGCGCTATAACTTGCTGTAACATGGTCACCTCCAGTAATTTTGGTCACCTTCAATGATTATGGAATTATTCACCACCAACCCGGAGTTGGCGATGACGTTTTTCACTAATTACAATCACTAAATAAATGTAGAAGAACAGTAAAATGTCTGGTGATCCAATCAGTGGACACTTTTTGTTATTCCACAGCATGTTCTCTCACCATCTAAATGAGTGTTGTAGGCATTTTGTGGTAAGTGCCTTGTCCCATGGATGGATAAGTGGCTGCCCAATCAAAATCAGCACTTACAGCAGTAACACACCTGAGAAATAGATGTCTGAGAATCAGTGGAAGTAGCTTCCAAAGTTGCCTAGAAAGAGAACCTCTCAGTCTGTGTCTATCTTGGGTCCGTCATGTCGCTTCTCAACACTATGATTTTGTGACAAATTGACAAATGCATGAGCGTCTTGGATTAAAAATGACGCGCATTGAATATTCTGTTGAAGAAAAAAGACACCATCTCAGACCGAGGACAAGGGAACTTGTCGCTTAGACACCAGTAGGAAAGTTATTTGGTGTTAATGGCTAAGCACCATTGAAGAACATGGACTATTGCTTTACACCAGTGCTTAATTTGTAAAATAACAAGTACCCGGGCCCTGACCAGGAAGCTACTACAGCTTGCACAACCCATTGGCCTTGTCATTGCTGCCAATGTCAGTACCTGAACAACTACTAACCATCTCTCCCCTGCAAGTGTGATGGTTCAGACTATTCCAGGTCCTCAAAGCTAATGGAATAGCTTGGATCAGGTATTAGTAATTTAATGTATATTGTATTCATAAACAACTGTTGTTGTGCTGATGTCTAAATTAGGTGAGCTGAGCCACCATGTGGAAGACTGTTATAAGTGCTGGTGTTGACAATTAAGTGCAGATGCCGAGCACCGGAAACAACTGGCTCAAATTAAGCGCTGCTTTACACTTAAGTATATATAGAAAGGACTATGCTGTCTTTGCACTTTTACTAACAAGGAGTTGGACTTTTTGGGCCGATTCACAAAGGAGTCAAAGAGTACTTCCTTATTATTACTTCACCTTACTCCACCTTACTGCATGGGCGTAACACAGGCCCCTGCAGCCCCTGTGGTGCAGGAGGCCCTCCAAACCTTCAGAGGACCCCACTGAGCCAAGATCAATTAATGTCTGGGAGACTCAGGGACCCCTCATCACATTCTGCGGGGCCCCCATCATTTTGAGATACACCAGTGCCTTACTCATGAATGCTTTTCTCGCCCTTCATGAGTAGAGGCACAATACTGGTATCTGAGGCCACTCCCTCCCCATTCCTCAGCTTTTTTTGCGACACCTTCGCGTGCCACATGTAGCATAACATTAATTTACATTTTTCTTTTATTACATTTTCATATTAAACGTGAGCCAGGTCCAGAAGAGTCATAGATACCTCTTTCTATACGTGAGATGAACTCAATCCAGTAAACAAATATATTTTTTTCCAGAAGTGGTCACGCTGGCTTAAGATATTCATTGCTACTTCAGTTATTGCTGTCACCCTTTGCTTTGTAACACTCCCCCAGACTTGGATGTGAATGTAAAGTTTCTTAAGAAGACCACATCCGTTTGCACCCCCTCTCCACTAGTGTGGGAGGTGAACGCAGAGAGAAGAGAGTGTCTTCCGCCGCTTCCAGGCCTCGCTCGGTTTCCTCCTTAATTTATTGCGGCACACGGTGTTTCTGCTGCAGAGATAACACGGCCTCCCGATTTCAGGCCTGCTTGCACAACATGGAGCCTCGCTGCCAAGCTGCTATCTGTGTATTTACACGGATCACAACCGCAGAGGTCTGGTTTAAGTCGGCTACAATTCCCATTAGCGGTGTCTGGGAACCAGTAATCAGAGGGGGGAACCTGCAGACACGCAACAGTTGACAATTGTGGCTGAAACGACGCGGTTGTGTTCGGAAGGGAAGTGACGGCGTATTCTGGTAACAGGGCACCGACCAGCTTGCTAACCCCCTTTCCCACCCCCCGCACAAACAAACAGGCTGGGCTGCCACACACAGTCTCCGGGCGGGCTGGGACCTTTCTGTCTGCAAGGCGCTGCTGTCAGGGACGGGCTGCTCTGTGGACAGCTCCGGCTTTCAGAATTTGTTCTATTTTGGTCGTTGAACTGTTCTAAATGCACAACCTGGCACGTCTGTTGTCACAGCCATTCTCTCGTGCTTACTCTCTAAGCATTTAGTAGAAGTTGTGAACAGTGAGCTGAAAAAATCGGCCCATTGCAATTGCAAATACCGTGGAAAACATCATTGTGGCATCTCACAGTATTTGTTCCCCGTTATCAATCTTTTCCTCTTCATTTTTGTTGAAACGAGAATCGCATTTTTTGTGGCTGTCATGGTGTCACCTCAGGTTATTTTCAGCTGATTCCGGTGCCCTACATAGCTCCCAGCTTGTCCATGTCACTAGAGACATGCAGCGTGGGATTGGTAACGTGGGCATTCGGGCAATGCCCGAGGGGCCGGTATTCGAATTCCAGCTGTGGGCTGTTTTTTTAGCAGTCTGGGGGGCCGATTTGGGTGGTTTCTGCATTGTTCTGATACCGCCAGCGGCCCAGTGGGTGCATGAGTGGCCTTTCTGGAGGCAGATGGGCGCCCATTACCTCCCATTTATGAACAGGCAGAGGTGTCACTCCCTTTCTCTCCCTGGGCCGGCCCATTAATGTATGCATATTGAGCGGGGGGGGGGGGGGGCCTAGGGGGCCTGAGCAGAAGTGGCCTCACTTGTTTTCAGGTGTGTTTAACCAGTGTAAACTAATCCGTGCATTTTTTTAATTCCCCCCTCTTTTTGTTTATAAAACTTCGCCAAAGCAGTGTTTTGTGGAAAGGCAATATGCAAATGTGGGCCACTTTTTTTTAGCGTGCCCGGCCGATTTTTAATCCCAATCCAACCCTGGAGACATGTAGCTGTCAAGCTGTCCAATGTCAAAAGGGGGACTTGCGGCTGGTGCTGAATTTAGCTCGACAGAAATTAGCATGATGGTAGTTGCTACTTCATTTTTAGGTCTGGCTAAAGACTCCTTTAGCTGTGTGCCACAACTCTTGCCTTGAACAAATCAAAATACAGAGAGGAGCTTTAGGAACGCCCTCTTCAGGCAGTGACTCCTTCAGCCATTGGTGGATGAAAGTGTGAGTCACATCCTGTGTCAGCCGCTCCATCAGGTTGCTCTCTCAGTGTTATTTGTATCATGTTGACTATTGTGAGGTGACACATGTACTTCAATGAGTGAGGTGAACTCCCGTTTTGCTTTTCTTTGATCCCATGTTCTGTTATGAGTTGGAAGCCATCTGGAGCCTCCTCAATGCCCGGCAGTAGTGTCAGCTCACGCACTCTCTGTGTGTCCTGCTGCCTGTTGGGGCTGCTTGTTGTTTAGATACTGCAGCACCTTCTTGCTTCAGCTTGGCTCGTTCCCACTTGGTACTCTCAGAGGCTGGACAACTGTTTGGAGCCATGGCACCCACGATCCAGATTTGCTACAGGTGACATGCTCTGTCCGCCACTTCTGAATGCCCTCCACAGGGCTCACCAGGCTTTCAGCCTCTGGAGGGAAGGGGAGGGCCAGGGTGTCAACAATGCTTACAGTCATTCCCTTTGTTGTTCCAGCCAGGAAGAAGCTAATGCACTGTGCTGATGGCTCAGTGGGGCATGTGGCCAATCAGGAACAGCGTGTTGGACCTAAACTGTTGGGAAAAGGGCCCACCTTTTTGCCGACCTCCCTGATTGGACGATGGCTACTAGAGTATGCATGCTGCAGTGCCTAGACTTCATGGTCCCTACTGAAGGTAATCAGTGGAGAGACGCAGAACTGGAGTCATGCGTCTTAGTGACCCCAGAACCCCAGTCTGGACAAAGCCCCTCTCTTACTCAACGGAATCAATGACAAGACACTACTACTCTACCATGAGTAAAAGGTCATGTTTATCAACAATCTTACACAAACATGAAAGTCATAAAATTCAAACAGCAGATGCAAACAGTTTCAGATATTAACAAGTGCTCATGACCACATGAGTTGAAATTGGGCAAATAACACTACTAAGAAATTGTGCTACCAATAGTGATGACTGTAGCATGTCTATATTTACATCTCAGGCATATTTCCTGAGATGACAGTGTACGAAGGGCTGATTATCCTTTTCTTCTCCTCGCCTGTCTGGACCGCACAGGTGAAACCCCTTATGTCTCTGGAAGGCGATACCAAAGCCTTGCTCCCTTGATCACTTGCCACAGCCCCCGCAGCACACCATGCTGCCAAAGGGGGCAGAATGTGAGAATGGGGGCTAGAGCCTCTTGACCCGCAGTTGGATCCTCCGCTGGTGGTTGAGCATCTTCTTGGTCCCATCGTCGCAATGGTGCATCAAAGAGGGGGTGTTTGTGAGTCGGCTCCTCTAATTACCCCCTCACCATCACGACACAGTGACCAGGAAGAGACACGCTATTCACATCTGCGGCTTTCTGTCCGCTGCCCCGCAACTTGTGAGACAAGGGACAGGAAGTACTTTCTGCCACCATGGCACCTCCCCTCCCGTGGTCCAGTGAGTCGTGAAAGCAAGAGAGGGCCTTGGCTCCACAGGATCCTGCCCACTAACGCCACGCACACCCAAGAGTGAGCCCTCTGATTAATTTTCAATACAATTTCAAATTTGAATTTTTCCCATTCTTCACTTCTACATGGGTTAAGATTGTCTTTTATATACAGGTGCTCAGCATGAGTGAGTGCACCTCTCAGACAGCAACAAGCACTATCTCTCCTGATATCACATTACATAAATAGTTATCAAATCCATCTGGAAAAAATGACCATGGCCACCACCTGCTGTAAATAGGCCAAACATTCCCTAAATATATGATTTCAAGCACCCCAGGGCTTCGCGATTTACAGTGCACCCCAAATGCTAGTCACCCAACCCATGCACGTGAAGGTAATTGCCTCAAGGAGGGTCACCTGAGCCTCTATATCAAGGTTTCCGAACCAGGGCTGCAAACATAGATGCGGGTAATGAAAAAACAGGATTTCATTTTACAAAGGAGGAAATTATCAGGACTGCTGTTAGAAGTTGGGTTGGTGTGGTATGGACTCCCACATTTTGGATCTTCTATCTTCAAGTGTCCAACAGTGCACCTCAAAGCCGGGATCACTCTATAAGGCCCTTCCCAAGAAAGTTCATAATGTGCGCACAAAGGGCAGGATTGAAGAGCATGAAGTTGCACATGTGATCGTCATGTGTGCTCCCAGCATGGTCTCATTTAGCATTGAAAAGTGATCGCTGCAAACCATCATCTGCCTGCACTTTCCATTTTGTCATTATACCATCTTCTATTCTTGAAATTCCTCAAGATCGCCCCATTGTTAAGCATGGCACTCCAGCTACCAAACACTTTTCCTTCTTCAGCATTAATTGTTGTTCACTTCCTAAGCATCAAGCTGAAATTTTTGATTTACTTATGAGTAAACAGCCTGACGCCATGTTTCTAACCGAAACATGGCTTCATGCCAGTTCGGGCCCTGATGTAGCCGCAGCTTTACCCTCCAACTATGTTATTGTTAGGAAAGATCGGGATCTTAAAACAGGCGGAGGAATTGCTATAATTTACAAGAAGTCTGCCATCTGCAAATTTGAAGGTCTGTCCATTACTGGTTGCGAGGCGGCCTTATTTAAGTTATCCTTAACTCCTCATTTTACCTTTTCAGGTATTCTGATCTACCGCCCCCCTGGGCCATCTGGCCCATGGGTCACAGCTTTTCCGGACCTTATCACCCCATTTTCTCTTTGCTCTGCTAATTTCTCTATTTTGGGGGATCTTAACCTCCATCTGGAGGATCCGGCATGCGCAATCAGCAACACCTTCATTTCTGACCTGGCTGCAATGAATATTTTACTTTGCAATTCAGGTCCCACTCATGTAGCAGGCCATTTATTGGACCCCATTTTTTCTAACTTCCCCAAAATTGTATGCCCTACAGCCTTGCCACTGAGTTGGTCCGACCACTTTTTGGTTGGTTATAAGTTAGAAACATCAGCTAATGGGGCTATGACTACCCCTGGCAATCATATACCAACTAGGAATTGGGGAAAGCTGGATATGGCAGTTTTAAACAAACTCCTATCTGTTAATGTCCCCACTTTTAAGCACATGTGTATTTCTGATTCAGAGGTTATTCAGAATTGGATTCAGAATGCTATTGACGCTTGCCTTCCACTTTCCATAAAGAGAGTAAACAATCACCGTTCCCCAGCCCCTTGGTTTACGGACGGGCTAAAAGCTGCTAAAACCAATTGTAAAAACTTGGAAAGATGTTGGAGGAGGAACTATGCGCCCGATTCCAAACTTGCTTACAAAAAAGCCAAAAGAGATTACCATTCTCTTTGCAGGGCAACCCGCGCTGATTATGTCTCTTCCACAATCATCGGAGCACAGAATTGCCCTAAGACATTATTTAAAATGGTTAAGGAGTTTGCGGGCTCTGAAACTCTGCCCAGTCCTCCTAGTTTGAACAAGGTGCAATGTGAGGATCTTGCTCAATTTTTCACTAATAAAGTGGAGACAATATACTCAGCTCTGAATGGGCAGAAGTCAGATAACACTGGCTCAGCTCCATTCAGCCTCTCTCAGGAAGCAAGCATACTTAAAAATGGAGACAGCCGCATTGATTTAGCCAATGAGTTGGAACTTTGCTACCACTAGATATCACCACTTTTAAACAACACTTAGGTAGCATTAAATCCGGCTCCCCTCGTGATCTACTTCCCATCTCAGTACTGCAACAGCTTGAGCTGCCTCCACTTACTATAATTATGGAGCTTCTCAATTCCTCCTTAAAAGAGGCAACGGTCCTCTCTGATTGGAAGCATGCAATGGTTTTACCTTTGCTAAAAAAGACTAACGCTGATCCCACTGTGTCCGCTAATTATCGGCCGATCTCTCTCCTCCCAGCGCTCTCTAAAGTTTTAGAGAAACACATCAATGGACAACTAGCCCAATTTGTCGCAACTCAAGACTTTCTCCACCCGTCACAATCTGGCTTTAGAGCCGGCTTTTCTACAGAAACAACTCTTCTCGGAGTTACAGAAGCGTTACGTGACGTCATCGTCTGGATAGTGGAGATACAGTGGCACTTATATTGCTCGACTTAAGCGCGGCCTTCGACACAGTGTCTCACATTGTGTTACTGAAGGCCCTTCAATCCTTGGGGGTTGTTGGCCTAGCATTAAGTTGGTTAAAATCTTATCTCACAGACCGTACGTTTCAAGTCTTTTCTCCGGTGGCCTCTTCAAATATCCACTCCTCTCCCTATGGGGTTCCCCAGGGGTCCATTCTTAGTCCTCTGCTTTTTAACATTTACATCAAACCCCTGGCATTGATTGCAGAGGAAGCAGGGTTGTCTCTATTTTCTTATGCAGACGACACCCAGATTATTTTCTCTCTCTCTGCGGGGAAGGAGTTGGAGCCTTCCATTCTTCAGACGGGATTGCGCAAAATCGCTTCCTGGATGCAAACTAATTTTCTTAAGGTTAATGGTGAAAAGACTGAGGTCCTCATTTTGGGGAAAAACAAAGATCTTTGGGGCCTCCACCATTGGCCCACAGAAATGGGTGTTTTGCCTCAGCCCTCCCATCATGTTCGTAATCTTGGCTTTCTTATTGACGACTCACTATCTATGCGTCAACAAGCCGTCATGGTGGCTGCAATATGTTTCACCATACTGAAATGGCTTAAAAAAATTGTCTGGATGCTGCCCAGCTCCACCCAGGACCGTAGTCCAAGCTCTTATTACATCTAGACTGGACTACGGCAACATACTTTATCTGGGGGCCAATAAAGATGTGACGCGCAAACTACAACTGGTGCAGAACTCCGCTGCTACATTGCTCTGCCAGGTTCCTAGAGCTGCATCAATCTCAGGCTCTCTGAAAGACCTCCATTGGCTTAGGGTCGAGAGCCGTATCAAGTTTAAAGCTCTGAGCTACATGTTCAAAATTAGGCAGGGTACGGCTCCGCAGTATCTTCAAAATCTTGTTCATCCATATTTGCCATCACGCGCTCTTCGTTCCTCCACCCAGGCTAAATTCCAGGTGCCTAGGATTAGATTGTCCCATATGGGAGGTCGTTCCTTTGCTTACCTAGGCCCTTCCTTGTGAAACACACTGCCTTTGGCTCTCCGCAAGGAAACTTCTTATGTGCATTTTCGCAAGTCACTAAAAACCTGGTTGTTCAATCAGTAACTTCTGACCTCTCTCTTCCTCTCTGGCGGGCGCCGGGAAACCCTTTTGTGTAGCTGTCGCGCCTTATATAAATTTAATTAACATAACATAACATAACATGCATGCACAGGGAGAGAACTCAATTTTCCAAGGATTACACCAAGGTAAAATAGGTAGTCAGTATATGAACTCAGACCTCCTGGTTCCTAAGCCTGCAGTTTAGCTTCTATACCACACTACCCGCAACATCTGCCACACTCCGCGTCCCTAAAATGACCACATGAGGAACCGTATCAGCGGTCCATGGGAAAACACAACACACACGCATATGAAAAGAGTTATACCATTTGTATAATGTTGGCAAACACCCTTGCAGATCAATGCAGCCGGTGCCAGTGGTGCTGTTCCTGATGCTAGGGCTGGCACTGTTTACTAATTAAGTACGCTTATTCTTCAGACAGTAAAGGTATGCTTCAGCTTAGAGGCACTGCCATGACATCAATGTCCACACTCCCCTAACATACAAATAATGCATTGCTATGGCTGTTTCTACATTTCCCAAGTTTGTAACACCATACCAGAAAATACATTGTTGGAGTATGTAAAGAACATCTGTTGTGCCAGCTTCCATATTACTCATATGTAGAACAGTATTTTTAGGCTAGAAACCATATTGTGCCATGTCAGACCCCGTTCGACGGGCCACATGGCAAGCAAAGGCTCCTGGGCCACAACCAAAAGTGAAGAGGGCCATTGATTTGTAGTCAGGGGCCTGTTCTACCATGGCTCTCCAAACTGGGCCAACTGCAGCATTTCCACACTTGACTCTTAGAGGAGTGAGGGTGAGCAGCCAAATGCTTCTCAGGAAGCTAGTGTGGGGGATAGAACCTCAAACAGTCAAAAAGGCACATTAATTTATTGCTCAGCTCAGTGCTATTTTTGCTATAAAAAAGGGTTCTTAAATCACACCAAAACGAGATATTGTACACAAGAAATATTAATCACCATAAGATGGTGTACAATTGTTGGTATGACAGTTATCTACGCAGAAATCAGTAGATTAGATTGAAGTATCACTCAAGGAGAGAAAAAAGGGCAGGACCTCCCTAGAAACTTCCTGCCCTCTAACAGAGTCTTCTGATTCACCCCCTTTTAGGGTTACCACAGCACTCAAGGTCATTATGGATACTTTCTCCACTCCTGAATATTTCACAGTTCATTGATGCAGGTGGGTTAGTCTAACTAGTATAATGGAAACAAAAACAAGACAACAACACGCAGGATGCATTAGGGTATCACACTATAGTTTACAACTGTAAACAGTGTCCATAACGACCAAAAGGGAAGTAGTCATCCTATCCCCCTTCTTCCATCACTAACCCAAATGGCAGTGCTCAGGAAAGACTAATCCCCTGCTTAAGAGATCACTGCAGAATTTCTAAAATCATCCCTGTCTTCATCCTCCCTCATTTCAGTTATTAATTTTTTCAAGTATAGTTCCTAATGGTAAGTGATTTAGAATTTTTTCTTTAATTGTTAATAATAACTTATAGTCCATAGTGGGTTGTTGGGTTTGTAGGGAGATAGTGTGGGAAGTTATTTAGGTAATTAGTAATTATTAAGTAATTATTAATTCTAATTTATTATGTGATTAATAATAATTATGTAAATTATGTAATGCTGATTTTTTTAGTTATACTTTAGGTGTGGGTTGCTAGGTAGGGTGGGAAGTTAAGTAATAATTAATTAACAATTTATTATTAATTTAGAATTAATTATTTAATTTATTGTTATTTATTTAAATCGTGTAATAGTTATATATTTCTAGTTATGCTTCAGGTGCAGGTTGCTAGGTTTGAAGGGGTTTATGGTTGGGAGTTAATTAAGTAATAAATAATTAGAAATTAATAATTAATTGTTAATTCATTCTTTAGTTGAGTATCAATTATGTTAATTGTACCATACTTTTTGATTTTAGATTTATGTTAGGTGAGGGCTACTAGGTTTGTATGGTATAGTGTGGAAAGTAGATTGGATACAATTTGTACAAAATCATGACGTGTGTATGTTTCAGGAGACTTGGGCTAGAGAGGACTCTGTCATGAGGGGCTTTGCAACTTTTAATGTGCTAGCAACTATGGGAGGCAGAGGTAGACCATCGGGAGGGTTAGGCACGTGGGTCGCTACACATCTGGACTGTACTGTTGAACAGCTGAACACCTCCTCAGATGATATCCAGTGCACCCTTCTTACTTTTAATGCTGGGATTAAAATTGCATTTATTAACATCTATTCCCGTCCGGTAACCTTTGCCCAGGAATCCCAGACCATAGATATGCTTGCCACATTCATTGAGCTAGTTCCCCGAATACTAGAATGGTGCTAGGAGGTGATTTTAATTGCCAGTTTGAGCCCCTAGCCCTCCCTACTGACTCTTCGTTCACTACCGAGGATTCCCTTTGGCTAATTCCAGAACCGCAGATTCCTCTGGTAAGAGCTTGGACCCCCTTGGTATTACAGATTAATGCAGTCACACTAACTCATGCACTGAGGGCATGTAATGGTCGTAGTAAGTCAGACCAACCAGGAAAACCTACTTTTAATAGACCAGGGCAAGCATCTCTATTGGACTATATTCTGGTGGAAGCAAGTATATGGCATTGGGTAGTTGACTTCGCTGTCTGGCCAAGACATGACAGCGACCACAACGCTCTGGTACTCGATCTTAAGCTCCCGGAACCTTATAGTCCACCAATCACTAGCCCCTGGTACCAATCTATCTTTACACAATAACAGAAGGAGAATTAGGTGGGAAACCCTGAAACAGTCCCCAGGCAAGGCTGCTGCCCTGTATTCCCTAATTATTCCACCTTTATTGGCAATGGAGAAGGCCGCAGAGAGTTCCATCTCTCCTGGTACTATCGCTCAACTTACGGCTATCCATGCGGACTTGACCACTAGCCTGACCAACATTTTTAATCCTCTGATACATTCTAAAGGCAAGAGGACACCTAAATCCACTTGGTTTAACAACTCCTGCCGAATGGCAAAGGGTGCCCTCATTGACGCCATAAAATTAAAAGACAGATCACTGATAAAAACTAGGAGGGCCTTGTACAGTGATAGTCTAAAGTTAGCCAAAACGGAGTGGGAGTCTGAAAGATGGGATGCAATTAAACAGGCTCTCACTAATAGAGACATGAGGGCGTTTTGGACCTTGGTTCGAACAGTAAGTTCCTCAGAGAGCTCACCTATTGAGCCGAACATTGCTGCTGACGCTTGGAAACTTCATTTCCAATCGTTGTATTCTACACAGGACATTATAGAGCCCATAGGGGGAATTGTGCCAACTGTTGTGGGGGATCCCCTCGAAGACGATGTAGGGTTTACTCTGACTGAAGTGCTGAGTGCACTTGGGAAGCTTCCCCTTGGAAAGGCCCCTGGATTAGATAAGATTCCCGGGGATCTTTTTCGGGATCAGCCCAATATTTGGGGTTCTTATTTATGTGTAATATTTAATGCCATATTAAATGGCATGAAAATCCCGGATACTTGGTTAGGGGCAGAAATCTTCCCAGTATACAAGAAGGGTTCTCCCTCCTGCCCACTAATTACAGGCCAATAAGCCTGATTGACGTAACTCAGAAGTTGTTTGCCAGGATTGTCTTGGAGCGCCTTCAGTCCTGGGTGGACGAGCGGGAGATTCTGAGTGCGTACCAGGCAGGCTTCCGTAAAAATATTTCTACCATTGACCAAATCTTTAGGCTCCAATTACTATATTGGAAGACGGTGACTATAGAGGGTGGGAGCCTCTATTTGATCTTCGTTGATTTAAAAACAGCCTTTGATTTGGTGCCTCGTGTCAAACTTTGGGCAGTTTTAGAGCAACTGGGCATTCCGCCCTATTTGCTATCTTTGATCAAGCGTTTGCACACTGGAAATTTTGCCCAGGTGAGATATGGGAAATTTGGGGAATTGACCCCACGCTTCCCAGTGAATAGGGGTGTAAGGCAGGGGTGTGTTCTGGCCCCCACACTGTTCTGTCTTTTTATTAATGCCCTGGTGGACTAATTAAATGAGGTAGTCAACATTGATGCTCCAAAGCTCGCCCGTGGCAAGGTGCCAGCAATGATGTTTGCGGACGACACCTTGTTACTATCTAAATCGCCCATGGGCATCCAAAGGACCCTTGACAGCTTCTCTTTATTTTGCAAAAATAGGGGCTTAGAGATTAACACACTAAAAACCAAGTACATGGTATTTAATCCTAGTAAAACATCTCGCCATAATCCTACCTTAAATGGTATCCAGCTAGAGAGGGTAGCTGTCTTTGACTATCTGGGTGTTACGCTGACGGAAACCTTTGGGTGGGGCCCACAGCAAAACAAGGCAGGTTTAAGGTTAGCACAGATGGCCGGGGAATAGCAAAATTATACAGGAACTCAACATCTAGACAACCGGGTCCGTTGACTGAGATATATAAAGTTCAAATCAGGAGTGCTATAATATATGGGGCAGAACTATAGGGACACCTCCCAGTAGGTGGACTGGTTAAAACTGAGAACAAGTTTATGAGACAGCTCTTGGGCCTACCACAAAGCACTCCTCTTATCCCCCTTTGTATGGACCTCGGGATTAGACCCATAGATGAGGAGATCGGACTGCGACCCTTGACTTTCTGGCGTAGACTATGGGCGACTCCCGAGCTAATAGCCTACCAGTCGGAACTCAAGGCGATCTTGGGGCTCCCAGGGGTGGGAAAACTATCTTGGTTCGCATACATAAAATACCTGTGCATTAGACTAGGCAGGCCGAACCTATGGACCCACCCTGAGGAAGTGTCCCCGACAATATCACGGCTTGATCTAGTCAAAACTTACAGACAGTTTAGACTGGCTGAAATTCAAGGGAGTATAAAATCAGGCCGTTTAACCTCGGACTTCCTCAATTTTAAAGATCAGTATTTATTTGAGGTCTTCCTTGATGAAGTTCATCCGTTTATGGCAAGGAAACTCTATGTCCAGTTTAGATTGGGCTGCTTGCCGGTCCATGCATTTATAAATAAATGGTCAAAAACTTCCCCTATTGGATGTCCTGCCTGCAATAGCCAAGAAGAGACACCTATTCATGTTTTCTTCTTTTGTCCAGGATACAATATACCCAGGAGGTATTGGCTCTTGCCAATATGCAGGAACCTGGGGTATAGACAGTCACAGGAGGCCTTTAGAGTTTTGAGAACTGATACTCATCCCCCGATTGTTTTTGCTGTGTCCCGTTTTCTTAATTCTATGTGGCATAGGCGCCGCAAGTTTTTAACCTCCCCTCGCACATGATAAATGTTTCTTTCCCATTTCCTACTGTTTTGATCTTACTAATATATGAAATCTTTGTTTAATTCGCATTTTTAAATTTTTATATTTTTTTAACTGCCATGAAATTTGTTCAGTTTACTGTACATGGTTATACTCTGTAATGTTTATTGATGTTTTTATTGCTCAAATTCAGTGATGTATGTATTTTATTTTTTGCTTTTATGGTCTACAAAGATCGAAATAAAGCTTGGAAATGGAATGGAAAGTAAATTGAGTAATAATTAAATAATTATGTTAATAATATTTTTTAAATAGCAATTATTTATTAACATTATTTTTAAAATAGTAAAGCATTAGTACTAAAGTTGTAAATATCTATTTTTACTAGATAATTAATTATTTAATTGATTAACAATTATGTTAATTGATTTTTTTAAATCTATATAATATGCTAATTAATAATGTTTATATGAAGCGTTTAATATTCTTTCTAAAGTATTACGGTTATTCTAATATGTGATGTTTTTGAATAGTAGTACTTTCCATACTGTTGCTTAGACTGGAGTGGGAATCAAAAATTGAACCCCACCGAAGTCCAATGCTTTCCCTACTGTTGCACAGACTGGAGTGGGAATAGTAAATGTACCCCTCCAAAATCTAACGCTTTCCCTACTATTGCCTAGACTGGAATGGGAATAGTAAATTTAACCCTTCCAAAGTCCAATGATTTCCCTGCTGTTGCTTAGACTGGAGTGGAAATAGTAATTTTACCCTTACGAAGTCCAACACTTTCTCTGATGCTGCGCTGACTGGAGTGTGGAGTGGGAATGGTAAATCTATCCCTTCTTTAGTCCAACACATTCCCTACTGTTGCTCTGTTTGTAGTGGGAATAATAAATGTAACCTCTGCGAAGTCGAAGTTTCCCTGCTTTTGTATTAACTGGAATGGGAATAGTATATCTAATACGCCCAGACTCAAATACTTTTTCGATTATTGGTTAGATATATTTTTTATTTTTATTTGTTTATGTTTTAATTTTATATAATTGTTTTATATTTTTTATGTTTTTCAAAATGTTTATAACATTTGTTGTAATTGTGTATTTCTGGTACTTAATTTTTATATTTTATTTATTTGGTAATTTATTTACTATTTTTTTGTGTACTTGTTAATATTTTTAAATTTTGTCTAAATATATATTTCTATATATATATATATATTTATTTTTTTCCAATCACTGATTCCCAGAAACAGCGCGCTCACTTATCCGGTGCTGGCATCCTGGTGGGCGGAATCTTGCCTCAATATTATATTATATAACAAATTGATGTCGCACTCCAGCAATACTGTGTCAAATGGTTTTATTCACCACTACCACCAACGCAAACAAGATTCAAACACGACCTGAATAATCATTCCAAGAACAGCGGGTGATCACCGGTAAACCAAACAGGAGCAGCGGATGGCCCCTGGGAAACCACAGGGCAACCCCGTAATTACTAAGAACAAACAAACCCTCCCGAGCTAGCAAAACAGAAATAACACGCAAAGAGGAGGAAGCAAGCCAAGTCTTAATACAGGCAGCCCTGTAACTATTAAAAACATACAAACCCTTCAGAGCTAGTAAAACAGAAATAGCACACAAAGAGGAGGAACCGAGCAAAGTCTAAACACGGATCTTAACAAGGATTAAATAACAAAAAACAATAACTATACCTGAGCAGACACAGAAGAAGCGGGAAACAATAATTATCTAACGCAGGGATTCACTGAGGAAACTCTCACCGCTGGGGGGAAAAGAGACTGAATTAACGCAATACTACTCACGAGAGACATCAACTACTAACAACAGGAATATTACCTACAGAGTGCACAAAAAATCTAATAGTTAACAATACGAGCACCAGAATACTGCCAAGGGAGACCAATAAATAGTAGGCAGATAACTGAGGACCAAAGATTATCCGAACAAGTGCTCAACACTAACGTCAATATCACTAATACATAGAATAAAAGACATCTCTTGGGAATTTGCTCGCAACCACCAGCACCGATCTGGACATTGTTACATATATCAAAAATAGTATCAAATCATGGAACAGAGGGCAGCAAAATGACTGCAAAAAGCGGAAACCTTGTTCACAAAGGACAGCAGGATCTCAAGACCAAACCAAACGTCCACAGATAAAGGAACAGAACAAGAAATTAATATTAAAAGTCTACTCACGCAATTGGAGCGCCATCTACGTAAGGAAATCTCCAAAAGCTGAAAGATAATAACAATGGAAAAATACATCGAACTAGGGAGAGTACCACGAGGACTAAGAATATTCACTCTATCTAATCACCCCGATACACGACCAGAGATGCTAGAGGAATGGGGCAACAACAATATGCAATGCTCAAAAAACATGATGTTGATTATAATTAAGTACTCCAGACAAGATATAGAGCAAATACACCAATCAATCAATAATATGGAATCACAAATCAAATCTCTAAAAAAAGATGGTGAAGTGGCCAAATTGAGAAAAGAGATGGAAATAAGGTTGGACAAATACGAAAATGAAATAGAGGAAAGGAAACACCGCAAATTCATCAGGGATGAAAGAGACTACGAAATTGGCACGATCTTTACATTTGCCAAAAGATTCGATGTGCTCAAACAACAAATGAGAAACCAAACAGTGCAAACAATCGAATCAGACAACACAGTAAGTGAATCTGACACTGACGCCAGTGAAGGAGAACAGAATTCCTAAAAAATTCCCAAAACGTCTTTTTTAGAGGAGATGAAATTGCTATATATAGACCAGCGACCGGGAACAAAAAGAGGGAGAGGAAGGGGGAGAGGACATGGAAGGGGACAAGTAAAAACACGCTCCGCAAGCCAAACACGCGACGGAAATGCAGAAGAGGAGGGGGCAAAAAGAGACAAGTACCCACGCCGCAATCGACAGAAAAAATAAATACATCAAATCAAGAACACTTAATCATCAACCTGTCCAAATTACAACTAAGTAAAGAACTAAGGGGCATATTACTAAGGTCCGACGATAATTATCGCTCAGCGCGATTAGCGCGAGGATAATTATCGCCTGACTAACGCTGAATTTTATCACTGAGATAGCGTGCTATCAGCAACGCTCATCTCAACAGTGATAAAATTGCAGCGCTAACTGCCAAATGTGCGATTATCGCTGGAAATCCAGCGATAATCACACAACTTTTGGCGATAGCTTGCTGATAGGGCAGGACAGACTCAGCCATGATATCCACCTTCCATTGGATATCATGGCTAAGTCATACTGAGAGCAGGCGTTAGAAAAGTAGCGCTAACCGTGGTTAGCGCTACTTTTCTAATCGCTCTGCATGTTCGCCTGCAGCTTGATAATAGGAGAAATGTCGGTTAGCGACATTTCTCCTGTTATCCTGGAAAGGAACGCCCACTTTGCATCTCATTAGAGATGCAGAGCGAGGCGTGGGAAAACGGGTGCTAACATGCGTTAATGCATGTTAGCACCCGCCTTGGTAATAGGGCGGTAATATTATCTCCGCTTTTTTGGCTCTTAAAGCCAAAAAAGCGGAGATAATGGCCCTTGCTAATATGCCTCAAAGTACTCTCCTCAACAGAAGTCTCACCTTCTGTCCGGAGCAACACTACGACTATACCAAAACAAAAATTGACATTTACAAATTTATAAGAAAGCTAAAACTGGCCAAAATCTTTGCCAAAAACAAGAGTCAACCAAAACCGACAACAAGGAAAGACCCTGAAACTGAGATAACAATTGACCACATACCGGACGAGTAACATCCTATGAATTAATGATGGATTTAGGAGAAAACCAGGTAACAACAAGCCAAGTACTGGATAACCTGGAAATAAACACGTGCGGACATCCATCAACAAACCTGCAGAGCAAATCCAGATTTTGCCCCAACTTACCTCCAGGCAACAGGATTGATACATTTCATGCGCTAGTAATATCAGATCTGGAAAAATAGAAAAATACCAACTTAAAGCAAAAAGAAAACTTAACCAAGGATGAACGGAAGGCCCTTAAAGAATTAATGGAGTGTGACACGATCGAAATGAAACCATCCGACATAGGTGGTAACATTGTCATACTAGATAAATCACAATACATTAAGGAGGCAAAACGACACCAGTAAATACACAAGACTAACTACCAATCCCATCAATGATATGACAATAAACTATCAACAAAAAATCAGAAAATGGAAAGAACAAGGTATCATCAATGAGGAAGAAGCAAGTTACCTGATGGTGGAGAATCCAATCATACCAACCATCTACTTCCTACCAAAGGTACACAAAACACTAAACAACCCACCAGGAAGACCAATAATCTCCAGCTGTGGCTCTTTATTTGAAAACTTTTCAATACACAGTGACAAAACATTAGCACCATTGGTCACAACACTCAATTCGTATTTGAAAGACACCGGGGACTTCCTGAAACATCTCGCAAACATCACATGGCACAGTGGCCTACTACTGGCAACCATCGACGTAGTGTCTCTATACACATCAATCAGCCATGAAGTAGGTATGACAGCGACGAAATATTTTTAAGCACAACGCAACGTCCAGTATCTAGAGCAGTCTGAAGCCATACTGGAAATGACGGAGCTTTGTCTACGTAATAACATATTCCTGTTTGATAAACAACTGTACTTACAGACATGCGGTACCGCATTGGGAGTTTCCTTCTCCCCCAGCTATGCGAATCTCACCATGGGCTGGTGGGAGAAAACCATAGCTTGGGGAGAAGGCAACAAACAATACATTGATAAAATACACTTATGGCTATGGTTCATTGACGACTTGTTCATAATGTGGAACAGAACAAAAAATTAATTCCAGGAATACTTCAATCAAATCAAATCAGATCAATCAAAACTATGTGGGTCTGTCATTCACCAAAAGCATCAGTGAAACAGAAGTACAGTTTCTTGACTTAAAGGTATACATTGAAGAGGATAAGATCAAAACCACTGTATACAGAAAACCTAAGTATCTTGCATGGTACCAGTTTTCATCCCAAAGCCCTAAAGAAAAGCATACCATATGGTGAACTATTGAGAATGCGAAGAAACTGCACTGACGATAATGTTTTCCAACAAGAATCAAATAAAACTATTGGAAAATTTAAACAGAGGTGCTATGACAAACGAGACATAGAGGAAGGAAGAAAAAGAACGGAAAACCTAACGCAACAAGAAACACTAATGAACAAACAAAACAAAAAAATAAATGACATCACAAACAACAAAATACAATGTATAATGACCTACAACAAGGAGCACAACCAAATAAGGAAGATCATGACCAAGTACCGGAGTATTATAAGGAAAGACCCAGATATTGGAACTGTCTTGGGTGAGAATATTGACATATCCTTTAGAAAGGCTCCATCACTGCAAAACAAACTGGTACGTAGCCATTTCACGCGCACACAACCAAAAACATGGCTAACGGATCATCATAGAGGCTTCACAAAATGCGAGAAATGCAAAGCGTGCACCATAGGAAAAAACTTAAAACAACTTACAGACCACAGAGGGAAACCATTCATGATCACACACAGGATTACATGTGAAACCAACTATGTGGTCTACATGATAACCTGCGACTGTGGCAAACAATATATCGGGAGCACCATCTGCCCACTGAAAAAACGCATACTAGAGCACATAAGAGCAATCAACAATGGCGACACCAATTATGCAATTACCAAACATTTTGAAGCACATGAAAACTACACCTGGAAAAACATACGATACAGCGGAATAGCACATGTCCCAACACATGAGAGTGGAGGAGACAGAACTCTGAAATTAAGACGCCTTGAATCAAAACTCATTATCAAATTGAGAACTAAGCAATCAAGGGGTTTGAATGCGGATGAGGATCTGTTTGTACATCTTTAATAAACCTAATCTAAAAGCCCAAGATCGGAATGAGAAATGCTGATGTATTAGAAATGGGACCTATACAGAATAAGAAAGGACCACCAATCAAGACCAGGCCACTAAGGCAAGACCGTCACCCAAAACATGGGTACACTCATCATGTCACCAACACTTCCATTGGACTGCCAATGAGTAAGTATATATGAACCAACACAGAATGGAACCAGACCAACTGAAGTTCCAGCAGCCACTCGACCGGAATTCCCAAATGGAAACTATTTCCAAAAACCCAACTATAATCTCTACTTGTGGACTACCGAAATAGAGTTTATGTAACTAAAGAGACTTTAGCGAGCACGTTGGTTCATAAGACATTGTATACAGTCACTGAGATTGCACATTGCATGATGAATATTAACCTATGAACATCTAAGTTCCCAAACATCTATAGGTGTCAACAGCATTCACATTCTAACTTTGGAAGTGTGAACCCAAAAATGGATGTAATGTAACACTGTAAATATCTGTAAATAATTGTATATATCTAATGTCTGTAAAATCGCAAGGAAGCTATGCATCCCAGAATGCCTCATGATGGGCACATGGGAATAGCATTATAAATTGAAAGTGTAAACAAACTTCCCTAACCGTGAACAAGCCTGAATGGTGAAACGCGTTGGTGGTAGTGGTGAATAAAACCATTTGACACCAGCTTACGAGGAAGGACTCGTAAAAATATGCGTTCAACAGAAAGACGCTGGGAACTGGGCTTTATTTCTTGAAGTTTATTTCCAATTCATACGTACAACCCTCTGCTGACAAACGCGTTTCAGCGCCTTGGCCTTCGTCAATGTATATATAGAGAGAGAGATAGATAGGTAAATATATATATATATTATATAGTTTTTATATATATATATATATCGATATATCTATATAGATATATAGAAATATATATATGTTTTTCAGAGTAGTGTATTAAAAAAACTTAACAAAATAAATTCAATATAATATATATGTGTGTTTATGTAAGTATATATTGATATATAGGTTTAAGTATTAGTTGAATTTATGTAATTTATATTAATGTTATATGCTAAAATATTTATGATTTAATACTATATACATATATTAAACAAAACAATATGTTGGTATGGTTTTATACAATATTAGTATTAAATGACATTTTATTTCAAATACTTTTGTAGCTACCATTCTGAGTATAGGGACACAAAAGTTTGGTAAAAGATATTTTTAACACAATATTTGTGTCAAACAATATTGTTTACCTCGTTTTTGTCAGTGATCCAGTTGAGGGGGGGGGGAGAGTACCCCCTCAAGAAAAAAACACAATCCATGTCAAAGTGAACCCTTAAAGTGTATGTACGAGGAAGTGGCGGAGTGAGGCGCTAGCCCTGATGGCTTAACGCCTTACTCCGCCACTTCAGAAACGCAAGGCTGCACCATATATACAAGGATATGGTGCAGCCTTGCATTTCCCCCTGCGCTGGTGCTACACTTAGCAGTGTAGCTCCAATGCAGGCACCCTTGCACCTTAGTGCAAGAGTGTCTGCGTGTAGGAAGGTGTCCCTTCCTGCATGTAAACAATCCTGAAATGCCATTTTGTCACTTCTTTGTGTGCTGCTTAATGCAGCACACATGGAAGTTACAAAATGTCATTTTCTTAAGGATTTTTATGTGCAGGAAGGGTCAACTTCTTGCACATAAACAATCCAAGGGTTTTTGCTTTTTCCATGTGTGGTGCACAAGACAGCACACATAGAAAAAGCAAAAACGAGGAGAAATAAAGCATTTCTCTTCGTTTCGCCAACTTAGGACCAGGTTTTCCCTGGTCTTAATTTTGGCGCTGCCGCCTATTTATGCTGCCCTTACAAATAGGGGGCAGCATCAAAATCAATGGGTGTTGCAGTGAAACGCCCACCGCAACACCCACTGCCCACCCCTTTCACGCTAAGCATAGCGTGAAAAGGGACCTTATTTACAAGGCAGCGTTAAGCCACATTAAGGGGTATATTCACAAGAAAGTGTGCTAAACATCTCCAAAAAATGTTAACGCAACTTTACACATCGCAGCCTATTGCAGGAAAATAACCCTGTGTTAACGTGGAATTCACAACACGGCGGTACCATGCGATAGTCCGCCGAAAACGCGGCCAATGTCCGCGATACAACCACCTTGACGGAGATAAAAACACAAACCACAACACAACAAAACGTGCGATGAGCCCATTCGCGATGAGGAAAGCAGCGATAAGCACCGCCAGGCCCGCGACACACACATGGCAGGCGGGAATAAGCACAACAAAACCCTGAAAAAGAAAGACAAACCAAACAGAAAACAACAGCCAAGCACAATGGAGGCAACCGGAGCCAGTATACAACCCCACAAGTCCCATTGGCAACAAAACATTGTACATGGCAGGCCATCATGGACAAGGTGAATGCAGCCCGAGAGCGGAGGAGGATAATGGAAGAAAACCAGAACAGTTGGAATGATGCGAAACGCACAAACAAGCAGAAATACGCCAACAACAAGAAGGCAGCAATGCACACCGGAGGTGGGAGTCCAGCGCCACACCAGGAGCTGGATGACATGGAGGAAATGGTGTCCACCACATCAGTCTGGAGATGGTGGCAGGACCCGGGGACCGGAAACTCCCCAAAACAGCAGACACAACAGCAACAGGGAGAGGAACGACCAGGGACTGGGGGGACGGGGGGAGATGGGCACAATGGCACACATGCACAATTAAGCACAGCACAACTGCAGACAAACCATGCCCAAGAGTAACAACACCAACCAAGAGCACAAGTCACACAACCCGGCAATATCACACCACTGAACAAGCACAGAAGTGAAAACCACACTGCCTGAAAGGGAGAAGGGTGAGCCAAATCAGAGCTGAAGGGACAACTCACACACAATGCAGCACACACACATAGGAAGCAGAGCACCCCAACATCGAACACAATGTGGTACAAACACCAACATTTGCACAACAGAACACAGGACACAAGTGCACCTGCTTGTGGCCGGCAAACGGCCATACTCATCTGGCAAAGCACGAAACAGGGACATGATAATGCACAAGTACAAACCCACAGCCCTGATGGGGGAGCAACGCACGTATGGCAGGGAGCCAGAGAGTCCGTGACACACACATTGGCATACAAATCAAGACACAACACAGTTGGAGACAAGTGAAAGTGCGGAAACTTTATCAACAAGTGCGTGTCAGTACGGCCAAGGGAAGTGCCACGATATGCAGACCAATGCAGCAGCATGTCTGAATGAGGAACGTAGGAAAGCGCCCATGTCCACCCCGGGGGAGTCCATCACCAACACAAGACAGTGCCAACCCGCGTTGGTTGTCTGCGCATGGATCAGGAGTCCAGGCCAATGCAGCCATGTCCACTGTGGTCTTGGGACATGTGACCAGATTCCCAACATGCAACCAGGCGTCGGGACACGTGCAATGGGTCACATCCAGTTGTGGCTGCAGATACCTTGTCACTCGTCCATGAACGCAAGTGCAGCAGCGTAGGCCAACATCTCCAATGAGAGACCGTTCTCCACCACATCTGACATGTCGTCGACGTAATCCATCAGCTGACCCGGACAGATGTGCTGACTCCAACCCCTGGCCCCAATGTGCGCCAAAGCCCAATCGGGTAGCGGCTCAATGTGCTCACTGCACACGAAGACTCGTGCAATCTCCCAGGATAGTTGCCAGCATGCATGCCAAACATCCATGCATGCCATAAACGGGCATCACAGTGACACTCCTGGTCGTGGGCCAACAGGGGGCGCACACACACGTCGAAATCCAGGTCAGCTACAGTCACGTTGGAGAGGCAGACATCCATGGTCCACTCGAATATGCACGAGCGACAATGCAACACAGGCTGAACGCAGGTGACGTTCGCAAGGCGGAAGCTCAGCGGGTAACTGATCCGCAGCACTGCCAACAGCAGTGCCCCCAGTACATGCAGCAGACGTGCACGGTACAGGTCCACGTGACTGGAGTCGAGCATGTGTCCGGGATGGTCTGCCATTGCGTCAGTGGCTCTGCTTGAAGGGGCACTGGCTTGCCCTGCGCCAGTCCTGTGGATGAAATGGCACAGCTCGGAGCAATGAGCAGTGTCTGTGTGCAACGGGTGCAGGCCTGGGGTGGGGTGGGAGTACGTGTGAAGGCCATTTCACGCACGCTAACTACGACCAAGGACTTCTGCGTGTGGGATGTGTACACGTTGGTCTCACGTCGGGCAGTGCGTAGTGTGGGAGTCGCAAGTAAATGCTATTGTATCTGTCAGGGGGTGCTGGCCACATGCAAGTCCCAGCTCGGAGCTGCAGATGTGCCACCGCCTGATAGTACAGACAAAGGACCCTTCATCCCTACAGTAACTTCACCATCTGCATGCATTCAGGAGCTGTACAGAGGTCTGTCGTGGGTGTGGTGGGATGTCTGCGACCCTGGGAATCATGGATGATATGCCCAGCACGTGGCACATGAGCGGCCTCACTGTGTGTTACGTTGCCTCACAGCTGCTCCTCCCTCCCACGAGCCCCCACACTTGTGTGCACTGCGCGGTTGTATCACGTGCACTCCTACGGCACACCATTGTCATGCCTGTCTGCGCATGTCCAGCGGCATGCCAACAACACCCTGACGCTGGCCTTTGAAGGTGTGCGGCCACGTGAGTGTAGGCCAATGGTCCGGACAGGGTGGACACAGGTGTACAGTCCATGGCTGGCTGTGATCGCGCTGCGAATGAGGCTAGGCTAATGCAGCTATGAGTCTAATGTTTACACTTAAAGAGCCGGATATTTGTTTTTCTGTAGCAATATTAATTTTAAAGTCAATTTGTGTGCGGAAAAGCATGGTTTTTTAAAGTATTTTAATGGAATTATATTTTTGTATTATTGAATTAATGGATGTCATTATATAAATGTGTATGTACATTCGCTTTTATGGTTGTTTTTTTTATAACCGAATAAAGCTTTTCTGAACTGAACTGAGGCTAGGCAACTGACTCATGCAGCCGCAGGACTCATACACATAACACCTGGCATGCATGTGCCAAGACCCCGAGCGGTCTTGCGCTCCTACATTTCCCCGTACGGGTGGGCCCGCCCTCCTGGTGCATGCTACATTGCAACATCGACTACTGTGGCCCTGGTGGTGACAACACCCCAACACAGAGACACACTTACTGCACATCCTGCCCAAGGCCAGGTCCGAGCCACGCCCTGCTCCCCCTGCCGAATCAGCACACCGCTGCGCTGACCTGACATACGCCGGACCAGCACACGCCGCTTGTGCATGCAGGGGGGGGCATGCAAAGCTACATGTCCAGGACGACTGCCAACGCTGAGGTGACATGGGATCATCTGCTGAAGACAGCACACTGTGATGTTGCAGGGCCCGTGCCCATCATGCTGACACAATGACCACACAGACACACTTGCTCAGATGGTGTGAATGGCTACGGGCACGTGCGCCCGGCCACATTTATTAGCAGGCACACATATCGAGTGACACCTGTGTTGGATGTGTGTGGGGTGTGTGCACACCAGCCGGCAAGGGCTGCCTGGTGCAGTCAGAAATCGACAACAGTGTACATCGTAAAGGACACAACCATTCAACCATAAAGGCCCCATGACTTGTGCTGCACAGAGTTAGTGGCCCCGGATGCACAGCGTCCTGCACGGGCCTACCGCCACGGGCCGCTGACTTGCGGGGCACTGGGGCAGGGTCAAGAGAGCAGAGCAGGTTTCCGTAGATGACAAAGGGGCTTGTCGCGGAGTGTCTCGGTGGCAGTGGAAGGTGTACCCCCAGGGCATGATGCAGAGGGCAGAACCATGCTGAAACAGTCACTATGGTGGAGATGAATGAAACAGACACATGTCGGACACCAAGTCCGGTCCAGCCAGATGAAGATGCAGAAAACCACTAGGCCATGGACTCAGACGCCACCAAAGTCCAACCAGAAAGTGCCCATGACTCATTGCGCACAGAGTTAGTGGCACCAGTGCTGTGAGGGGATGCCGCCTGCGATGAGACGTGTCCAATGGTGTGGACTCCTCCACATCTTACCCAAGAAACAGTTCCACATGTGTGACCTACTGGACCGCAGTGTAGGCCTGAGACAGCGGTCAGCACGGGCCATTCACCGAGTGTCGCAGGCTTAGGTTGGATGGCCCCACCGGCCTGCGTAGTTCAGGTTCATTGGCACCACGGGACGCGGACTTGCGGTGAACAGGGTTGATGGCACCAGGTCAGTTGTTGATAGTGTTGGATCACCTCCGTGACTCTGATCCGGCTTTCCTCTTACTCCTCTCCGTGCGTTCACTGGTGTGGACTCTGCCATTCATGATTCGCTGGATGTGGGACCTACTGGTCCACAGGGTAGGCCTGAGCACTCATCCACGTGTCGCCGGCTTGCATTGCACAGGGTTAGTGGCACCACGTGTCGCTGGCTTGCGTTGCACAGGGTTAGTGGCACCACGTGTCGCCGGCTTGCGTTGAACAGGGTTAGTGGCACCACGTGTTGCAGGCCTGTGATATGGAATTATGCCTCACTGATCGAAGGGAGTCTGGTGCTGTGGCCGCTGCCACGGACTTGGGGTCACTGCCATTCAAGACTCAGGACACAGTTCCGTATGTGGGACCTACTGGAGCGCAGTGTAGGCCTGAGCCCTCATCCACGTGTCGCCGGCTTGCGTTGCACAGGGTTAGTGGCACCACGTGTCGCCAGCTTGCGTTGCACAGGGTTAGTGGCACCACGTGTCGCCCGCTTGTGTTGAACAGGGTTAGTGGCACCACGTGTCGCTAGCTTGCGTTGAACAGGGTTAGTGGCACCACATGTCGCCGGCTTGCATTGAACAGGGTTGGTGGCACCACGTGTCGCAGACCTGCGATATGGAATTATGCCTCACTGATCGAAGGGAGTCTGGTGCTGTGGCCGCTGCCACAGACTTGGGGTCACTGCCATTCAGGACTCAGGACACAGTTCCACATGTGGGACCTACTGGGCCGAAGAGGACGCCGGTGGAGTATGTAAATGAGAAAGGAGTAATGTGGGCCAGCGTCGGGGGGGCCAGCGATGGTCTGCGGAGGCTGCAGAGGTCGCGGGACTGGTGCTTGGAGCTTGCACCGGCACGTGGTGGGCCCTCTGACACACGCCGGTGTAGGCCGGTGAGCGGAGCCTCGTTGGTGCGCTGGGGCAGGCATGACGGGTCTGGGGACCAGTGGCCCGAGGTGCAGCAGGCGCACAGGGACGCAGGCCCCACCGCGCTCGACGCAGGACTCATGGCGGGCTGAGAGGCGCCGCCCTGGCAGACGCGTTGTCCATCCCGTATGAGAACCACGCCCAGTGCGACAGGCTTTTTGTTCACACCCCTACGCCTGGCGTACGCAGGTCCAACCCACTACGCACGCGCATGCAGGGGGGGACGTAACGTGCGACATTTCCGCTTTCTGCCCCACCGCCTGTGGGGACATGGTAGCGTCCACTGGCCACTACACTCCATGCACCAGCAGTTGATCTCCACATGGCCATTTCCGTGGTTTGCACTCTGTGGTCTGTCCGGCACCTCCACGCCACACCTGGCATTGGGTAGGTTCACATTCCTTAGTCACTTGCCGCTCTCGCACATGCCTGCTCCACGCCTCTCCTCACATCCTGCTATTGTGTGTCTGTAGTGCCATGCCGTGGCTGGGCTGTGGGCATGGCAAGGCCAGATTCCCAATGGAGTCGTGGTGTCGTGTCTGGTCGGTTGGCATGTTGTGTGTCATGTTGAATGTAGTTGTGCTGCGTGCCCATTGCCAGTGTCGTGAGTTGCATGACTGTGGGCTGGAGGTGTGTGGTGTGTTCATTTTGGACTTACCAACGGGCAGTGCATTTCCATGGGTGCCATCCTGGGAGCGCTGGGTGATGATGGACTGTCGGGAGATGTGAGAATCATGCACTCTGCCTGGGGAGTTGGCCACAACATTGTTGAGGAGTCCCGGGCGGTCCACTATTGCCTGCACATTCATGGTATGCGTGTGCTTTCTGTTGTGGTAGTTGTGTGCAGTGTCGGCAGGGGGCACGAGGGGTACATGTGTGCAGTTGATTGGCCCTGACACGTGAGGGAATCCAGCTATGGCGTAGGGGCCTTGCTTGGTCTCCAGCTGCTCCTGCGCAGTGTGGGTGACGTGGAGGTGCTGGGGTACCAGGCTGTTGTTGGCATCCAGGACAGGTGTGATGACCTTGGATGGGGCTGGCTGTGTGACTCCTCCGACTCTGGCAGTTGTGGGTTGGATGGTACCAGATGCCGACATGTGCTGCGCAGCCGGCAGCTTTGTCTGCGGAGGGATGTTGGTTGTCCGCTGTGTTGGTACCGTCAGCAGGTGGGGAATGTGGGTCAGGATGCGGGGGATGGTTGTCCTTTTGGGCCTGTAGTGGGCAATGTCCTCCTCTGGCGTTGGGTCTGGGCGGCATGTGCGTTTCAGGTTTCAGGTGGGTCCTCTGTCTTTGTGTACGCTGCCTCTGTGGTGTTCCCGGGGGGGGAGGGGGTGATCATTGTCTCCATGGCATATGTGGCTCTTGGCTGGGCTCCCTTTCATGCTGCAGGTAGTCGTCCTGATTAACACCAGCAAAAGGCAGGTGTTAAATCCCTGCTGCTACCGCAGCTTATCACCTGTTTTTGGTTCGCATCGCAGATCTGGCAGTTCGTTGTGAAAGTGGTGCTGTGGTTTTTTCGTGTGTTTTTGCACGGGAACGCCTACTCTGCATCTCATTAGGGTTAGTTGGTGGTGTCCACAGTGGAGATACATTTTGGGGCAGTTGTCGCGGGAATACTTGCGTTGTCTGCAGTTTGCACCCGCGTGTGAATGGGGTGTTAAATCTATCTCCACTTTTGATGGGTTAAGGTGGAGATAAATCGGCGGTAGGTCCTTGTGAATATGCCCCTAAGTGGCTTAACGCTACCTTGTAAATAAGGTGAAGCCCCTATCGCCACGGGGGGCTTGTACATATGCCACTAAATTTACCTGTGAACAACCCCCGGCAGCTATGGCATAGACCACACAGGCTTAACTTAGAGGCAATGTGTAAGGTGTTTAAGCAGTACCAAAACAGTAATACATTCAAAACACAGCACAAGAAAAATCCCAAAACAATTTATAAAAATATGCTTCATTTTTATAAATGGAATGACACCAAAACTACAAAAATCCAATAAGGGAAACCAAAGTTATTAATTTGTAAAATTTAAATGTGAAAATTGCGCCAAAAAGCTTTAAGCGCAAACTGCAGTAATTTGGTTGCACTTCACCGGTACTAGGCATAAGTTAAGGCTGACTGTGATGGAGCACGGATCAGATACAGAAACCAGGGTTTAGCCGATCGGAAGTTTTACCATCAGACTTAGCCTCTAAAATGGAAGTCCAAAAACCTCAGTGGGGCAAGGTAGCAGACTGGGGCCAAAAAAGTCTCTATGTAATCAGGTAGCTGCTGGATGAGGTTGCAGTGAAGCTTTTCACATTCAGCAGGAAAGCTCAGAGTGGGAATAATTTGACTTTCATGCTCAGAGAACATCCCTCGCTAGCCAGATACTCTTAGTGCCTTCGCCTTGTGAAGATTTCTACCCTGGAACTTAATCACTTTTTGGAGCTCAGATTCTACCAGCGGGGCAAGGCTACAGGCTGTAGCCGAAGAGGGCTCCACGAGACTGGATACCTTTTACGAGAGGGCCAGCTGAATCAGATTTGCTGCTGCGGAAGAGCTTTGGGCGGCAGCAGCCTGAATCATTCACTCAGCGGCAATGTCCATTTGTCGGATCGGCTTGGCAAGTTGTTCTTGGTCCTCTGGAGTTCTTTGAAGCCAAAAAGTTTCTAATTTCCAGGATTCAGGAAAAATTAGGAGGAGTACACTTTGACACGAGCCAAGGGTTCTGTACCATGGGTCAGCATTTGGGGGTCAAGACTCACCCCAGGAGAGGCCAGCAGCAAGGTCCAGGGCAGGTCAAATTAAAACTGTTCAGCTGTACAGGTGCAGAAAAGGCCTCTTCTACATTGTTGTGTCCCTGTAGCTTGCACATGAGGTCAGCAAATGACGCTTGGAGTCCACTTCTTCGCAGGGTACAAGAGGTAGAGCAGGTCCAGTCTTCTAGGCTCTTTTCAGATCACAACCAGCAGGCCCAGTCCTATTTTGTTCATTCACAAGTCCAGAAAATGATCTAAGGAGAGTGCCAGATTTATGCTTTGTGCTAGCTGGTGGGTGAGAATGACTCCTGCCCCCTCCCTAACCAATAGAGTAAAAGTTTCCTGGGGTATCCCTACCCACCTTTGTAGCACTTACTGTGTGCCCTTTTGCAAACAATCCCACAGTGCCTCTCTCTGTCTAAATCCAAGATGATGAAACCCTTGTCCCCTTTTGCAGAGCCTGTGTTCCCACCCCAGAGATGTGGCAAGGGAAATTATCGCCCCTCCTCTGTGTTCACTCTAAGCCAGTTCCGGGGGCAACTCTTCTCCCACTGGGACACTGGGATTGGTGCTTGGCTGACTAGAGGGTCAAATCGAGGCCAAGCCCAAGTGCTAGTTACACCTGCCTATGACAAGATAGGGTCCTTTGAAGTTACTTAAGTCTCTGGGCGCTGTCCAGATGATGATCTTTTCAGAGGAATAGAATACCTCTCCACAGTCAAGCCCTTTATCTCAGCTCTAGGAGCAAGCTCACACCTCTTCAGGGACTATTCCGCTGCCAGGTGATAGTTGAAGCTCATGCAAATGGGCCCTATAGACTCAGAGGCATCAGGTAGGGAAAATGTAACTTTCTTAAAGTACCTTTTCTAAAATATTTATCACAAATCCAACTTCGCTAACAAATTGGGCTTGTAATAAATATTTCAAAAAATCCAAAAATTAACTTTGCACTGTTTTTCTTGCCGGAGATAACAATACTAATTTTAACATTGCATCTCATTGTTTTCCTATGGAACAGCCAACCCTGCTACAGTGAAAATAGCTTTTAGGGCCTTTTCACTGTAAGAACATGTTTAACATAAAGCTTGTACATGTCCTACTTTTAAATACTGTGCACCTGGCCATATGGACTATAAGGCCTACTTAGGGGTGAATTGTTAATATTTAAAAGGAAGGTTTAGAGTTGTCAAAAAGGATCAGGAATTTGCAGTTTAAAACTGCATAGCCAACATACAGATGGCAGACCTACAGTCAGGTTTACACTGTCACTGTAGTGAATTAGTGAATGGCACAGTGTGTGCTGCAGTCCAGTTGTGACATTTAACTTACAGGCCCTGGTACACTTTGGTACCATATACTAGGGAGTTATAGGTAAGCTAAATATGCCAGTCAGGGGCATTCCAACTTCATCACGTTGAAAAGGGGAGCACATGTACTTTACCACAGAGTTCTACAGACAGAAAGAAAAGTCAAAGCAAAAATCTGGGAGTACACCATGGAAAAGATAGTGATATCCAACATTACATTGTGGAAATACCCTTTGTATTCGGTCCTTGACAATAAAAATTTTAGAACCAAAAATCTGCCATACTGAGAGTGTGCAATTGTTTAGATGTTTTTGTCACATACCTGAATTCAATTTACTACCAGTTTGGAGCCTGCAGCAGGACAAGACTGAATTCTGTCCGTCAGAATAAGTCCTGTTATCTCACAGCGATCTTGATCAAGTAAAAAAGAGATTAGTTCTGCTTCTCAGGAATCTGAAAGCTTCTTTCTTCAGAGAGCCATGAGGGCTCATTTTATATCTTTTCTCAGCATCAACATGAGAAAAATATAGTCATGATGCTAGATGTAAGGTAGAAAATAACACAGGGGAATTCAATTAAATCCATGATGCTTTTATCTAACTATATGTACTAGAAGAACAACACATGATGAATATAGCCACATTGTTATACGATAATAAGCATCAGGGCTGGCTTTATGTGGGGAGCGCCCGATGCAACCATCTTTTTAGGTGCCCCCCCCAACGATCCACCCTTCTCCATGGATTAACTCCCTACCGCCCCCAACAGTGCCCCTCATTTCCCCATAGCCCCCTCCCACATCTATTTTATTTGTTTTATAGTGCTACACACACCAGTGTAGGGTGTCAGAGCACTTTACATTGCAGACACATTATACAGAGTCAATGACTCATAGATGTGTAAATCAGTCTATAGGAAATGTTACATAAAACAATGAGGATTACAAGGTGGATGAATTACATGTCATCCATACTAGTAGGCAGTATATTTTAAGAGTGTTTAGTTTGGAGAAGCACAAACTCCAGATTCAAAATGTAGACCCAGTGATTGGGGGTGACCTTACCAATAAGAATGTATTTCCACCCAGACTAACCCTTTTTAAGGAACATTAGGATAATGAAAGACTGGGAAAAAACATAACATTCTAACCTATACCACGCTCTTTCATGTCATTTTATAGCTCACTGTACTATATTAGGATTGTAATTTATGAACTGCAAGTAACAAAAGGATTTCTGTGACAAATGCAATAACCCACTGAGCTATCCACATTAAATACAGTTTTGTGATCTGTATGGTACATGTTCTTTGCAGCAGGCATATTAACCCTCTACGCTACTTTATGATGAGTCAAAGATCCACTAGACAAATCTCCAATCTCTCTCCAGCAGGAACATTAACCACCATAGTTATCTCGACATTTATATTGTTGTCTGAAAACTGCTGAACAAGGAAAAAGCAGCATGTGCTTTTAAAACCATAATTTATTTCTAAAAAGAGCGCCCCCCCACAGGTCAGCGCCCGGTGCTGCGGCACTGGTTGCACCGCCCTAGAGCCGGCCCTGATAAGCATGTATGTTTATAGGCTAAGCAACAATTTCAAGGAACAGTGACATTTGGGGCACGAGGCCTTGATGAACAAGGGCACAGTATGAGGGGCACTTAGGTACATAACGCAAAACACATGAATGTCAGCAGAGCAAACTCCACAAGCAGTGTAGAAGTGCAACATGTGCTTTTCTGGGAATATCCCATATTGCAGAAGCACAGTGTAATATATCTTAATGTTTGGTAGATGTATCTGCAGAGCTGCATCCTTTATATAGGATTCTTGGTGGGAGGTCTACTTGCTATGATTAAATCAGAGCTCTTTCATTTAGGAAGGCTTTGATTAATACTTGGAGAAGTGTCTTCCTTTATTGCGAATTAATTAATTTATCACACACTGTTACACAATTTAATTCCCTTTTTCTGTTGCCCATTCATCCCTCCTGTACATCAGCTTTATACAGATTGCCCGTAGAATTTGGCCCACACAGTTGTTGAACATTATTGGATAAAAAACACAGCCAGATATAAATAAAAATGTGATTTCCAGTATAACTTTGTGTTACTTTGCAAGTTGTAGTAGGTGTCGAAGGAACGAGACAAAAGGTGATTTTGACAGCAAATTAACCATGCAATTTATCAGTTCTTTATTGATAAGTGTTAAAATGTGCAGTTATCATATAGAACATTTTAAAACAATAGCAGGACAGATTTATAATGTAAAACGTAATGACTGTTCAATAACAATAACTAACTCATTTCTGCATTTAAACACAAGAATTCGAAATATTCCTTTTATAATACATACAAATCCATCAAAATGACTACTCATACACACATCATAATACAAAAAACCCTTCACACTACAGACTATTCTCTGAACAGGGGTTTCCAATATTTGGTTCTTAAGCTTATGAAAGCGGTGCATAAGCACAGTATATGACATAAACTAAGCGTGTCTAACCCATATAATCGACAAGTCTGAACAGCAGAAGTGAAAGATCCCTTTTCTGATTCAGAAGCATCATTATCACAGTGAAAACAAAAATGACTTTTTTGCCTGAAGTGCTGCATTCTCGCCCGCTGATAATATCTAGGCTTAGAGCCTGATTACGAATTTTGGCGGTCCTGGAGCAGGCGGCATGCCACCGCTCTGCTCCAGGACCACCTAAACATACCGCCGCCCGCCAGCCAGATTACAAGTAATTTTGTGGGCTGGCAGGCGGGCAGCTTGGCGGTCCCGCCATGGTGCTGGTTAAAAGTTCATTGTGAACCTTAAATAGCACCGCCGCGGGACTGCCAGTGCACGTTCCTGCACAGGAAGGAATGCACCATGTCGTGCATTCCTTCCCATTCAGGAACTGGGGGTGTAAAACTACAGGGGGCAGAGCATGTGCCTCTCTGCATGCACCCCTGTGCACAGGGGCCAGAGAATGCCCTGCATGGCCCCCTTTGTTGTCTCACCGTCACCCTTTTCATGGCAGTACGACCGCCATGAAAAGGGCGGTTGAGAGGCAACTCAAAATTTGCTCGCCGGTGCAGCTGTGGCACCACCAGCTTATTTTGGTGTTGAATTTCAGGCAGACCACCACAGGATCCTTGATCCGCGGCGGAAGCAGCGATTCAGTGGCAGTTCTGACCTCCACAATTATAATTATAATACTGCAGGTGGTCCCACAGTGTGGCGGTGGTCGGACCGCCATCACAACTGCGGCATAGACAGCAGATGTCTTCCCACTTTAGATTTTCCTACTAATAGGGAATCATCAAGGAAGCAGTTGTTTGGTGAGAGTATTATGTTATTTAAAAATTCTTGTCTGAGGTACTTTCAAACAGACCATGTGTGCCACAAGATAATAATGCTCCAACAGGTAATTAAGTTATCATGTACACTTGACTTCCGTCCTGGGAACTGTTTACAGTCATCCAAGGCACAAAGCAAAGCAAAATAAATGCTATTGTGTCAACTTGTGTAGCTATTGAATATCTACCAAATTCAGGTTGATGCTCGCTTTGGGTGTATAGCGTTGCAACTTCTGAGAAGTTCAGGTCAGGGATGCCTAAGGGAATCAGAAGTGTTCTATCTCCCAAAATTGTTGTCTTACTGCTCCATATTTTTATGATCTCTTTTTGCTGGCCTTAGGGCTTTATGCACTTTACCACTGGTGACCAGTGCTAAAGTACATGTGCACACTCCTTAAAACATGGTAACTTTGGCTTATCCCCAATTGGCATATTTAGTTCACTTATAAGTTCCAAGTAAAGTGGTACTATGTGTACACAGGCCCTGTAAATTAAATGCTACTATTGGGCCTGCAGCACTGATTGTGTCACTCACTTAAGTAGCCCTTTCAAACATGTCTAAGGCCTGCCATTGCAGCTTGTGTGTGCAGTTTTAAACTGCCATTTCGACCTGGCAAAATAAATCCTTGTTCTGGCCCATACCTTCTTGTTTAGTACATATAAGTGACCCCTATTGTAGGCCCTGGACAGCCCAGAGAGCAGGGTGCAGTTTATTTAAAAAGTAGGATATGTACTCAAAAGCTTTATGTGTCATGGTAGTGAAAAACGTTTACATTTGTTTTTCACTACTGCAAGGCCTACCTCTACCATAGGATAACATTGGAGTTACCATATTACATTAAATAAATGATAACTTCCAAATGTCAATAGGGAACCAGTTCATGTGTGGTGTCTTTGAAATTGTAATGAAACATTCTTTCTTCTGGTAAAGTCAGATTTTAAATTACAATTTTGAAAATGCCACATTTAGAAAGTTGGGATTTTCCTGTCTTAGCCATTTAGTGCCTGCAGCCTGTCTCTGGGTCACATGACTGGGTGAAGTTGGCAGTTGCGCTTTGTGCATTCCTCCTGGACAGACCCACACAGTAGAGAGCTTAGGTGTGCCTGGATGGGCCATCAATGACAGCATGGGAGGGAGGAGCTGGACACGGCCCTACTTACACTTGAATAGGTTGTGTCCTGCCTCTACACAAAGGGCTGCATACCTCTGTAGTTAGTCTGGAGCCAGTCTATCCTGGCTCCATTTGAACCTGAGCACTTCAAATGGAATTCTCTAGAAGTTTCTCTTACTTCAAAGAAGGCACCAGTGACCTCAGACACCAAGGGGCCGATTCCGATTCGGGCCGGAAATCTCTCCGACCGAGCCGGACCCGGAGAGATTTCCGACCGAATCGGATCCGTGCAGCCCGACCGAATGAGTACGATGCGCACGTATGCCATCGGACTCAAGTCGGTCGGACTCCCATTGAAGTCAATGGGAGCCGGTCGTACAACGCTTGACTCAATGGGTGTGAGGCGGACAAGGGCGCCCCCTACAGCGTGTACGCGGCGAAGCGACTCGCGCCGTACACGCACAGGTAGGGGGGACCCATAGGTCCCCCCTGTGTGCGACTCGCGCGGCTATGCGTACAGGGGGGTCCGACACGGACCCCCAAAGTACGGCTCCGACTGCTCTTTCGAGCCGGAGTGCGCGGCTCGGTCGGACTGCTCGCGGCGCGCAACGTACTTACCCGGCCGGGGAACGTCTCCATTGCGCGGTGTGAGTCGAGTCCGAGCGAGTCGGTCGGTGCAGTTAGACCCGGGAACGAGTCGTTCGGAGCGGTCAGGACGCCCGGACGAGTCGGTCGGCGATTTCGCATCGTACTCGCTCGCCCGGACGCGCGTACGAATCGGTCGGGCAATAGGGCTCCGAATCGGATCCGGTTAAGCCGAATCCGATTCGGAGCCCTACCGGCCGAGATCGGAATCGGCCCCCAAGTCTTCAGTACACTCCTGGACCTGTGGATGCTATGGAAGAAGGACTGCTGTGCTGCTTTTCTGCCAGAAGGACTGCCACTTTGATGCCCTGCTACTCTGCTGGAAGATTGGACCTGCACCCTCATTCCAAGCTGAAGGGACTCCAAGATTAGCCAGCTGACCTCCTGTTCTGAGTTAGAGGGGCATAACAAGATCCAGAGGCTCCCTGCAACTGCCCAGCTAACATGCCACCTGGATCTGCGACTGGACCTGCCTGAGCCCTGCTGGCATCTGCTGGAGTGAGTTCCTGACCACCAACGGGTGCCCCTCTGGTCCTGGACCCTTGGTGTGGCTCATTTGAGCTCCATAGAAGTTTTTGGAAAAGGGCCCATCCGTGCCAAGACCTTGTCACCCATGCCAACCACCAACATGAAGTGGAGGCGAACCAATTCTTCGCGCTGCAGCATGGACTGCCGCAGTGTCCGCCAATGCGAAGCGCCATGACTCCGACAGGATTTTCATGCTACAGCAATGACTGTTTACGTTGCCTGGCTGGCTCTTCACATTATTTCGATGGACAGCCGCAACGCTCTACTTGCTAATCATGGACCCTTACACCACAAGTGTAACTCTTGGCACTAGACTGAGAAGGTAACTCTTTCAGCTGGACCCTGTTTCCAACCCACGCACCATCTTTATCCCAGTCTTGCACAGCCACAAGTGGTGCTTTGGACGTTTTAGCATTATTTTCACCTAATTCCTTTAAAAATTCATAGCTCCCATTCTGCTGATAGGATTGTTGTTGTTTTGGTATCAAATTATTTATTACATTTTACTATTTTTCTAACTTGGTGTTGGAGTTTTCTTGTGTTTTCACTTTATTACTATTCAAAGTGCTGCATAAATACTTTACACATTGTCTCTAAGTTAAGCCTGACTGCTATGTACCAAGCTACCAGAGGGTTTATTACAGGTTAGTTTGGGGTTTGCTCATGACTTAACCCTGACAAATGTTGGTTGTTGCCTGAGAAGGGTTTCACTCCCCTCAACAATAACCCAATTTCTTACACTGGTGTTCAGCAATGAGAACTGCAATTGTGTCTGTGCAGTGCCATATACAGTAATTTTCTGTTACACTTCCATCCAATATAAATAATTTAAGACCAATTCAAGCTTTTAAAATTAGCCTTGATTGGCCCCTTTTGCTTTTACCCTCATTACTACTGGACTGATTTTGACCATACTTGCAGTGATGGAGTTTGGCTGGCCAACCTGGGAAGTTACACTATAGTTGATCTTAAGCAATTCTGTAAGGAAATTAGGCTACAAATGAAGAAGGGCACCAAGAAGTTGAAGCTTCTGAAAGCTCTGAGGGCCTGGACAGAGGCCCACCAGTTGACGAAAGCAGCAGAGGAGCAGGATGATCAGGATGATATGGATGTGCAGGATCAGGACTTGGCTATCATCTCCAAAATGCAGCCTTTAGGGGAGGAGGGACTCATCTGAGTTCGAACTCTCGGCCAGAGAAGGAAGCAGTCTATCCTCACATAGCCTGTACCCAGAGGAGCTGACGGGCAGGAGGGCAGAGAAGCAGTTCAGGCTACAGCTGACCAAATTAAAGATGGAGTTCAAGGAGAACAACATGGCTCATGTAAGGAGCCTTAAAGAGCTGGAACTTAAGGAAAAGCAAGCAGATTCTAGCAGCATTGGGGGCAGCTTACACAGAGTGTTCGAAGGAGACAAGAAGGTCCACATCCCCAAAGATCTGGTGCCCAATTATGTAGTGGGAGATGACAGAGATAAATGGTTTCCTTATCATGAGATGGCCCTGAGAGTACACAAGATCCAAGAGGAGCACTGGGGGTGTGGCCTGTGTTAGCATATTGCTCTAAAGGAGAGGGTCCAACTTTTTACCCTAGAGGTAGAGGACCAAGCCAGTTATACCCCCATGAAAGCCATCCTTCTTGCTAAATTTGGTCTGGCCCCTGAGATGTACAGCCAGGTTCAGGGAAAGCCACAAACACCCAAATCAGTCTTGGGTGAATTTCTTGGACTACTCCAGCAAGGCACTGAATGGCTGGATGAGGGGCAGGAGGGTTAATGATTACAATTGGCTGTACAACTTGATTCTCAGGAAGCACATGCTTAATATTTGCTTTACAGGGCTGAGCCAGCACCTAGTGGACTGCAGGCTAACTGACCCCAGGAACCTTGCTGAGTAGACGGCCCTCTGGGCCAGTACCAGAATGTCCAAAGAGGCATTGGGGTGGTGGGGGGGGCACTCCAAAAGGGTATTCAGGAGTCCCAACAGAGAAGGAGGGGGGAGAAGAACTTCAACATAAGGAGTTCTCAGAAGGCCCCCAAAGGAATTCCCAATGGAACAGCAGTAACCAGTCCCAATCTGAAACAAAGAAGAAAGGGTTCTTTGATAGACAGGGAGGTTTGTCCTCCCGTGTACTGAGTGTTACAAGTATGGGCACTTCAAGGGAAACACCAAGGGGCATATTTATCAATTTGTTTCGTCGCCATTGTACCATGCAAGAGGGGCCCAACAGAAACGCAACACTAAAGTAAGATTTATCAAGCCACGCAAGGCCACTTTGCGTGGCCCTGCATGACTTGATAAATCTGGAGTAACGCAATGCAGCAGAAATTGCTGCATTGCGTTACTCTGGTGGCATTCCGTGGGTGGAGCATGGGTATTTCCATGTATCCACCCATAGATTTTGGTGCATTCCCAGATTTACCAACACTGGGAAACCTGGGAATGTGTCAAAATGCTACGCCTCCCCAGGGCAGGCACAACGAGGAGAAATATCTTTATTTCTCCTCTTTATTGTCTCTTTCTAAGTCTGCTGCATTCTGCAGTAGACTTACAAAGAGGAAATGCCTCTAAGGATTGTTTTTGTGCAGGAAGGTGCCCCTTATTGCACAAAAACAATCCTGCCTATGGGTGCCTATATTGGCGCTACGCAGCCAAAAGGGCACCAGCACAAGGAAAGGACAAAAATGTGCCATATAATGTTTTACATATGGTACATTCCTGTCCTTTCCCTTTCACGCAGCGCAGTGCAGCAAGGTGACTCGCTGCTGTGCCCCATGAACGTTTGATAAATCTGCCTCTCAATTCCCAAGAAGGCGCAGCCCCCCACCAGTGGGCAGACACCTGGGTTGTTGAGTGTAGCGCTTTGGGAGGAGGGTGTCCCAGTTAGCTTTGGGGAGCAGTCAGAGGTTACCCTAGTGTCCCTGGGGGATAAGGAGATGATGCCAAAAACCCATAATCCTGCAAATACTTCTAATTATAGGCAGTGGGTCACTATAAATGGGCACCGAGTGGAGCCTCCGAGGGAGCCAGCATTACTGCTGTAAGGTGTCAGCTGGCATCCTCAGAGCAGTTCTTCCCTAACACATTCCACCAAGTCATAGTTGCAGACAACTGCAAGAGATATCTACTAGTGACTCTGGTTCCCTATGAGTTGGGGTGGTGCTCAGGTGCTGCAAAGGTAGCTGTAAGCCCTGTCATGCTTGTAGATCATCTGTTTGGCGATGGCCGAGAACACACTATCTGGAAAGAAGTAGAGCTCAGGTCCCTCTTGGGGATGTTGGGACTGCTAAATGACTCTATGACCACAAGGTCTGTGGCTGCCTGGGAAAGGAGACAAGGGAGCCTGACAAAATGACCCAGAAGAGTCTTTGGCCAAGAAGAGTAAGGGCAGAGGAGCAGGAAACGAGCCCATGAAGTTCCTGAGGTCCAGATTGAAGGGGCACCTGAGGAGGATGCCCCAGAGCCTACGAGGAAGGGCATTGCCACCCTTGGTGAACTGCCTGAGCTTGCTGGATGGTGAGTTGAGCGTGGGCCCACCATGGAGGAATTCTGCAAAGTGCAGAAAGAGGGCCCCACTCTAGAGTGCTTGAGGCGACAAACCAAGGCCCAGATGTAAGGTGATACCTCTGGAGATCACCCTATCTATTGGGAGAATGACCTCCTTTAGAGTGAAACTAAGGTTCCCGGACCTTGGGCTGTTATACAGTTCCCACTAGAAAAGGTAGGACTGCATATTAGGATGACAGAACTTCAGAAGTTTGGGGCCTGAGTCTATCCACACCATCAGAGAATGTCAGCCCAATTCCTAACTTACTCACAGTGTCTCACTCAAACCCCTAACCTTCCTGGGGTAGCAAGTGATTTTGGCAACCTTGAACATGACACTGTGATCCCCAAGTGAATCATGGAAGCAGATCTTACCCCTTTCATTGTTTACTTATGCATGCCCAAGGTAAACAAGAGAGATACAAATAAAGTTTTCAATACCTTTTTTGAAACACTCAAAGTCCTGCATAGAAATAATGAGCTGCAATTATTAGGCCGATAAAGCAAAGCAATGTAACCAGCATTATGAACATGGGGAAAAGAATAAACAGTCCAACCATGGCAGTCTGACTTCTATATATTTCTACCTATCACTACCCACTCCTCTGAGAGCATAGTGGGTGTACCCTCTGCCTGATCTCTTAGGTTAGCCTGTGCCCCCATAACTGCATAACCTGGACACGGAATCGGCCTGAAGCAGAATTGGCAATCCTTCTCTGCAGGATGGAAGATCAGCATCAGCAGAGCTGCATGTCAAACACAGGATTCGTTCCAGGACAGTTGTGACTGGAGTGCTCACCTGACCCGTAAAAGGGCAGTGCACTGTTTTTATAATAAAAACCATTGTGTTAGAGGTACAGCTCTGATGCAATCATATATCTAGATGTTAGAACCTGTGTCCGAATGGACAATGCAAGTACTAGGATATCTTGTTCTGTGTTCCTAGCCTTGAACAGAGTGTACTGATTACATAGCGAGAAAGGCTTTCTAAAAACAAGCAACATGCACAGAGTCTTCTCAGAATAATATCGTGCAACCAAAGCATGTGAAAACAATATTTCTAAAACGATGTCTGCTAAAGCGTGTAAAATATAAAACTAAAAAGGAGAACCAAAGGGGGCCCAAGAAGGCCTCACGACACCCTCCCCTTGGCTGTGAAAAGACAACACTATACTAAACAATGACAAACCATATACTAAAAATAGGTCAAATTCACAATCTAAGCAAAGAGAAGCCATCTAAAAATAGGCCAATTAAAAATGTGCTATAAAAAGAATAAACATTAAATATAATTTATAAAAACAAGGGTCAAATTAAAAATCAAAGGAAGGTTCCAAGATGGTATCCATGTTCTCAGTGTTAAAGGAATCCAAGATGAAATCCACAGTTGATATTTCCACAATGGCCTCGTTGATGAGTTCCAAAGAACAAATGTGGCCAACACCTTCAGCCGATGTCAAAGGCGTGTCATCCTGCAGTGCGTCCGCATTAGAAGAGCCAGGATCCAAGAATTGAGAAGCCAAAGCAGCCAGATCCAAGGCATAGAATAGCTCATAGAAAGCATCCTGAAGCAATGGCAGTCTTATGGGACAACTCCAAAAATGGGTCCTCATCGGACATATCAACAGATCTATCTCCATAGATTGTACCAATAGAATTGCAGGGCAAATGTTGAGTGCACAATCGAAAGGGCACCACAGATAGTGGAATACAGGCTGCACACAGGTAGACAACACTGGTCTTGAGGACATTGTTCAGTTCCTGAAGCAAAGACACTCTGAAAACTGGTATCATGCATTCATGACACAGCTGGATGTGTGATAGATCCATCACCTTTTGGCCTCAAAATGGAACATCAGTTGCAGAGCAGCAAACATAGGACCAAAATACCACAGATGACACAAATAACAGAAGTGGTATGTCTGCAAAAACACTGGGAAACATAGAATGTATGAAGGATGGTATCACTTCAAAAATGGTCCGAAACCTGCTGACAAAGCCAGACCCAACCAATTTAAAAAAGTGTACCACAGCCATGGTGTTGGAAACATTAAATATGCGATGCACAAGTTCACCAAAATGCTGAGGCAGGTTTGTGCATATAGCGATTGAATTTTGGAGGACGACCTTGCTACTTGAAGTTCAAAGACTTCACAGGAAGTTGTAAGTGCCACGTCCTTCTGAAACAATAAGGCTTTTAGTCTGCTCAGTTTGCCAAAGTTAACCTTGAAAGTTGGATTGGAAAGCTATAAGCTAACTTCTGTAACCATGTGCGTTGGAGGAAATAGCATGAAATTATAACTTGTTACTATCTGAGAGACTGAAACCACATATGGGACACCTGCTTCCATCCCACAGCAACCCTGATCATTCAATATCAAATAACTTCCATTTGAAAGTAGTCTAATGACTGAACGAATTGAAGAAGCCGATACTCCCTTCAAATAACACACCAGATTGGCCATCGAAGCATTACACACCCCGTGCTGTGTTATTTCTTTACAAATTAGTGAGTGGCTGAGTGAAGATTGACATTTGTTTCCACTAAGGAACACCTCCTGTTCCCCACTTTCACATTTATGATCAAAGGGCAAGAACCCCAATTCGGGGACAAAACTCTCCCATAAAGACTCAAATCTGCCAACTGGAAAATTGTTTCAAGCAAGATGTGAATTAAAACATTGGAACTGATAACGAGATAACCCTGTACATTAACCATACTGCTGACTGTGTCTCAGCTAGTATGAAAGGCATCTTTTCTAACTTCTTGATGTGTAACATTGTATAGGTAGTGTCTTTCTTAGCCATTAATTGTTGCCTACTTGTTAAATTGTAAGGCAAGAACAAATCTGTTGTGTTCAAGTATCTCCATGGCACGCAGTGCGATTTTAAAACTTGTAATGTGGAGCTCAACTACATAATCGACCTACATTGACTCTGCCCATGTTATAATAAAGACATGTCATTTTGTATAATGTCAATTACAAATGATACAATGTAATTTAAACTGTAAATACGAGTTGACAACATATTCATGCCATTATCAACGACAGCAAGTGCCGTTTCTAAATTAGCTTGATCTATTTGCCTTAAATGTGCAGCACCTTCTATTTGTGATAGTTTCGAAACTTCATTATAGGTAGCATAAATGAACCTTTTAGAACGTGGACCTAACAAGAAATCTTGCAATCCATGTCATCCGAAAGGAGAGAAAGGTTTTCTTTTACTGTACACAAAGGGCCTGATAATGAGTTTGGTGGTGCGGCACCGGGTCCACCCTGCCACCGCACCGCCAAACCCGTGGTCGGGCTGCCTGCCAGATTAGGAGTTTCCTCCTAACTGGCAGCAGATTAGGAGTTTCCTCCTTTCTGGTGGCCTGGTTTTTGGCATTCCCACGGCGGTGTGTCAGAAAATGGGCACCGCAATGGGAAGGCCAAAAACAGTTCCTGCATGGCATTGACTTCAAAGTCCATGCCATGCAGGAACTGGTGGGCACATGTTGAGCCCCCCTGTGTGCATCCACATGGCGTGAAGCACCAGCGTTTCCTTTCCGCCATGGTTTTAATGGCAGTGGAACCGCCATAAAAACCATAGCAGAGAGGAAACTTATAATATGCTCGGCTGGACCGCCTCTACACCACCGCACCACCATCAGGGATCGGCGGTTCCCTTGAAGCTGCAGTGTGGCAATGGCGGTCCGACCACCCTTATTGTGATCGGGCCGTTGGGAGACCACCACCGCAGCGCACGCATGAGTCTGGTGGTCCGTGGACCGCCAGAATCGTAATTAAGGCCCAAGTGGAACATTGCAACCATTGATGGTATAACTTTCCCATGGAATAGGTAGTAATAACCCCTGAGTGTTGAGCCTGAATGTAATGAGGGGCTGGTCTGCTACCTTTAAAACCCTGTGTAGATTAAAAAAAAGATGCATGATAACCATTTGTGTCCACTGACCAAAATAACCACCCATTAGGACCTGATAGTGTAGAATTGTATGTACCATTTTGTACCATACTATTGAGCAGTTCCTCAGTATATTTTACCAAATGTTGCCAATTATCAAAACTGGCAATTGAGGGAATGCTAGCAGATAAATGTCTTTAATTTTGGGTAGACCCAAGCAAGTGCCCAGCTGCTGGTCTTATTTTTAGAAAAATCTTCTGTGTTGGAATCAAGCAGGCTCTAAATAGAGTGTCTGTTCCCTGCACTTGCCAGTGTCAGTTCCCCAAACTGATTTTAAATCAATAATGTTTTTCCACTAGCCATAGCCTTTTAGGGCCAATTGGGAAATGAATGAATCTGAATAAATGCATTTTGTTTGGGTCAGCATAATTTTCTTTGCTTGTGAGGGTGTAGGTTTAAAAAAAGGAAGCAGGATCTAAAGAATTATGACCAGAAAGATATGCAAACTTGTCCATAAATGTTTTGGAGCTACCCACTGGAGGAGTTGGGTAGTGTTCCCATTGTGCAAAATTCAAAACTGTATATGAAACACTAGCTCTGTGTAACTAATGGAGTGCATAGTGATGATAACAAAACATTTCCTCATAATAAGCAGTGTTAAGTTACAAATCTTCACTTTCCCTTACAGTATATTATTCAAGTTCTGAGAGCATTGAGCAACTGTTTTTACATCCCAATCATCAGAAATAAAGCCACGGGTAATCACCATACCAATTGCAAACTTAAAGACATAAAGAATCTGCAGAGTCCTTGTAAGACCAAAAATATCCTATGGTACCTTATCCCAAACAATTCCATCAAGCACCGGAAAAACAGAAATGTTTCCCAGGGACAGGTCTCCTCACACTTTATGTGAAGACGAATGAGTTTTCAACACCTTGACTACCAGTTCTGCAGTATAACACTCTGGGAGATAATGTCCATTTATTAGCAAAACTAAAACAGCCACAAATCCAATCCGATGAAGCAGGAAAAGTAAAGAGATGGCAATCCAAATGTAAAGGCATGGAGGGATCAGATAAGTGCATTTTAGCCAAAGAAAATAATCACGTATACTACCTAGTGAAGTGTGAGAAGAATCAGAAGGAAAGTCGTCAACATCAACCAAGTAGCTAGAAGCAGTCTGTTGAAAAACAGGGGCCTCAGTTGGCAGAAGAGAACTGGTAAACACCTCCAAAGGTGGTTCATCATAACCAACTCCGTTTTGAGAAGTAGCAGTAGCAGGCTGTATACTCACATCCGGTGTATGGCTTGTATTTGTAGCAGCAACAGGGACCAACAATGGTTAATTCTCCTCCCTGCCCAGCCAGGGAGAAACAACATTGGTGTTGCTTAAAACTTGTAGAGTAATTTCCTGTAGGGTAGTAAGAGAACTCAGGGAACTACCCAGGAGTCCTCGTGGCCTACTGTGTAGTACTGGCCACATGATGCAATTTTACTTGATCAACCGATTTTTTGTGGCCTCTCTGAGAGTGAAACTATTTCTCTAGAATACTCGAGGACGGCGATGTTAAATCTTAAATCTGGGTCTTCTAATGATCCCTGTCCCCCTGCCATTCTAGCTCTAGAAGTGGATATTATCAACCCCATCCTGAATGTGGTGCAGTACAAGTCTCTCTCCACTGCTATGATGCCATCATGTTGGAAGAGAGCCAAAATTGTTCCTCTACTAAAAAAGTCTAGTGCGGATCCAGATGTCCTAGGCAACTATAAGCCAATTTTCCTGCTTCCTGCGCCTTCTAAACTAGCTGAAAAACGTGTTAATCGCCAGATTTTGAGTTACCTAAAGGTCAATGGGATTCTTCATCTGAGCCAATCTGGATTCAGACCTAGGCATAGTACTGAGACTGCCTTGGTTGAGGTCTCGAATCTCATAAGATGTATCATTGATACGGGCGTCGGGCAGCCATCATATTGTTGGACATGTCGGCAGCATTTGACACGGCCCCACATGCCAAGCTGCTTGCACGCTTTTTTGAGATTGGCATTAGAGATAAGGCCTGGAAATGGCTCAAGTGCTTTCTTGAGGATAGGAGTCAGGAAGTCTGGCTAACCCCCTATTCCTCTACCAGGCGAGGGGAGTCAGTCGGAGTCCCCCAAGGCTCTGCACTTAGCCCCACTATGTTTAATATCTATTTGTCCACCCTAGCTAAGGTGGTGGAATCATTTGGGGCTAAGATTATTTCTTATGCAGATGACACCCAGATTTTCTTCGATTTTAGCAAAGGGGTTTCCATTGATTCGGATGCTATTCAACCCTGTCTCTCAGATGTTTTTTATTGGCTGACTTGCAACCACCTGAAGTGTAGCATTGAGAAGACAGGTGCTCAAATTTGGAAATAACTTTGTTTTAAACTTAAAAGTCCTCTGGCCTACAGGGGTGCCCCCACCAGACACCCAAGCTGCTGTTGCAATAAAAGTAGGAATCAAATGTGACAATAAAATGTAATTTCATAATCAAATTATCTCAGTGGTCAGCGTTCGCTTTGGCTTCCTGCAGATGGCAAAAATGTTTTTGCACTTTCTGTCATCTCCAGCTAAGATTACTGTGATATTGGCCCCGGTGATGTCCAGATTGGACTACACCAACGCATTATATGCAGGCCTGCCAAAATATCTTCTGAATAGACTCTAGATCATTCAGAATGCAGCGATACAGCTGGTTCTGTATCTTCCAAGATGGGAAAATATTTCTGCACCGGTTTCCCACTGAAAAACTGTTTTTTTAAAAATCAGCTCTCTTAATGCATAGAGCTCTCCATCAGTGCGGACCTAACTATCTTTCGGCTAGGATTGCCTTTTACAGCCCTGAAAGATTCTTAAAGTTATCTGGTAATCATCTGTCCAAGGTCCCTCGGGTTCGTCTGGCTACAGGCTACAGTGAGCGATCGCTCCATTTCCTTCCTGTGCCCTGTAGGGTGGAACAAGCTCCCTCTTGACTTGTGTCAAACAAAGGCTGAAACTGTTTTTAAGAAAAAGCTTAAGACCTGGCTTTTCTCTCAGTAATTGCCATCTGCATCTGCTTCTTTTTCAAAGACCGTATATCGCCGGGACGCTCTAGAGTAGCCGTGCACTCTATAAATCATCTCATTATCACTATCACTAAAATTGAGACAAGTCGTTTGTCTTTATAACCTGCAAGCGGTGGCAAAATCACGCTTCTTGTACCTTGAATGCTGAGGACTGGCACTGGTGCATGGCATGATGGGCCAAACTCCTTCTTTACTGCAATCTTCTCTCAAACTAGATCCCCAACTCTAGCTGTTAAGGATTGCTTTAAGTCATGGTTTTTCCTCTCCACAATCGAATTTCCCCCAGGATGATATGGGAAGAAATAATGCACAGCAACACACAAGGTTCCCATAGTATCCATGTAAGCCTTAAAGGTCCTGGTCCGAGTTGAATGCAACTACTGCATATGTCCAATAAAGTCTTGCAAATCTTTAATAACAGTGCGAACATCAAATGATCATTGTGGCCACACCGATAGGAATCTGGAGCAATAATCTACAGCAAGTAGAATAAATTTAAATGCACCATCCAAATTTAAAGGACCATATGATCGAGGTACATACTTTGGAGCTGTTTATTTGGAACTAAGGGGTCTATTACGATGGCGGTCAGATGTCCACCGCCGGGCCGGCGGTAGCGCCCGCCGGACCGGCGGTGGACATCCACCCGCGATCCCAACCAAGAAAACCGCCGGTCAAATTAGGATGGTGGTGATGACCGCGGCGGTGGGAAATTCCGACCGCCGCTTTTCCGACGGTTGCCATCCGCACTCCTGCCTGGCGGATGGAGCAGGACCGGGATAATGGTGGTGGTGCAGAGCAGGCTCCGCCGGCAGGATTATGATGCCGGCGGTAGCCAGCCTTTCCTCAGCGGTCAAACCGCCATGGAAAGGCATGCAGAGATTGTCTTCCAGGGGCCCGTTGCGGGCCCCAATGTGTTGGGGGGTGTGGGTGCACTGGGGGGTACCCATGGTCCCCCCTACATTTCCCTGTACCAGCTGGCAGGCACTGTGCAGTGCCTGCCACGCAGTGCAGGGAAATGGAGTACATGCTCCTTTGGACATCGTGGCGGTGCTGCGGGCAGCAGCAACCGCCGCAATGTTAAGGCCCGTGATCCGACCGCCGCGGTCGGATTTCGACCGCAGGTCATCGTAATTCGACCGGCAGTGATGTCGCGGTCCATGCGGGCGGTCTTTTCCCGCTATCATGGCGGTCGGGGAGGTTTTCCGACCGCCATCGTAATAGGCCCCTAAGATGGGTGTCTGCGGTGGGGGTTGGGGGTGCAATGGTGGAGCTTTTAATTTGTTGGCAAATATCTCAGCAAAGGACATACTGTTTTGTCTGCTTGTACAGACCATGCCACCAATAGCGCTTCTTTAGTAGAGAAACTGTGGCCTCTACACCAGCATGAGCAGATGCTACATCCTCATGGGCAGCTATTATTAATTCTAGCCTGCAGTCTAGGTTGGAAATCACACGATCACCCATCCCAGGGATGGTAGCAAAAGGAATATTTTGGGCACTTAACTGATAGGAACATTTTGCTGGATATTTTTTAGGTAAAGGTGTGCCATTGCGTGAAGCATTGACAGCAGCCATGATAATATGAATCGCACACTATGAGTGTGGGGAATTCTGGATACGTATTCTCTAGTGCTAGTATCAAAGCTTTCAATTTAGCCAGTTGTGCAGTACAATCCCCTAGGGACTGCGTAAACGTTTTTTGAGGATGGAATTTTCCATCCAACTTGACACCAAATACCATGGTGCAGGTCCGCTGAGTATTGGTGTTTGGTACCTATAGTAGGCTGGGCTGAGCCAGCAACATATATTATGTGTTTATACTTGTCAAGAGGCAATATATTACTGGGCATCGGGTATTCATGTTCATATTGGAGAAAATCTTGAGTTTGTAAAGTAGGGTCAAAGACATAGGGGTCGATTCCGATCTCGGTCGGAAGGCCTCCGAATCGGATTCGGCTTTACCGGATCCGAGTCGGAGGCTTTGTTTCCGACCGAGTCGTACAGAGGTCCGGACGCCCAAGTACGATGCGAATGAACGCGAAATCGCCGACCGACTCGTTTCCGGGTCCGAACTGCTCCGTACGACTCGGTCGCAGACGAACCGTACCGCGCAATGGAGTCGAGTTCCGACCGAGCCAGTACAATGCACGATTCGGACAGGCGGATCGAGTCGGAGTCTCCGGGACGAAAAAGCTCTGGGAAGCGGACTTCGGGGGTCCGTGCCGGACCCCCCTTCACTCGTAGCCTTACGAGTCGGACACTGGGGGGACCCCCCTATACATGCATGTACGGTGCGGATGGCACCAACGCGTACCCACTACAGGGGGCACCCTTTTGCGCAACGTACCCATTGAGTCAATGGGAGCCCATGTACGCGTCGTACGACCGGCTCCCAATGACTTCAATGGGAGTCCGACCGAACCGAGTCCGGCAGCATGCGGCCGCATCGTACTCGCTCGGTCGGACTGCAGGAGTCCGGCTCGGTCGGAAAACAATCCGGATCCGGATCGGTCGGAGTGCTTTCCGACCCAGATCGGAATCGGCCCCATAGTCTCCATCAGTAGCCATCAGAAAAGTGGCCCATTGTATCCATGTAGGTTGTGAGGCTTTCGCGTTAGGAATGCTGGCCTTTGTAACAGCCTCTAAGGCTTGGATGTCAGTAATGACAATTATGCATTTACCTTGACCCCAAGGTCTTTCTTTTATGATAGCCATCTGAATTGCAGTCAGTATTTTTTCAGTGGATGCAAAACGCATTTCCGCATTAGAATATAGATGTCATTTATTTGCAATCGGTACTGTGTCACCCTCATTGAACGTGTTATATGTGAAGCCAATGGCACCCGCAATTATACGGATTACCAAATTTGTTTTGTTGAGACATGTGAGTGTAAGTGTCTTGATGCAAGCATGTCAGTCTGTAGTGATATGAGTATTTGTGCAGGTTCTGATATCCAATGTGTACTGGAAAAACCAGGCAAATTAAATCATATAAAGGTTTTATGCATTGTGCATAATCTGGTATGTATGTTCTGCCAAAATTGAAGAATCCTAAAAAGGATTGCAATTTTTTAATGGTGTTAAGAGGTTGTAAAAGAGCACATTTCTGTAGGGAATGTGGCGGCAGGCTCTTGCCCTTATTTGATAACTTGTATCATAAAAATTGGACACAGAGAAAGGCAATTTTTGTTTTCTTCAAATTGAAGTTGTAGCCTTGTTCTGCAAACCCCAAAACAATGCAATCTACTCTGGCTAAGTGTGTGTTTAAATCATCATCCGTTAGATGTATATCATCAATACAGGACAATGTTTCTGGGTCAATATCATGTAGAATTGATATTACTCAGCCAGCAAACAATCCAGGACTGTTGTTATACCTGTGAGGGAGCTGACAAAAGTGGCGTTGTGAACCCAGTATGGAAAACACAGTCAGATCTCTGCTTTAAGGTGCTATGTTTTGGCAGAAAAAAACATTGGAAATATCCAAGGATGTTTTGTATTTTTATGACCTATGGTGTTCATTAAAGCCACACTGTGCAAGTTTTGAAATGCAAATGAGCGTGTATGACTGTTTTAGTGCCTGTAGTCTAACACTTTGCGATATGAGTGATCTGGTTCAGCTACCAGTAATAAGGGATCATTCATAGGAGATACACAGGGTTCAACTATTCCCTGCTACTCTTGTTGTGATAGAATTTCTCTCAGAGGAGCTTTCACTTTATGTTTAATTGGATATTGTGGTTGCACTTGTGGGTTGGACATTATGGTTATAATATGATAAGGCGCATCCTTATCCTAGCTGACATGGTTGCGAATGTTGAAGCACTACTTCAAGCTGATTTGTTTTTGTGCAATCCAGAACAGAATTTCCTCCAGTCTGGTGGGAATCTTGCCCATAATAGTATAAATAGATACAGGACTAACTGTGGCTGGACAGCTTGAACAGTCCTTGCTGGGTCAGTTGTTATTGTGAGCATAACAGACTGTGTTAAATGTCTGTATAGTCTAACTAGATCAGTATAGAGAGTGTGCAATTCACCTGCATTTAGCTGTCCCAGATTTGGGTACGGTGTGTAGCCGGCTAATGCTGTACATGGAGCCCCTTCATTGCTGAGGGGACCCAGTCGAATGTTGTGTGATACATGTGGTAGGACACCTTGGAACCAATTTGTGTGATTCTGAAATGATAATGGTATTTCTAAGTCATTATAAGCTCTGCATTGGCCTGGTAAGGCAGCTTCAGTGTATGTGTGAAATCTTGGTGTATTAGCATTAATTGCTGGAAAAGTGACTCATGAGTAAAATACTTCAGTTCTACACGCTTCATGAGCCTCAACCATGAAGGTAACATCTCCATCCCGATGGAGTAGCCCATGGAATTTTAAATGTGCTGTAACAGCAGGTCTGTAATTCGCAGGAATATTAATTGCGTTTGCAATTGCAGTGAATGGAACTCAGAGAGGGAATTACTATAGTGGAGTATCCTTTTAAATGTTCAAGCTTGAACAACCTACAGACAAAAACAGGTGCTCCCAATAATCCTGAGGAGTATTTATCCATAGTAAACAACAAGGGGGACAATGAGGGCTTGATAAAGGTCCACCGTACTTGCCCTGGGTAGAACTAGAAGACAAAAGAGGTACGGTGTTCTTGGGTGGCAATTTGGCCACCTGGTGAGTACTCAGAGTGGTGGGGAGGTGGGGAATACCTCCTTTCGGAACTAGGACCCACACACACCCAGCAAGCTAGGTGTCATGCTTCATCATATGGGTCTGCTCCTCGTCGAGCCGGCGCTGCAATGCTCGACGGGCACCCATAAAGGGGCTCTTTATCGGAGATCTTTTGTTCCTTGCCGTATAGGTGCCATGGGTGTGAGGGGCCTGGTAAGATGTAGATGTGGTGTGTGAGTTAAAACAGGTAAGGGAATCCTCTATAATTATTTTTATTCTGGAGAGGTCACAACCTGATTAAAAAGTAAAAAGAAGAAGGAGGGCGACTATTTTGTTTTAATCTGACAAAAATTACGCTCTACCCCTTAGTGGTCAACATGTTTCTCGCCTATAAAATGTCTCTAATAGATCAGTTGGCGATTCCTCAGGACCTAGTGACTAAATGAAAACTATCTACAGTGTGTGTTGTGGTTCTACATACCACTTCTTCTCTCGGTAGGACGTTGCCCCGGAGAAAAGCAGCCAACCTAGAGTACAAACAAAAAGGATCAAAAAACCAAATGGAAATATTGGTACATGGTCCTATTAATTCCAGTGGGTGTGTTTCACCGTACACAACCTCTTTGGATCTATACAAGTGATAAAAACAACGTGATTTCATGCATATCACATTCTAAGTATGCCTTCATTTGTATTTAGAATATAAAACCTCTGTGTAACCAGTTAGAGTAATTGAACAACATGGTGAGTGTGTATCAGCTCACCTCTTAAGGATTCAAGTGCTGCTTCATCAGACCGCAGCGGAGTATATGGACACTCAACGTAGTGTCGCTGTTTATTAAAAGGAAAAAACAAACAACAAAATATGCTGGGTGTGGGCTTGAAGGCACAACGTTTAGTTGCTAAGGCCATGACTCTAGAGCATTAAAAGTGAAATTGGGCATGGTTCAGGTTAAAGTAAGCCCATAGTCGTGAAATTGGTATCATTGACAAGGTTATTCAACAGACTCAAAAGTGCCCCAGACCTGCCTGCGTAGCTGCAGGCGCCTTCACCATGCGCTCCGACATTATGCCAATCGTGCGGTGTGTTAAGAGCGCCTACAGCGCCCAAGCTATGTCTTAGTGCAGAGCGCTACAGAACATCAGAGTCAGCGTACCCTTCCCAAAGACCAGCGGTAACTTGTCAGCAATTCCCAGCACCTCTTACCTCTCTTAAAAGCTTGTGACCAGGCATAGTCTCAACGTGTAATCCATACTCACCTGCTCCCGCTCAGAGCAGGCCGGCTCACCAACCCGCTCCGCTGCATCAGGAAGGAAAAGACAGGTTGTCGGTTCCTGTCTTAAATACCCTCTCCTAGTGCCATTAAGAATGGTAAATCCGCCGCACCTGGTGTGTGGTGTGATGGTGTCGGCATGACATCATCTACAGTGTAACCATGGAGGCCATCTTTGAATGTGGTGAAAGTCTATAGTTCTGGCTATTACCTTGATGTGGATGCGCATCAAGGGCTTCAAATTTGGCATTGAGTGGCGCGGTTTTATCAACAATGTGAACAAGAATTTATACAGTGCAAAAGTGCTCGCGTCACTGCGCTAAATTCCTGCATAAGTTGCTGGCGACTGCCGATTGGGTGATTCGTATGTCGGCCATCTTAGAGTGTAGTATTGTACTCTATTGTTAGTTATTAGATATATCGTCCTAACATAGCCTAATCTCCATATCTGACTAGCCTGATGTCGATATCATGTGGCAGAGATGTATAAAGAGGTGAGAGACTAGCGTGGAGTCCTAAGCTGATATACTCATCCGTTAAAGTTGCGGACAATGGTTGTATATATCAGATTAATTAATGGTGCTCCAGGGTATGGCGTCATTCAGGCCGTCATTTGCTAAGTCAAGACGGAACACCCACCTTTGTTCAATCCTGTACAAAGCAGTCTGTGTTATTTGTTGGTGGGATTCTAGGATGACCCAGCGTAGACTCTCTGGGGGGTGTCCGAGTTCAGAGAAGTGGGTGTATAGTTTGGTGGTAATTTTATGGCAACGAATATTGCTCTTGTGCTCAGTGATTCTGACCTTAACGGGCCTTATGGTCATGCCAACATACCTCTTGTCACAAGGGCAGGTCAGCATGTACACACAACGTGGGGTGTTACAGTTAGTGTGTTTGATTAGCGTCCATGTAAATGTGTCTGATAGAACCAATTGTTTGGTGTGTCTGGTCTGTGGGCACATGGTACAAGAGCCGCAGGGATAGTGTCCTGCCACGGGTGGGAGATCCCGCAGTTGCCTCTGGTTAGGGATGTTGCTCTTCTTGGGTCTAGTGTGCACCAACATATCTTTCAAATTATTGGTACTTTTAAACGCAAACCTTGGTTTGGGTATTGACAGAGTACCCGTGTTCAGAATTGCCCAGTGTTTCTTCACTGCCTTCTTTATTAGATTGGATCTAGGTGTGTACGTGGTCACACAGGTCAAAATGTCAGTAGGTTCTTTCTCATGTACCTCTAGGAGGCTTTCACAATTATTGTTTCTTGCTCGTTTCATGCAAGAGTGAACCTGTTTCTTAGGGTATTGTCTCTTCAGCAGATTGTCAGCCAGTATCTCTGCTTCAATTTTGTAGTCCTCTGTAGAACTACAATTTCTTCTAATTCTTAGAAATTGGCTGAAGGGAAGGTTATTTCTCAGTGTAGCAGGATGATAGCTGCTGTACAGTAGCAAGCTGTTTCTGTCGGTAGGCTTTTTGTATAGGGATGTCGTTATTCTACCCTCTTGTAATCTGATGGTGAGTTCTAGGAAGGCAATGTTCGTGGCAGATATAGTGTGGGTGAATTTCAAGTGCTGGTTTTTTGTGTTAATGCACTCGCAAAATTCAGCGCATCTCTGTATGTCACCCTGCCAAAAGATGAGGATGTCATCTATGTACCTCTTCCACAGTCTCAGGTTAGCTCCGAAGGGGTTACTCGCATGTTGAATGGTCTCTTGTTCAAACGCCGCCATATACAAACATGCCACACTGGGGGCAAAGGTACTCCCCATCGAAGTACCCTGAGACTGGTGGAAGAGTTGGCTGTCAAACTCAAAAAAGTTTTCTGTTAAGGCCAGGGTGGCACATTGCATGATGAACGAAATGGGTGTTGCTGCTGTCCATTCACTCCCACTTAGTGCAGATTCTATTACTGCCAATGTCTCTCTCTGTGGGATATTGGTATACAGTTGTTCCACATCCAAGGTGACCAGGAGGTCAATATCGCCTGTGTTTTCTATTTCACCTATAACACAGAGGATATCTGTTGTGTCCCTGATGTATGATGGTGTCTGTTTGACCAAAGGTTGTAGGTAATGGTCGCAGAATTTTGAGAGCGGCTCTAAGAGTGAGCCGATTCCTGAAACTATAGGTCTGCCCGGGACAGGGGTGGTCCCCTTATGTATTTTCGGCAGAGTGCAAAAATAGGGTGTTTTGGGATGTTTGGTAATCAAGAAATCAGCTTCTTTACCACTGATCCACCCATTACTCTCTGCCTCATAGACCATGGTGGTTATCTCGGTCGTTAATCGAGTCGTGGGGTTTGTTGTTATCGGAGTATAGAATTTACTATTCCGTAGTTGGCGTTGGCACTCGGTGTTGTAATCCGAAGTGGATTGTATGACCGTGGCGCCCCCTTTGTCAGCTTGCTTTATTGTAATGCTTTTGTCCTCAGTCAATGATCTAATCGCTGCATGTTCTTGATTAGAGAGATTATGGAAAGGAACTCTGGTAACCTGGTTCTTCAGTTCTTTTAAGACAGCTTTCTCAAAGGTCACTACCTCCACAGGTACCATGCCAACGGTAGGTGTGAAGGTCGAGGGATTGCGAAGGCCTGAATCCAGTCTGGCTGGTTCCTCAGTACCATCGAAGTGGGCTTTAAGGCGTATTTTTCTAAACAGGTTCTGGATTTCGCATTGTTCCCGAAAACTGTCCTCTTTGGGGGTGGGGACATAGCCAAGGCCTTTCTCAAGTATTGTTTGTTCTGTAGGTGTCAGTTGTCTATGTGACAAATTAACCACTAGACTCTCCTGCCCTGTGTTTTGCTCCTGGTTTCCATCATATTCGGTTCCTGGTCCTGCCACTGGACTTGTTTTTGTCCTCCTCTTTTGCGCCCTCTTCCTCTGCCCCAGACTCTGCCTAAAAAAGGTGGATTGCTGGCAGGGAAGTATTGCGGTTGGCCCTGGGGATACATCGGGAAAGGCCAAAAAGGAGGCTGCAGCCCTTGAAAATTCTGTACAGGGTAGTGGGGGTTTTTGTGGATAATTCTTTCTCCTCTGATTCGAACCCTTCCAGCTCCCATTGCTGGAGTCACTGCTAGCAGAGTCTCTTCTGTCAGATTCACTATTTTCATCAGAAGAGTAGCTAGTTTTGCTGTTGGTATAGTCTGCTTTCAGATAGGGGTATATTTTTTCTTTGTTAAATCTGCTTATATCCTTCTGAAGCTTGCTAACCTTCTGCTTCATCAGAAATTCCTTGTGCTCAGCAATCTCATGGTTGAGTTCTGTCAATTTGGTTTTAAATACAGTGCCATGTATGCTAGTACTTTTTAATCAGGTTGTGACCTCTCCAGAATAAAAATAATTATAGAGGATTCCCTTACCTGTTTTAACTCACACACCACATCTACATCTTACCAGGCCCCTCACACCCACGGCACCTATACCGTAAGGAACAAAAGATCTCCGATAAAGAGCCCCTTTATGGGTGCCCGTCGAGCATTGCAGCGCCGGCTCGACGAGGAGCAGACCCATATGATGAAGCATGACACCTAGCTTGCTGGGTGTGTGAGGGTCCTAGTTCCGAAAGGAGGTATTCCCCACCTCCCCACCACTCTGAGTACTCACCAGGTGGCCAACTTGCCACCCAGGAACACCGTACCTCTTTTGTCTTCGAGTATTTATCCATAACACCATGGATGTCTCCATTCAAAGGTAAACAAGTGACCTTGGACACACACAAGATCTACTCAGGAGACCGGTTAAATGAGTGCCTTACCTATGAATGTTAGTGGTGCCATGTTATAGAGTTCCCACTAGAAAAGATAGGACTGTGTATTAGGATGACAGAACTTCAGAATGTAGGGACTGAGTCCATCCCCACCATCAGAGAATGTCGGCCCAATTTCTAGCTAGCTCACAGTGCCTCACTCAAACCCCTAACCTTCCTAGGGTAGCAAGTGATTTTGGCAACCTTGAACATGCCACTCTGATCCTCAAGGGAATAATTGAAACAGATCTTATCCCTTTAGTTATTTACTTATGCATGCCCATGATTAACACAAGAGAGATACGGATAACATTTTCAATACCAATATTGAAACAATTGTAGTCTTGCATAAAAAGAATGAGTTACGATTATTAGGCAGATAATACAAAGCAATGTAACGAGCATTCTGAACATGGTGAAAAAAATAAACAGTCCAACCATGGCAGTCTGACTTCTATATATTTCTACCTATCACTACCCATACTCTGAGAGCATAGTCGGTGTATCCTCTGCCTGGTCTCTTAGGTTAGCCTGAGCCCCCATGCCTAGATAACTTGGACAGGGAATCAGCCTGAAGTGGAATTGGCAATTCTTCTCTGCAGGATAGAAGATCAGCATCAGCAGAGCTGCATGTTGAACAGAAGATTAGTTCAGGACAGCCGTGATGGGAGTGCTCCTCAGACCCGTAAAAGGGCAATGCACCGTTTATATAATGAAAACCACTGTATTAGAGGTACAGCTCTGATGCATTGTTATGTCTAGATGTTAGAAGCTGTCTCCTAATGGGCAACACACGCACTAGGCTATCTTGTTCTGTGTTCCCAGCCTTGAACGGAGTGTAAAATATAGAACAGAAAAGGAGAACCCAAGTGGGCTCAAGCCCAACACAGGGCCACCTGTGTGTTGGTGGTCTGTCAGTGTTACAGGACCTTCCTACTGGGGTTGGCACACAAAATCCCCCTGGCAGGACATCTGGGGCAAGACAAGACCTTTGCAAAACTTTTCGCCTACTTCTATTGGCCCCAGAAGGAGAAAGCCTCTGATGCATTCTGTAGGTCCTATCCCACCCCCCACACCATTGGGAAGTCAGAGAAAAAGCTCGAGGCTCCCATTACCCCATTACCTGTCATTGGCACTCCCTTTGAGAGGGTGGGCATTGACATTGTTGGTCCCTTGGACCCCAAGACAGCTTTAGGCTACAGGTTCATCCTGATCTTAGTGAACCACGCCACCTGCTACCCAGAGGCCATCCGTCTGAGGTCAGTGACTGCACCTGCGGTGGCCAGGGTCCTGATGGTGATTGTTACCTGTGTGGGTTTCCTCAAAGAGGTAGGGTCTAACAGAGGCACTAACTTCATGTCAGCATACACGAAGTCCATGTGGGATGACTGTTGAGTGAAGTACAAGTTCTCCACACCCTATCACTCCCCCGAACTAATAGGCTTGTGGAAAGATTTAACAAGACCCTAAAAGGCATGATAATGTGCCTACCTGAGCTGATGAGGTGTAAGTGAGATGTCCTCCTGCCATGCCTACTATTTACCTACAGGGAGGGGATTGGGTACAGCCTATTCGAGCTCCTCTATGGACACCCTGTTAGTGGACCTCCCAGCCTTGTAAGAGAGGGGTGGGAGCAAGCTCCCAGGAAACTCCCTCAGGATATGGTTAGCTACATGCTGAACCACTGCAACCAGACGGGAGACATCCTTTACAACGTAGGCATTACAACGCAATGCCTTTACAACGCAACTATTACAACGCAGACACCATTACATCGCATGCTTTTACAACGCATGCTATTACAACCCATATACAATTACAACGCATGCTATTACAACGCATTGGTAAGTATTGCATGGTAAGTGTTTGTTTTACTTGTTGATAATGTTTGTTTAATATTATAAAAAATATTATTAATAAAGAAAAACAATTTTTAAAATTATTAATACCCAAGTATTAATATTATTATTAAATAGTTAAAATTTATTTAAATAATACTAAATAATTTATGGAAAAGGATTGTTTTTGGGGAATTTAATACCCAGGTATTAATATTAATACTAAATTGTTACTATTCATTTAAAAAATAATACAAAAAAATTATGGAAAAGGATTCTTTTTGGGTAATTTAATACTCAGGTATTAATATTTATACTACATTTTAATAATTAACTAAAAAGTTCAAATGAAATATTTAATAATTAATAATATTTAAGAATTAATATGTAGTGGAAAATGGGTGTTATTGTGTAATTTAATACTCAGGCATTAATATTAATACTAAATTGTTACTACTTATGTAAAAAATAATATTGAAACATTTATGGTAAAGGATTATTTTTTGGTAATTTAATACTCAGGTATTAATATTTATACTGCATTCCAATAATTAACTAAAAAGTTAATATTACATATTTAATAATTAATAATAATATTTAAGAATTAATATGTATTGGAAAATGGGTGTTATTATGTAATTTAATACTTAGGTATTCATATTTATATTAAAAGATTAAAAATATTATAAATATTAATAATTAGGAATGTAAAAAAATAAGTATTGTGGTGTTTAAATATTATGATGGACAAGAGTTTAATTTAAAAAAATATACTTAAATATAAATAATGTAAAGTAGATGTAAAGTAGTATTAAGGTATCACAATAAGTACTAGAGTATTTTTAGTAATTTAAAATAATATAAGTTTTGATTAATAATAATTTTGTTTTAGGATTATTGTAATATATTAATTAATAAAAGTTAATAAAAATTATAAATGATATATTTGAATGTGTAATTAAGTAAAATATTATTCTGCATTTTTTTAAAGATAAACAAATATGAAAAAATAAATACAAGACATGTAATGAATTAATAACATATTTTTATTAATATTTTTAATATCTTTAAATATACAAATACATTCCCCAAAAATTATAATAAAAATAGAGTACATACAGAAATATTTAAAAAAAATAAATGTGCATTTTATTATGTTCAGTTACATTTTATAACACATTTTTGAAAAATTTTCACGCGCTTTTCCATTGAAGTCAATGGGAGAAAATGTCCTTTTTTTATCTTTACAGAAAGAAGTGACGTAGACGCGTAAACGTAACTTTCATCATTACGGAGATCATCGCGGGAGAGAACAGAAGCAAGGGAGAGCTCCGTTAAGGTAAGACAAATTTACATTATTAAAATACATAGGGGCCGATTCCGATCTGGGTCGGAAAGCTCTCCGACCGATCCGGATCCGGATTGTTTTCCGACCGAGCCGGACCCCTGCAGTCCGACCGAGCGAGTACGATGCGGCCGTATGTTGCCTGACTTGGTTCGGTCGGACTCCCATTGAAGTCAATGGGAGCCGGTCGTACGACGTGTACATGGGCTCCCATTGACTCAATGGGTACGTTGCGCACAAGGGGGCCCCCTGTAGTGGGTACACGTTGGTGCCATCCGCACCGTACACGCATGTATAGGGGGGACCCATGGGTCCCCCCTGTGTCCGACTCGTATGGCTACGGACCCCCGAAGTCCGCTTCCGAGAACTTTTTCGTGTCGGAGGCTCCGACTCGATCCGACTGTCCGGATCGTGCATCGTACTGGCTCGGTCGTAAAACGTCTCCATTGCGCGGTACGAATCGAGTGCGAACGAGTCGGACAAAGGGGTTCGGACCCGGAAACGAGTCGGTCGGCGATTTCGCGTTCAATCGCATCGTACTTGGGCGTCCGGACCTCTGTACGACTCGGTCGGAAACAAAGCCTCCGACTCGGATCCGGTAAAGCCGAATCCGATTCGGAGCCCTACCGACTGAGATCGGAATCGACCCCTTAGTGTAGTGGTAATGTTTATTGTAAGGAGAGAGGAGGGAGATAGATAGATGTAGAAAATGTGTTGTAGGTATTTTTGATGTGTGTTAACTAACTATTTCTTCCATTACAGGTTGTAGTAGTAGGCCCACGTCGGGTCTCTTATTTTTCGAAAGAATTTTTCGATAATAAAAATGTTAATGATATATATATATATATATTAAACACTTTAATAATCGAAAGTGTTTTGAAAGGTGGACTTTCTCCGTTTTGCGACACGATTTTATAAAAAAGATACTTTTCCCGTCGTCGTGGTTAGATGTTTTTATAATGCAGTTAAAAGTAAAAGATTTACTGTTTAAAAAATAGACAAGTTATTAGTTTTAAAGTCACCTAGATTTGGATTTAGGATCTTGGATGTGCTAATTATTATTTTTCAAAAGGATTTTCTTGTAAGATGTATTGATTAGTTGGAATTTGTAGCGTTTTTATATAAAAAAGCACTTTTTGGGATTTTTTTCTTGGGTGTGTTCACTTTGGATTTCTACAGATATCCAGATGGGATTGTCTTTAGAAGAGACTTGGATTGCAACGTTGGAATTTGTTGCGTTTTTTAAAAATAACCATCATTTTTCAGGATTTTTTTATTGGGTGCGTTTTTTGAAATATGCACTGTTTTTTTGGTGCATACTAAAATATTTTTCATCGGGTTATGGATTTTCCCAATGGATTATTTATTAGTTGCTATGGATTTTCCACAAAATAAAGGACTCTTGGTGAACTAATGGATGGAACGTAAGTCCACGAGTTGAAGAAAGAAAACATCTGAAGGTAAGGAGACCTGACTTTTATTATTAATTTAAAAATGTTTGGAAATAACCAATTGAATTAGTAGTATTTGTTTTAGGGCAAAACAGACAAGTAAAAAGATAGTGTGTTTTAGAAATGGAGGATGTGTGCAAGATTATCAAGGTAGTCTGAAGCCACTGTCAACGTAAACTGTTGAATTACACCCAATAGTCTCTCAGACATTTCCTTAGTTCTTTTAGAAATACGTGGGTTCAGACTACCTGTTAATGATTGCGACATTCTCATTTCTTGGAAACTTTGCTCCTTCTTCAAAATTTCCAAGAAATGATAGAAATTAGGATGAGGTTTGCCAATTGATTTATTGAGGGAGTTGTGCCATCCCTCTATGGCATTGTTTGTTTTTGCTCCTCCCTCTAAGCAGGTCGAGTAGCGGTTCCACCACTCCACATGGAAAAGTGGCCTCCTCCTGTGACCCGACCTGCTTAGATAGCCAATCCATGTGTCTTCAAAATAATTTAGAATAGATGCCAATTTATCTTCGTTTGATGTAAATTATTCAGATTCTGTAATTGATGTGTAGTACTCGTCTACACGGTCGGGAGGAACAAAGCAAAGGGCAGTTAGTTTTTTTAGTTCAAACTGTAGTTTGCTATCTGATATATAATCCTCAATTAAGGATGTTTTTGAATTTTTCGCCAATATGCCTTTGAAAAGTGAAAAAAACATCCTTGAATTTGGGTATCTGTGTACGTTTTGGTTATAGTATTAATCATAGTTAATTCAAAGTCAATTAGTACTTTTCTAGGACTTTTATTTGATGTTTCAGATTTTATCACTGACAAAAATTCAGTGTATGTTGAGGATTGTTTATCAGGGAGTAAACTGTAAACTAAGGGAACTACTGTATTATTAATGTATTCGTGAATAGTGTATATTTGGGTGAATGGATGGGGCATGCTTTTAAACGTTCCATCCATCATCCAAATATCACTGTTTTGTAGCCTTACAAGATTACGGGTGTGATAAAGATTAGTATTCTTTTTTGAGGGTTTTTGTTGTCATGCAAAAGGAAAGGTTCATTAGAAACAGTCACAGAGAGTTCAGGTGGAATGATTATGTCAGAGTAGGTTTGGGGTGTTACTCTTTGTGGGGTACTTGTCTGTTTTTGACGATGAATAATTCTTCGCAAATTAGGTATGGTGGGCATACTACTTGCAACATGTGGAGGAATGTGTTGGGATACCTCCCTTAAAACTGCACCACAAGGTTCATTGGAGGTGGATGCAATATCTTTAATCTCATTAATAGTTTCTCTAACTTCAATCTCCATTGCAGAGGCAGAGTGGTTATGGTCTGTGGTTCTTAAAACAGTGTCACCAAGAGTAACCGCTCTGCCTGTGCAATGGGTTGAGTAGTATTGCACACACCTCCAATGACACCTGGGCTCAGATAGTCTCGCCTTACAATAAACATACCCACTATGATTAAGCAGTTTGTTTCCTCTTTTTGAGGTGATGTATTTAGCTTCTGTGGAAAAGGCAGACGTTTTCAGTTCTGAAAAGACAAAAAGAAGAAGAAGAATTTTTTTTATTGTTTTAATAATTTGTTGTGTATACCTGTTTAGAGGAAAACATTATAGTACATTTTATGTAAATAATTTTACAGTTTAAAGTTTATGCTTTTTCAAGTTCAGTTTAATGTTTTCAATGTGTTGCATTTCTATATTTGATGACTTTTTATTTTTATTTTTTAAACGCTGTATTGGGAGAGAAAAATGGTTAATTTGTGTTATTGAAACATATTTTTCTTTTTTAGCTTTGGATTAGATGTTGCTTGATTCTTTTACTTTGGTGAATTGTTTAGTTTATTCGTTTGTTCTGAAATGAAAAATATTTGATGTGTTTTATTAGATCTATATAATTTAAATAAAGTTTTCTAGGGAGAGAAACATGGTTAAGTATTTGGGGGCCTATTAGGATGGCGGGCGGACTTTCGTCCGCCCGCCATCCCTGCGGAGCTGGGACCGTCCGCCATAGGTGCGCCGGTCCCGCCCGCCATATTAGGATGCGCCCGCCTCACTGGCGGGCGCATCCCGGTAGTGTAACATTGCGGACGATGCTGCTGGCTGCAGCACCGTGCGCAATGTTAAAAACCCATGTATTGCATTGCGATGCACAACGTGGCAGGCACCGCGCGGTGCCTGTCACCTTGGGCATTACAATGTCGGGGGTACCATAGGTACCCCCCAAGTGCAGCACCCCACCCCCTCACCCCCCAGGGGCCCGCAACGGGCCACCAAAGTGAATTACCGTTTGCCTTTCCATGGAGGAGTCTCCGCCATGGAAAGGCATGTTTCCGCTGTCATCGTAATATGGATGGCGGTGCCTGCAAGGCACCGCCACCATATTGTTGTCCTCTTCCGCCCGGCCGGCAATCGTGATGATTGCCAACCGGCGGAAATGCGGCGGACGGCTTTCCGTCCGCCGCGGTACCCCCCGCCATAGTAATATGGCGGGGGGTGAATTGTGCTGTGATGGCGGGCGGATCGCCACCGCCGGCCGGTGACGATCTGCCCGCCATCATAATGACCCCCTTGAATTGGCTTTTGTTTTTGAAATCTTACCTTTTTAAAAATATTTAGGTTGTTCGTTTTTTTGGGATATGACCTTGAGTTGTATTGTGGTCTGAAAAAGTAGAAAGACAATCATTGTTAGGAGTTTGAAAATACTTTCAAATATTTATCTGAAATAGAATAACAGATTTTTGGTTAAGGAAGAACGGGTTAATGTTTTGTATTTTTATAAAACGTTTTCATTTTTCTCAGAACAGATACATTTGTGTTTATTTGGCTATATTTATTTAGTGAAGTTTAAAAAATGTATTTACCTGCAAAATGTATTTTTCTGTTGGAGAAGAGAATTTTATTGAATTATAATAATATTAGTAAAAACTTTATTGAAATATTTTATTGATGTGAAAATTACCTTGTTATGTTTTTCTTTTTTATGTACGTTGAAAGATTTCAAAGCTGAAAGAAAAAATTATTTTAACATTGTTTAGAAAATGTATTGAGGATGTAATTCTATTTTGCGCATTTGTGTTCTCATTCTATATCATTGATTTACTTCTTTTTGGTGTAAATATTTAAGCAATTTAGCTTGCAAATATACTTTTCAGAAGGTTTTCGGTATATATTTCTTTTCAGTCCAAATATTGCTGTTATTTTGTAGATGGATGTATTAGCAATCTGTTGATATATTAAAAAGTAGAATAAATATTTATATTTTGTGACAATATTTATAACCTAATAAAAAACAACAAGCATGTATTACTGAGATAAGCTAATGTTGGAGCAGGATTAGTAATTTAGGGGGTCATTACGATGGCGGGCGGAAGCACAACCGCCGTGCTGGCGGATGCAAAAACCACCAGTTACCGCCGGCACGCAGCAGTCCACACGCCCGCCCTATTACGATGCGAAAAGTCGGCCAAACACCGCCGGCAACCCAGCGACTCCGTCCTCCATCAAAGTGCGTCCGTACACGTAGCGGCGCAGCACAATTGACACACACCGTCCGACGAAATCACGTCCCGCCCAGCGTACAAATTACGATGCCGCAAACAAACGGCTCCCACGGCTAAGAGACACCGTACGACAAACCGAAGCGGTAACACGGACGCCGAGCACGGACACCGAAGAAGCGGCTCCCCGAGCATGAATCCAGCACTGCAGGCCCTCCCCATGCTCTTGCTGATGCACCACCAAGGACGCAACGTACCGCGGAGACGCAGGTAGGCACACACACAACAAGTGCACGCAAACAGCGCACACAGTGCAAGGGCGGAAAAAGCGGACAACCCCCACCCCCGCGTGTACACTACACATCCACCATTGCATCCACATATGACACACAGGCCAAATCGTAACATCTCGTAACACATGTGTACACACCACCTGGGACTAGGAACCAACGACCCCGTCACGGCCCCAAAGCGGCGATGACGCCGCCACACATGCGCACAACGCAGAGGCCAACCGCAGCGCCATGCATGCGTCGCACACAGACACAGGGACACAACCAAGCAGCACACACATCAGCCCCACCCCGAACGCACATGACACGTGACAGGCCTGCCACAGACATGTCCCCAACGCCCAATTCACGGACAACACCCAACGCCACACAACCGACGCACACATGTCAGTGAAGTCACGCAACAGCAGGACACACCCCAGTGTAACAAACATGGCGTAGCACACAGCGGCGGCAACACCAACTAGGAGAAGCAGGGCCCCTTCGGGAAGAGGAACGCCAGTACCACACTGAAACACCCATACCACCCTGCACATATGAACAAGACATATAAAACGGAACACCAAAGAGCCCGGGGACCGACAACAGGTGGCCCAAGAATAACATTCACACACAAGGCCCAACGCAGAGCGGAAAGGCAGCCTGCCGCCCACACAAGGGAGAGCAGACAGCACTGAATGACCTTCCATTCCAACTCCGAAACCACAGCCCTACGAAAGAAGCCGTTGAATACAGCCATTGTCCAAGAAAAGACCAACACAGGCATGCCGAGGAGACCGACCACAGGGCAGATAGCGCATATCACAGAAGAACACAACGGACGGGAAAGAAAAAAGAAAACACTCCCCCATGTCGGCCACATGCAAGTTAATTGGAAGGAGTCACACATCACTGACCTTGAACTGTCTGAGAAGCATGTGGGATGAGGGCCCGTGTCCTCCGCACAAGCCAACAGAACACAAGTCCTGTCTCCCTACGACTACACAGAGCTCACAGCAACCTCGGAGCATGCACATTGCAGACTGCACACACAGCCGGAGCACGCCACCACAACGCACCGCTGCAAAATGGCAACCGCAACACACCTACCCAACTACGCCGGACAGGTCAAGCTGTACAAAACCAACCTGATACATATATTGGGATGCGAACTCCTGTCCCTGCTGAACGTCAGTTACCGACTGACTTACCGCATCACATTGTTCAGCTGCGTCATGCCCGTCTTCTACTGTCGGAGGTGTCCCTACCAGCATCCCGTGGAGATGTGCCTCTCCAACCCGGCATGTCTAAAGGCGGACCTGCTACCACTACTCCTCCCTCTGGACGCACACGACAGGGCCTGCTCTGCCTATGGGGGCATGGCGTATGTGGCCAACATCGCACCCGCACTGAAATGGGACCACTGTGCCTCCACACGACGGATCATCGAGAACAGCTACATCGAATGTCACCCAGCATGCCCCATCATGGTCCTCCAAGGGACAACTTACGAACAACACCTTGACAGCCACCATCCGCTACATTGGCTGGCAAACATGTACACCACCAATGACATGGAAGCCCTGCTGGACGGCATCGCATACCTGACAACCTGTAAATTCGTCGGACCACAACGCAGGTTCCCCGATTGACCTATGATGTCCAACCCCGCACCCATGCTTAGCTTCCGCACGGACTGGCCAGTCACCACCACAACAGCCATACCAAACGACCTGCAACTGTTACCACACCATCAACGACATCGCCATGACATCGGATATGACCGGGACATGCACACTGTTCCCCATCACATCCAGGAACACCGCATGCATCGTGGGAGGCAGTGGCATGGGGTCTGTGTATCGCACCCACATGGACGGAACTGCACGAACAACCAGGACACGACATGGATCCAGCGCCCATGGACACACACACCGCTCAGTGGACATGAATAGGTCGCCTGGAGTCTGTGGGTGCTGCACCCCTCCCACCCCCGCCCCGGGAATCCCATACCAGGACCTTTGCATGGACGACAAGTGCATACAACAACAACACGACCCCAGTGACTGTGACATGTCCAGTAACCACCACATTGCAACAACAAGTGGCACGCCGCTGCATGCACGCAAGCACATGCCCTGATGTCATCTCACATGCACGCGTGCATGAGGAACAACCGCAGCAAACCTGTCACATGGAACTGAGATGGACTGTGCCCATGATGCCAAGCGGTCTGGTAGGCTACATGTATACCGTCTGTGTCAAAGTCCGCAGCTCCGCAGCTATACGTAAATGTACATTAGCACAGCCTTGGCCAAGCAGATGTAACTCTGAAGCCCACATCCCACATGCAACAGCCAATCACATGTAACCCCACACCCTATCCCATTTGTAATCATGCTCAGTATATCCTCAACATGTATTCCGCTGCCAGTAGTGTCCACTATACTGCATCACAGAGGACAGAAGACTCAATATAATGTTTGAAACCAAAACTGTCTCCGCTGACTCATTTCACAAGTACGAATGAGAGAGGATGAGAGTATGTGAAGTACACGGCAGTCGTGACATGACCATGTAGTCCACTGGTATTGGATGTCAACGCAAATGAGTAGCACAACTGTGGAAGACACACATGTGTCGTGTGAAGTCGTATGGACGCAGTGCTCAGGTGGGTGGGTGTGACGGGTAGATGCGCACATGCCAAGTTGGAGCACGCTGTGTTGGGAGGGGTCATGAACAGTACACCACCGCTTCCCTGGGCATTGTGAGAGGACACCTGTCGGGGGGAGTGAACACGTGTGTGCACAGCAGCCGGGCACACGAACAATGCGGTACCAGGCGCACACGTCAGCCCACCCTCCGTGGACAAGCTGGATCCTGTTGTGCGCACGCCATGCCCCTTGACAAGGCACACACAGCCCCAGTCGACCAGGTGTAACCCCAACATAGTCAATCCGCACAGGCGATACAGGGCGCGGGATGGCAGTGGAGCATGGTGTGTGAGAGGTCTCCTCGCGCTCCTCCTGGTCATATCACGCAGGCAATAGAACCTCAACGTGTAGCATGGCACAAGTCAAATGGAAGTGTAGGGGGGACGCACCACAGCACGAGCAGCACTGGCATCACGGGAGGTGGCTCGCACCATCCCATCCATTGCCCATCATACCAACCACGCCACATGCCATTGCGACTAAGTGCAAGCGCGTGCGCCACCACCCCCGAGCCCTCCCCAGAGAGGCCAAAGAGTGAATGTGTGGGCCATCAGCCACAGACGGACGCGGCATGGCCGCAAGGGCAGCCACAGCCTCTGGGTGTCGCAGGTGGCGGATCCGGAAGGCGAAGACTGTGATGCATAGTCCATGCAGGCCGGGTCTCCATTTGGGGCACCACGCAGGTGGACGGCGTCCCGCCACACATCATACCCTGAGACAGCCCACTCGTGCAACTGGACCCACACATACACTCCTTGCCCTCTCTGGTGCGAGATTGGGGCTGCCTGTGCAAGCGCTAGCCTCGCAGGTGCACATGCATATTGGGGGAGCGAGGGGAGGACATGAGGGCTGGGGCGAAGATGACTGTATCACTGTCAGTTAGTACAAGGGATGACCCAGATGTGGAAAGGAAGAGACGTGTCCCGTGTGTACTGCAACTAGTCGCCAATCCAACTACCCCCCATGTCCGGAATGTAAGCCCGCACCTAGGCCCGCCCATCCGCCACATCGAATATGCCACCAGCACGACAACCTTCCCATTCGAAACACTGACTGGGGGTGGCGACCAGTGAACAATCATGTGTAGCCTACCCACGCGTACATGTGGGCCCTCCATGATCCATGTCACCTGCGGCAAAGTCATGACATGCGCAATGAGGGAAGTGAGGAGAGCTGTCCGCCCCACGCACAGAAGGTGCATCAGCTCCACAGACCCAGCAGCGAGTCCAGCAGGGGTCACATGTGCAGGGGCAGCTGTGCCTGGTGTGAAGGCACATGCATATAGACAGCACATCGACCAATGTGTAGTCTGCCCACATCTACAGTCCATCATCATGCGGACATAGGAATTGAACACAGGGCAACACATCTTAGTTGGTGCACCCACCGTGACCAACAATGCGCAATCATCGACGTACCCGCCCTGTGCATGGCCCCCCACCCAACGGAGGCACATCCAGTGCCACCATCCCACACACACAAGCCTTCCACGGAACATGCTGTGTCCAATGGTCAGTACAGAGTCAGCGCCCATCTGGTGGATCCTGAACAGGAGACACATGCACACACATGCCAGTTCCCACTATGTACGTCTGCCACCTGGCACGTGCAATGTAACCTCTCACCTGTGACGTGTGACTGCAAGCACACAGCCGTCTTGGCATGGGGCTGTCAATGTGGACACCTGTCAATGTTTCGGGAGGTGTGATCCGTACAGTGCTGTACATAGGGTGCAGTGCTGACACCTACTACTGTCTCATATCCCCTCGTGCCACAGGTCCCACTTGTTTTGGCCGCTCAGCCTGTGCCCACATCGTCGTCGTCGTGTGCCATACTCATCCAGCCTCGGAAGCAGTGCCATGCTCAGCAGACATTCATGTTGCCGTGGCGTTGCCGCTTGACGAATATGCAGTCAGTCCCCATCAGCACGCCCCGCAAGTCATTGGGGCCTAGATCCCCATGTGCATGCACATGGCAGTGGTTTGTATCACTAGCCATTGCCATTGGTGGGAGACCTGTGTAAGTGTATTGTGGCCGTGCCGTCCCTGCTTGACAGCTGGGCTGTGACTCATGTGCTTGCTCAGTCATGTCAGTGATGTGTATGCGGAATTGCTATGTGTCGTGTTGCTTTGACATGTGTCCACTGCCATTTTCCCTAGGCGGAGACCGAACATTGACCGCCCATACCAATTGCTGGCGGACATGGACGATACTGAGGTCATTAGGAAGTTTCGGCTGGACAGGCCAACCCTGCATCGACTGTGTGCCATGTTGGAACCCCATCTCCGTCCCCGCAGGGTGTATCCGACAGCAGTCACCCCCACGGCTAAGGTGATGGCCGCCATGCATTTCTTCGCCACTGGGTCATTCCAGCACACAGTGGGCAGTGGAGGAGGGATGTCCCAGCCCATGTTCAGCAAGGTGCTGAGGGATGTACTGGCAGCCATGATGCTGTACCGAAACAGGTACATCCGCTTCCCCAGGGCTCGTGAATTGGCGGCAGTGAAGGGTGCATTCTATGCCCTTGGCAGGATCCCACACGTCGTTGGAGCCATTGACTGCACACATGTTGGCCTTGTTCCACCACAGGCCACTGAGCACCTGTACCGCAACAGGAAGCACACGCACTCCCTGAATGTGCAAGTGGTGTGCCTTGCGGACATGGTGATAACCCACGTGTGTGCAAAGTTCCCAGGCTCGGCCCATGACGCACACGTCATGCGCAACAGCATCTTGCCACGACTGATGTCCAATCTGCAACAGGATCGTGGCTGTATTGTCGGTGAGTATGTGGAGTGGTGTAGCGTGCTGGCTGTGCGATGCTGTCCCCTGTCCAGTTGGATTAGCAACGGTTCTCTGTGTCCCTCACACCCAGGTGACTCTGCGTACCCGAATGGGGCATGGCTGCTCAGTCCATTGAGGAATCCTCGCACCCCAGCAGACGATCGCTACAATGAGGCACATGGGAGGACCAGACGTGTGGTCGAGCGTACCTTTGGCCTCCTCAAGTCCAGGTTCAGGTGCCTGGACCGCACCGGGGGTGCGCTGGCGTACTCCCCACAGAAGGTGTGCCAGATAGTGGTGGCGTGCTGCATGCTGCACAATCTGGCCATTCGGAAGCAGATCCCCTCATCGTGGATGATGGAGATCAACCAGGGCCCCAGCGCGCAGACCAGGACAGCTCGAGTGAGGAGGACAGCGGAGAGGAGGAAGCTGGTAATGTGCGGCAGCAGCTCATCGCCCGCTACTTCACTTGACGGTGAGTGTCCATGTACGATGGCTGATGTGGCTGTATCTGTGCAGGTGTGTGTGTGCTGTGTCAGGGTGGCCGTTTATTCACTGCGTGCTGTGTGTCAACGCTCCATGGCCAGGGTAGTATGCCACTGTTGGTGGCTGTGGCATTGTGCCCTATTGCTCTGTGCGATGTGTGTACATTGCTTGTAGTTGTTGACATGTACTGTGTGATGGGTGTGTGACACACTCATTGAATGTGCTCCTGTTCTGTCTCCCACCCCTAGGTCCCTACAGGCCCTCCGGTTCCATTGCCATGCCACGCATCAGGTGCCTTTCCGCCCAAGGTGGCCGTTGTATTCCGTACAAATAAAACACAGGGCACAAACAGCAGTTTGTGTAAGAGGTGCATTTATTTCAAACTGTGACATGTGATTGTGTGCGAGGTGATGACAAAAGTGGTGCGTGCAGTGACAATGAGCTGTCGGTCACGGCTGCGTGATGCTCAGGGTGTACCCACTTGTTCCATGTCCATGGTCCAACAGACACATGCCATCCAGATGGCTGTGTGGAGTGGGATCATAGTCCAAGTCAATGCAGTGGGTGGTCAAGGAAGGCTGGCTGGCTGCCTCACTTGCGTCTGGAGCGTGCGTAGTCCTCCCGGGAGATCTGTTTGTACTTCGGACGGCCCCTTCCACGTTTGGGAGGGGGGGTGTGTGGTGGCGACCTGCTGGTGGGGGGTGAGGTGTGCTCACTGGCTGTGGACGCAGGGGAACTGGACACTGCTGCTCGACCCTGCGCCCCAGCAGGTGGTGGCGGTGGTGGAGCTGCTGTCCCTGGCTGTGACCTCACCACCAGCTGGCCCATGAGGTCCACGAGTTGGCCCATACGGGCGTCCATGGACCTCAGCACCCCCAGCACCTCCCGCGTGTCTGAAGCAGACCTGGCCCATTGTCCTTGGGCCTCTTCATAGGCCCCAAGGACTCTGGCCATTTGAGGCAGGGCATGGCTCCCAGGGGAGACTGGCGTTTCCCTGACCCTGCTCCTCCTACCAGTACTGCTGCCACCGGCCTGCCCACTAGCCACATTGCCCACCACGGTCCTCGCCCTGGCTCCCAGGGTGGATCCAGTCGGCCGGGCCACCACCTGCGCTGGGGCTGGTGCCAGCGAAGACGTGGTGGTGGTGGCGGCGGTGGTGGTCGGTGCGGCGATGGTGGCGGTTGCGGCAGTGGTAGTGGCCGCAATGACCGTGGGTGTGGACGCAATGACCGTGGGTGTGGCCGCAATGACCGTGGGTGTGGCCGCAACGACAGTGGCAGCAGGGGGCTGGGAATGTTCAGCAGCCCTGGATGATGGGTTGGTGGGTAGGAGGGGTCCTGGGGAGCGGCTGGGCCCTGCCACACCAGATGGGCCTGCTTGGTGGTCCGTGTCCGAAGAGGAGGACAGATCCTCCACATCCGTGTGTCCTCGTTGGGGGCTTGTAGGCTGGCTGTGCTGGCTGCTGTCTCCATCCCCAGCATCCAGCAGTTCGTCACCTGTGGAGAGAATGAGATTTGTTATTGTGTTGCACCTGGCGAAGTATGTATTTGTCGTCTGACATTAACAGTTCGTGCAATCTCGTACATGGGTTTCCCGGAGGCGTGTGTGTGGCTGTACCATTTGTAGTTGTGTGTGCTTGGCAATGGGACTGTGTGCTGTGCACATGTGGCATGGGACGGATTGGCCATGCCGATGGGTGTGTTGCTGTGCCCCTACTTATTGTGACTCTGGTGTATGCGGGCTCCTGGCCCATCCTGGGTCTGGTTTGTACTTTGCTTTTGGTGTTCAAATGGGACGCTTAGGAACGCATATGGCAACATGGGGGCCATGCCCCAGATTCGCATTTGGGATGGAATATGCTTTTGGGGTACATGCTGTGAGCCATGGGTGCCGAACGTGACATGTGTTGTGGCAGCATGACAGTGCATGGTCTGAGGTGTGTGCATGCCTGACATGGCCTGCATATTTGCTGTCTGTTGTGATTACTGGACATGGCATTGGACGCATCGTTATGAGTGAGTGATGGTTGTGTGCAAGCCAACGTATTGCAGTTGTCCCATCTCCTTGGTGTGCGTGCTGCCCTGTGCCATGTGCATCACTGCAGTGCTCGGGGGGGTGTGGCCCATGTTGTGTGTTGTTGCTCACAGTGTGGCGTGCGCTTCATTGACTTCTGGCACATGGTTGGTCATGGGCATGTATCTTAGCGTGCCTGCTGTATGTGTGGCAGCTGTGCGGATGACATGCCTTTCATGAGACTGGGGCTGACGGATGGGATGGATGGTATGTTGTATGTGCATGGTGTGTCTGTGTGTTTGATGGGTTCAGTGGTGTTCGTGTGCATTTATGTTGTTCCGCTCTGTTGCGTCTAGTGTTGTTTGTCTTACATAGGCGTAGTTGTGGGGTGTGTGGTTGACAGGCAGTAGGGGCTACATGGACAGGACTTCAATGGTGTTTCGGTTGTGTGTGATGGGTTGCACAGTGGCTGCCGTGTGGTACTATATTCAGTGTGGCTTGTGCATGCAGACGTGGCTCCTTGGGTGTTGCTGTGTCTGTGATGGGTCATGTGAGGTGTGAGTCTGTGGTTCATGTCCGTGTGCACATTGTTCACTTGTTCGTGATGGTGGGCGGTGCTGCGTGTTCGTCTGCTACGTGATATGTCCCATGTGTTGGTCGTGTTACGGTCCTCATGCCTCCAGTAATCCAGCCCTGTCCAGTTTCCCACCTGCAGGTTGTTCGGGCGTGCACTGTACTGGATGCCACATGGTTCTAAGCGGGGGTGCTCCATGTTGCAGGTCTGTGGGGATGGGGGGTGTTGTGGGTCGTGGTGGTGGCTGGACACCCACTGACACCGATTGTTGTGGACCGTGATGTCTACCTTTCGGCTGTCGGTGTGCACTGCGGTGGCTGACACGTGGCTGTGGGGTGTGGGGGATGCTCCTCCTTGCTGTGCTGTGGGACTAGGGGCCTGGTGTGTGTTGTACTTGGGCTGTCCACCCTCCCACCCACTGCACTTTGTGTTCCTGCCACTTACCTGTTACTTGTCGGTTAGTGCAGCTATGGCGGACACATGGGTGTGGTGGGTGCTCGTTGTGGCGCTTCTGGCATACTTGGGGACCTGTTGGTGGTTACGTGGCTGGCTGAGTGTACACATGTCCCCACGTATCTTACAGTTGTTCGGTTTGGGCTGTGTGTGGTGGTGTCTGTTGCATGTGTGTGTGATGTGTTGTGTATTGTGTGCTGGACATGGGGGTGTTTGTCCCTGGGAGCTGTGGCATGGTGGTAGTGCATGTGAGTACATAGCGGTGTGCTGGTATACATTAGTTTGTACTTACCAGCCTCCACTCCCCTGCTAATCCGGCGAGGATCTCCGGATGTATAATGACTCGCACCTTCTCCTCCCACGCTTTGAAGGTCTTGAAGAGCGCGGGATTCCCTCCGCCAGTGACGGCAGCCAGCTCTCTGTTCTTGCTCTCCTTCTTCTTGACCAGGCTCTTGACGTCATTCCACCGTTTGTTGATTTCAACTCTGTTCCTGGGCAGGGTCCCGACTGCATTGACCTGGTCTACGATCCGGTTCCACATTCTGTTTCTGGTGGCTAGTGGTGTGTGCTGGACCAGGTTCCCATAGATTTGTGGGTGCACCTTGATAATCTCGTCGACCATGACCGTCAGCTCCATGGGCGTGAACTTGGGCATTCTTTGTGGTGCCATGGTGTTTGTGGTGCTGGTGCGGTGTGTGTTGTGTAATGTGCAGGGGGTTTGTGGTGCCGGTGTTTGGTGGTGGTGGTGGTGGTTGTGATGTGTGCGTTTCTGTGGTGTGCTGCTGTCCTTGCTGTGTCACTGTGTCCTCTTCTCTCCTCTCTAGTTTGCAATGTTGCAAGGGGTTGTGGTCTGTGGGAGTGCTGCTTTTGTACTTACCTATGTGGGTGTGTCCTCATGGTCTGTTGTTTTCAGGTGTGTTGTGTCTGGGGTTCTGGCCTTTGTAGTTTTTGTTTGTCCAGGGGGTGTTTTCGGGATGTGTACTGTGCTTGTGTATTTGTGCGTGCCTTGCTGTATGGACTTGTTGGCCATGTTGTGTGCGATTGTTTTTGTCAGCGGATGGTTTCTGTGCAGGGACGTGGGCGCCATGGCTTCTGCCGTGTCGATTCTCATCGGCGTTGTTTGCGCTGGCGGGCGGTATATTTGTAGTTTTCCCGCGCTCATGGCGGTGCGATCGTAATCTCACGTGCGGTGTGTCGGCCGTGAGGGCGGGCGGTTTTGTGTTGTCGTGCGTGTTTCCGTCCGTGGCGGGCGGTTTGACTCCGACTCGGACGATGGCGGGCGGTATCTTGTGTGATTTTTCAGCCGATGGCGGTTTTCGGTTTGTGTCATCGTAATGGCGTGGTCGGTGTTCAGACGGTGTGTGCGGGCGGATTTTTGCCGCTTTCATGCCTGGCGGATTTTTTTACGCCGGGTATCGTAATGGCCCCCTTAGTTTTCATCAATATCCAGCATTTTCACTCAGGCAGGCACCCTTTAGAGTAGGAATAGTAATTTTAGCCTCATCACTCTTTAGTACTCTCTTTGAGGTTTGCATCCCTTGGAGTTGGAATAGTAATTTAAACCCCACCACTATCCAGATTTTTCCATGAGTCAAGCACTTTTTGGAGTAGGAATAGTAATTTAAATTCCATCACTATCCAGCACTCTCTCTGATGTATGCAACCTTTGGAGTTTGAATAGTTATTTTAACCACGCCACTATCCAGCATTTTCCCTGAGGTAAGCACCCCTTGGAGTAGGAATAGTAATTTATACACTATTACTATCCAGCATTTTCTATGAGGTAATCACCCTTTGGAGTTGGAATAGTTATTTTAACCCAACCACTATCCAGCATTTATCCTGAGGCAAGCCCCCTTGGAGTTGGAATAGTAATTTAAACCCCGCCACCATCCAGCATTTTCCCTGAGGCAAGCACCCCTTGGAGTTGGAATAGTAATTTAAACCCCACCACTATCCAGCATTTATCCTGAGGTAAGCTCCATTTGGAGTTGGAATAGTAATTTAAAATCCACCACCATCCAGCATTTTCCCTAAGGCAAGCATCCCTTGGAGTTGGAATAGTAATTTAAACACCACCACTATCAAGCATTTTCTTAGAGGCAAGCACCCCTTGGAGTTGGAATAGTAATTTATACCACACCACTATCCAGCATTTATCCTGAGGCAAGCACCCCTTGGAGTTGGAATAGAAATTTAAACCTGACCACTATCCAACATCAACAAAACCTTAGAAATTCACTGAAAAATCCAAAGTTTACAGGGAGTTTACAGGGACGTTATAGTTACGAAATCGAATGAAAAAAAACCTTAGAAATTCACTGAAAAAAATAAAGCTTACTGGGACAGTATAGTTAGGCTCAGATTTCACTCATATAAAACTAGTGAAATTCAGCCCTATACGTGCTGAATTTCACTGGTTTTGTATGAGTGAAGTCTGAGCCTAACTATAACTTATGCCCCCACAATGCACTGCTTATGACCTCACATATTACTTCACTCATGACATGGTCAGTGACATCAATGATGACATCTCAAATGAGGGCTTCTTAGCCCCCAAGGACCCTCAGCATCTAAGAGGACTTCATCACCCAAGTATTAGTGCATGAGTAGGCGAGGCGCATTTACAGAGTGGTGGTGAAAGGGGGCGGGGCCTCCAACCAGCTCACAGCAATTCCGCTGACTGGGACTTACTTGAGGTAACAGGAGGGGTTCTTGGCCCCAAAGGACCCTCATCATCCAAGGGGACTTCATCCCTCAAACAGCAGTGCGCCAGGAAGCGCATTTGTAGAGTGGTGAAGAAAGGGGGCGTGGCCTCTGAAGACCTCTAGCAATCCCGCTGTGTGTTACTTAGTGGAGGTAACAGGAGGGCTTGTTGGCCCCCGTGGACCTTCAGCACTCAAGCAGACTTCATCCCCCAACCAGTAGTTCAGCAGGAGGTACATTTGAAGAGTAGTGGAGAAAGGGGTTGTGACCTCTTAGCAATCCCACTGTTTGGCACTTACTGGAGGTAATAGGAGGGCTTGTTGGCCCCCAAGGACCCTCAGCATCCAAAGGGACTTCATCCCCCAACCAGCAGTGTGCCATGAGGCGTGTTTGCAGAGTGTTGGAGAAAGGGGGCATGGCCTTCGAAAGACCTCTCAGCAATCCAGCTGTGTGGGACTTACTGGAGGTAACAGGAGGGCTTGTTGGCCCCCAAGTAGCCTCTGCAGCCAAGAGGACTTCATCACCCCACCCAGTAGTGCACCAGGAGGCGTGTTTACAGAGTGGTGGAGAAAGGGGGCGTGACCTCCGAAGACCTCTCAGCAATCCCGCTGTGTAGGCATTACTGGAGGTAACAGGAGGGCTTGTTGGCCCCCAAGGAGGCTCAGCAGCCAAGGGGACATCCTCCCCTAATCATTAGTGTGTCAGGAGGCACGTTTGCAGAGTGGTGGAGAAAAGGGGCATGGCCTCTGATGACCTCCCAGCAATCCCACTGTTTGGGACTTACTGGAGGAAACAGGAGGGCTTGTTGGTCCTCAAGGTCCCTCAGCAACCAAGGGGACTTCATCCTCAAACCAGTGGTGCTCCAGGAGGCGCATTTGCAGAGTGGTGGAGAAAGGGGGCATGGCCTATGAGGACTTGCTGGGACGGCTTTTAAAAAAAATAGATATATTTATTAGGGAAGGGGGCTCGTGGCCTCCCTTCCCTAGGCTGATTTCAGCCCTGGGGACCCCTTCCCCTGCGGCCCAGCCTTTTTATTATTTTATTATTGTCAAATTAGGGAGGGAGAATCTCCCCTTTCCAATGGTATCCCTCCCTAGTGGATCCCTGCTTGGGCAAGGGCCTTTGCTCCCCCCATAATTATATTGGGAAAATCAGTCTTTCTGCTCCCCCTGGGGGGCAGATGGGGCAGTGGCCCCCAATCTGCCCCCCGGGGGACAGAAAGCCCACTAGATGCCAGGGATGTTTTTTCATTGAATTTTTGGGTGGGTGCTGCCCAAGATGGGCATGCCATAGCCCCACCCTCTCCCACAAAATGTCAGTCTTTCTGACCCCCTTGGAGGCATATGGGGGCAGTAGTCCCCAATCTGCCCCCCCCGGGAGTGCAGAACGCCCGCTAGATGCCAGGGATTTTTTTTATTGGATTTAGGGGTGGGGGCTGCCAGAGATGGGCATGCCAATGCCCCAACCCCTGCAAACTTCTACAGTCTTTCTGCCCCCCTGGGAGGCAGATGGGGGCAGTATCCCCCAATCTGCCCCCCGGGGAGGGCCAAAAGCCCACTAGATGCCAGGGTTTAGGTATTTTTGTTTTTAGGGGTGGGGGCTGCCCAAAGTGGGCATGCCAATGCCCCACCCCAAAAAAAATTCTGCAGTCTTTCTGTCCCCCCCCTGGAGGCAGATGGGGTCAATAGCCCCTGATCTGCCCCCCGGGGGTCAGAAAGCCCACTGGGCACCAGGGATTGTGGTTTTTTTTATACATAGGGGTGGGGGCTGCCGAAAATGGGCATGGCAATGCCCCCACCCCCCCCAAACAAGTTCCACAGCCTTTCTGCTTCCCGTGGGAGGCAGATGGGGGCAATAGTCCCCGATCGAGGGCAGAAAGCACACTAGGCACCAGGTACTTTTTTTAATGTATATAGGGGTAGGGGCTGCCCAAAATGGGCATGCCAATCCCCCCCCCCCAAATGCCACAGCCTTTCTGCCCACTAGGCACAAGGTTTTATTTTGTTTTTTTATACATAGGGGTGGGGACTGCAGAGAATGGGCATGCTAATGCCCCCATCACCAAAAAAGGCTTTCTTCCCCCCGAATGCAGATTGGAGCAATAGCCCCTTGTCTGCCCCCTGTGGGGGGGGGCAGAAAGCCCACTAGGCACCAGGGATATGTTTATGGGCATGTCAATGAGAAGCCCCATAGGCCAGGGTCGCTCCCTTTTTTTAGGCACACATTTTGACTGTGTGAGTGATATTTTTATTCTCATCTGCACCCAAATGGGGGCAGAAAACCACTAGAAACCAAGGAGAGTTTGTGTGTGTGTAAACTGTAGCTTGGGTGACGGTCTGCGTGCACTGTCCTTTGGTTTGCATTTTGCTGGCGGTGTGTGTGGACCTGCACTTGGCTAATGGTGTGGGTGGACTCGTGCTTGATGATGGTGTGTGTAGATTGGTGCTTGCCTGGTGGTGTGCGTGGAGTGGTGCTTGGCTGGTGGCGTACATGGACTCGTGCTTGACTGGCTGTGTGCATGGATGGTGCTTGGCTGCAGGGCCGGACTGGCAGTAGCGGGCTCCAGGCGTTTTCCCGGTGAGCTGGTTTTCTGGCCATGGGGGGCAGTTTTGTCACTGGGGGCCGGTTTTGCAGCAGTGCTGCAATATCGGGCGCCAGTAACAAAAGCAGGAGCGGTGCTCTTTACTAGCACGCCTCCCCACACCCCCAGGGCCAGTTGAATAGCAATCTGCCAGGGCTGGTTGCTGTTCCCAGTCCGGCCGTGCTTGCCTGGCAGTGTGTGGGGATGGCACTTGGATGGTGGAGAGCGTGGGTGGCGCTTGGCTGGTGGTGAGCATGGATATTTCTTGGCTGACTGGGTGCATTGATAGCATGTGGCTGGCGGTGTGCTTGGATGGCACTTGGCTGACGGTGTGCATAGATGGCACTTGGCTGATTGTGTGTGGATGGTGCTTGGCTGGCGGTGTGCGTGGATGGCGCTTGACTGGTGGTGTGCATGGATGGTGGTGTGCGTGTACTGACTCTTGTCTGGTGGTGTGGCTTGCATGGATCCCCCGTGCTTTCTTACCCAGAATCCCCCGCAAACCTCAAATTTACATTCAAAGTCACATTTTCCTCACATGTCTGTGTGAATAAGTTGTAGGACCATCACGCAGGCACAAATTTCCTACTACCCAGCATTCCCCTTGGTCTCCTGAGAAAAATGATACCTCACTTGTGTGGGTGCCCTAAGTAGTGTCAGCCTAAAAACTTATAAACAAACTGCCCTTCTGGACCCGCTTTGGGCCCCCTCAATCTCTACATGTTTTTGGCCCTTCCATATCATAGGCACTTGGCCCATCCACACAAGTAAGGTATAATGTTTATCGGGAGACTGAGGGGAATGCTGAGTGGAAGGAAATTTGTGCCGTGCGGTGATCTCACAACTTTCCCACACAGATATTAGTGTAAAATGTGACTATTTAGCTAAATTTGAGGTGTGCAGCGGATTCTTGGAAGGAAAATGTTGGGGAATCAATGCAAGCCACACCTCCCTGGACTCCCACGGGTGTCTAGTTTTAAGAAATGTCTAGCGTTTTTTAGGTTCCCCAAGAAGCCCCCAAACCCAGGACCAAAAACATAGGTAACCACCTATCTATCACAAAACGACCTGATTTTGCAAGGGGGTCACCTGGGTTTTTATCCCCGGGCTCGGCGGACATCTAGGGTAACCTACCAAACCCGCACATTTCTGAAAACTAGACACCCTGGGGAGTCCAGGGCAGTATAGCTTGCGTGGATCCCCCAACGTTTCCCTACCCAGAATCCCTTGCAAACCTCAAATTTAGCAGAAAAAATCAAATTTTTGTGTGGGAAAGTTGTAGGTTCACTGGGCTGACACAAATTTCCTATCACCCAGCGTTACCCCGGTCTCCCGATAAAAATGGTATCTCACTCCTGTGGGTGGGTCAAGTACCAGTGACAGGCAAGGGCCCAAAACGTATTGTAGAGACTACAAAATTACCTATCATAAAACAACCTGGATTTGCGGAGGGGCACCTGGTTTTTTGGCCCCGGGATCGCGGCCATCTAGGGAAACCTACCAAACCCACACATTTCTGAAAACTAGACACCCTGGGGAGTCCAGGGAGGTATGGCTTGCGTGGACCCCCCAACATTTTCCTACCCAGAATCCCCTGCAAACCTCACATTTAGCTGAAAAAAATCCCTTTTTCCACACATTTTTGTATTGGATCATCGTGCCGGCACAAATGTCCTACCACCCAGCGTTCCCCTTGGTCTCCTGAGTAAAATGAAACCTCACTTTTGTGGGTGGGCCAAGGGCCTGTGACCGGGAAGAGGCAAATACGTTTTTAGCCAATTCTGCTTCGGACAGCCACCCAAGTGAGGTATCATTTTACTTGGGAGACTGAGGGGAATGCTGTGTGGTAGGACATTTGTGCCCGCACAGTGATCCCACACAGAAATTTGAGAAAAATTTGATTTTTTTCAGCTAAATTTGAGGTTTGCAGGGGATTCCGGGTAGGAAAACGTTGGGGGGGTCCACGCAAGTCATACCTCGCTGGACTCCCCGGGGTGTCTAGTTTTCAGAAATGTGTGGGTTTTGTAGTTTCCAAAGATGGCCGCCGACCCCGGGGCAAAAAACCCAGGTGACCCCCTCTTGCAAAACCAGGTTGTTTTGTGATAGGTAATTTTGATGTCTCCTCAATACGTTTTGGGCCCTTGCCTGTTGCGGGTACTTGGCCCACCCATGCGAGTGAGGTACCATTTTGTATCGGAAGACCTAGGGGAACACTGGGTGGTAGGAAATTTGTGTCAGCCCAGTGATCCCACAACTGTCCCACACAGAAATTTGAGAAAAATTTTATTTTTTCAGCTAAATTTGAGGTTTGCAAGGGATTCTGGGTAGCAAAACGTTGGGGGGTCCACGCAAGCCATACCTTGCTGGACTCCCCGGGGTGTCTAGTTTTCAGAAATGTGTGGGTTTTGTAGTTTCAAAATATGGCTGCCGAGCCCGGAGCCAAAAACCCAGGTGACCCCCTCTTGCAAAACCAGGTTGTTTTGTGATAGGTAATTTTGATGTCTCCTCAATACGTTTTGGGCCCTTGCCTGTCACGGGTACTTGGCCCACCCATGCGAGTGAGGTACCATTTTTATTGGAAGGCTTTGAGGAATGCGGGGAGTGTGAAATTTTGTGGATCCACGCAGATTCCAGAACTTTCCATTACAGAAATGTGGGAAAAATTGTTTTTTTGACAAATTTTGAGGTTTGCTGGGGATTCTGGATAACAGACCCAGGTGAGAGCCACACAAGTCTCCCCCTCCTGAATTCCCGTGGGTGTCTAGTTTTCAAAAATGTATAGGTTTGCTAGGTTTCCCTAGGTGCCTGCAGAGCTAGTGTTCAAAATCTACAGCTAGGCACTATGCCAAAAAAGGGTCAGTTTTCACTGTAAAAATGTGGTGGGTCCACATTGAATTTTGCGCCGTTTTTCTGTCGTGGGCACTAGGCCTACCCACACAAGTGAGGTACCATTTTTATAGGAAGACTTTGGGGAACAAGGGGTGTGTGGAATTTTGTGGATCCGTGCAGGTTCTAGAACTTTTCATCACAGGAATGTGAGGAAAATGAATATATGACGTTACAACGCAAACAATTACAATGCATGCTTTTACAACGCAGTTTTTACAACGCAAGTGACATTACATCGCATGTTTTTACAACGCATACCACTACAACGCAAAAGTAGGATAATACATTGAATGATCCAATACAACGCATATTACTACAACGCACACTTTTACAACGCTTTTTAAAAAAATTTGTATTTAAACCCCTGGAGCGGGATGCAGGGAAAATAGGGGTTTTGGGTGGGGTAGTGTATTAAAATGTGGGTATTTGAAATTAGCACATAAGTATTAAAATTAATACCCGAGTACTAAAAATAATACTCACATTTAATATTTATATCATAAAATTATACTAACAATTATTTGGCTATGCCCATAAAAATTTCTATTACAGTTACTGTTTTATTACATGGTATTTAATACAAGATACACAGTAAAATTAATACTTGAGTACTAAAATTAATACTAGAGTATTTTTTTCGAACACTAAAATATATTTTTTTAAATCTACTGTTACTATATATAACCCAAATATAATAAACACAAGTTAAAAAATTATTAAAAAGCAAACAAAAAAATAAATAAATTGTATACGAATATTTTAATAAAATACACATTTTATCAATTAATTTACATTTTTTCAATATAAACACAAAGCAAATAAAAGAACATTAATAAACTTGATTTTACCAAAGTATCTACCATTAATGATTTTAAAAATGTAACATAATTAATACACAATAACACAAAACTAACACAAATACAAACAAGTAATCCACCATTTTAAAAAGCACGAAAACGAAAGTCCTACAACTCTTTCAATGAAATTACTTTGACCCGGAGATAGCCAAAATGGAGGTCATAACATACATAAAAAAAAAGTTACGAACATTAACATAACAAAATAATTATTTGCATTCTCACACAGCATTGAAAACACAATGAATAAACATGCACAAAACATATTTTCATTCCAAATAACGTTCAACACCACAAAACGTATAAAAAGAGCCGTCCACCATTTTAAAAACAGTGGTTACCTGATTACCAGAGACTACACACGCGTTTTGATACGGAGAAATATAAACCTCAAAGCGAGCCATCTAAAACACCAAGGGGTCGATTCCGATGTCGGCCAAAAGCGCACCTAACAGTATTCGTCCGGAAAAAATACCAGCTGAACGCGTGTTTTCCGACCGGCTTGAACACTCTACCGAACGAACAAGTACGATGCGCATAACAGCCCAGATTCCGAGCGAGCCGTACTTACCCATTCCAGCTCCTGTTTCCCGCCCGAGTCGGATCCGTAAACGCCGAATCTAGTCGCATGGAACCAAATACACAGCACCTTCCGGCCGGACTAGTACGATGCGTCTTCCGTACGCGCCGAACTTGTCACTACGTCCGGCATGTTTGAGCATCCGGGAGAGCTGCACATAAGCTCCGATTCGCGCCACAAGACAATCCACGGCGACGAGACGAACAAGCCAGCGACGAGTACGAGTCGAAGCCACGAGAAACCCGAACGAGACGACCCAACCATGAATCCCATCGCGCAGGTCCTACCAATACTCTACATCTATTACCGGGACCGGTACGGACGCGTACGGCGCAGACGGTAAGTCAAACACCCACAACACAAACAAACAACACGTACCCGAAATATGTCACACACACATAGGGATGCACAAATGACGTACACTAGCAACAGCACAACAATAGGGGCGGGATGGCCATCACCAATGCCATACACACCCATAGGGGGATGGATGCCTGCCACTACTGCCATCCCCACTCATGGGGGGCTGGATGCCTACCACTACTACCATCCCCACTCATGGGGGGCTGGATGCCTACCACTACTACCATCCCCTCTCATGGGGGGCTGGATGCCTACCACTACTACCTCCCCACTCATGGGGGGCTGGATGCCTACCACTACTACCATCCCCACTCATGGGGGGCTGGATGCCTACCACTACTACCATCCCCACTCATGGGGGCTGGATGCCTGTCACTACTGCCATCCCCACTCATGGGGGCTGGATGCCTACCACTAACACCACCCCCACTCAGGGTGGGCTGGATGCCTGTCACTACAGCCATCCCCACCCATAGGGGGCTGGATGGCTGTCACTACTACCATCCCCACTCATGGGGGTCTGGATGCCTACCACTACTACCATCCCCACTCATGGGGATCTGGATACCTACCACTACTACCATCCCCACTCATGGGGGCTGGATGCCTGTCACTACTGCCATCCCCACCCATAGGGGCTGGATGGCTGTCACTACTACCATCCCCACTCATGGGGGCTGGATGCCTACCACTACTACCATCCCCACTCATGGGGGGCTGGATGCCTACCACTACTACCATCCCCACTCATGGGGGCTGGATGCCTACCACTACTACCATCCCCACTCATGGGGGGCTGGATGCCTACCACTACTACCATCCCCACTCATGGGGGGCTGGATGCCTACCACTACTACCATCCCCACTCATGGGGGTCTGGATGCCTACCACTACAACCATCCCCACTCATGGGGGCTGGATGCCTACCACTACTACCATCCCCACTCATGGGGGGCTGGATGCCTGTCACCACAACCACCCCTACTCATAGGACGGGTAATGCATGACACAACTAGCATACTCCCACATAAGGACTGTCTGTAAATTACATCCCACCCCCAACACCATGACAAGCGTGTGTGGTCTGTGTCAAATGCATACAACACTGAACATGACATTGAACATACAATGTGACCCCCTAACACATGTGTCACACATAATTGTGTGTGTGGCCTACACAATGCAAGCAGACCATGACCACTGTGGCAATGTGGCCCAAAGCCCCATCACCACAGTGCCCAAAGGTAAGTGTGTGCTCCATAGCTGAAGCACATTTTGAACAGTGTGGCAATGTGGCCCAAAGCCCCATCACCACAGTGCCCAAAGGTAAGTGTGTGCTCCATAGCTGAAGCACATTTTGAACAGTGTGGCAATGTGGCCCAAAGCCCCATCACCACAGTGCCCAAAGGTAAGTGTGTGCTCCATAGCTGAAGCACATTTTGAACAGTGTGGCAATGGGGCCCAAAGCCCCATCACCACAGAGCCCAAAAGGTAAGTGTGTGCTCCATAGCTGAAGCACATTTTGAACAGTGTGGCAATGGGGCCCAAAGCCCCATCACCACAGTGCCCAAAAGGTAAGTGTAGTCCTGGTAAACGCTGCAAAAACAAAACTGCAGGGTTTATTCCTGGCCACACAACACCAAACACTACAGTGGCATTGTAGTGCTTGTGTCCCATAGCAACATAGATTGTGTGAGTCAAGCAGTGCAGTGCCAATGACACATCGTTCTGGCCATGTGCACACAAACATCAGCCATGGGGGCCCACATTGTCTATATTCACAAATAACACAATGACAGAAGTGAGCATCATAATGCAGACCCACATATCTGCACCAATGGACACACAAATGTAGATATCCTGTGGAGACTGTAGATGTCAGGTGAACAAATACCATACCATGGCAGCAATGGGACATACTAACCATGATCAATGTGCTGACTGATGACCTAGCAGTCCCAGGGCCAGCAGGGTAAAGCCAACAAACAACATACAGCCAATGGCAAACTAAAGATATGCCAATGCAGTGGTGCAAATGCACAAACACAAACAGGCAGACTCATACTGCATATCATACACAACAGGTGAGGGGAGTTGTGTGCCAGTGTCCCCAGGCAAACACACAACACATGAGGAGGCCAGATTCACTAATACACAGATGTCAACACAGTCACATACAAAAGTAACTCATGGATTGGATTCCCCTATGTGGGCAAACAGGCATTGTGAGATGAGAGGGAGCCCAATTACACATGTCACACAAGCTTGTAGGAACAGCAACAAACACAGCAAGAGACAGAACCACCACAGCACTCCCCCCAGGGACCCCACATTGTGGTGACACTAGCCTGCATGACAATCACACTGTGATGACAAAGGTTGATGTCATCCACACTGTGAACCACAGCCATGTGTCCTGAGCAACAAACTACCATCACACCTATACAAGCACAAAGCACTCAGCATGGCCTGCCAGCCAAGGAAAATATGGAGGTAGTGCCCCAGCCGTGCAACAACTCACATTTGCACACACTCAACGCCACACACCTTGAACTCCACCAATGTGCAGCAGTGAAGCTCACATGGACTGCTGACATTGCACATGCACCCATGACAATCCCAGGGGTGGTGAGGGGAAATAAGGTGCAGAAACACATCACACATGGCCAGTCAACAATACTTGTGAATGTCTGACACACTGCACAGTATGCCGTACATGGGCATGACGTGAAATCCACCCCAAACAATGGGATCCTGGCCATAGTCACACACCAATGAAGAAGCCATTCTGACCCACAGAGGACACACATAGACAACTCCCAACATTGCAGCTCTGACCCTGAGGAGTGGCAGCAGTCACACACACAACGTGTCACAATCACTGAAAGCATACACAAACAGAAAATCACATTACTCGTGTAACCAACAAGTGCCAAGAGGAATCCTGACTGTGTCCCATCTGCGTTTGCCCACATCCCCAGCCCTGACAACAAAGACAACTAGGGATGACAACCTCATGAACATTAGTTTGCCATGCACCCACATCCCGGAGAAACCAGGTCCAAGATGCTGGATGAACACAGAACAACTCAGCAAGCATCACAAACAGGAACATCCGTAGGGACACAGCCTGTGTAGGAAAAGGAGAAGGGAACACGCACAGACATGCCTACACAACACACAACACGGGCACAGCCTATATCACGGAATCACGCACTGCCATGAGGGCACTCCACTCCTGTGGAAGGTCAGCTGTGCCAAACCTTGTCTGTGCACGACTCAAACATGTCAGCAGAACACTCGGTCAGTGAGTCAACAACTACAACACACTGAAGGCTCTGCTCATATCAGCCTGGGCACGGGAGTGTCACGTCAGTCATCTGCATACACCCAAGACACGTGTCAAGCAACTTGCACTGTGTACACAGATGAGTCCTCCAAATTTGATGTGCTAAACTGCATGTCCATTGGAGACGGGCACACAGTCAAGGTACTAGGAACATTGGACAGTGGTAAGCCCACCAGATGTGCATCAGTGTAGGACAAAGATGGTAATCTACAAATGCTAAACGTACATCCCTGTATCAAATGCTGAACATTACACCCTCAGACTGCAGCAAAGGATGCTATAGATCCAGACTAGATTAGGACACATATCCCATGGACCACATGGAGCCCATCACAGCAAAACTTCATTTACCTGATCTGAACACTATTACAACAGCAAATGCATGATTCTACACATCTACATCATGTACCTCCAAAGATTAACCACAAGTAAACAAAAAGAGGCTTTATTCAGCAAGTGTGCAACTCAAATCAAAAGTCCAAAATAAACTAAGGCCAATGGCCAGTCCAAATATACAGTCCCAACAGGGTGATGTGTGACAACTTGTCAACAATTGCTTGCCTGCACAGGTACGGACAGGGGACATCCCCTTGGAGGGGCAAACGAGGGGCAGGCCAGGCACCGCAGGGACAGGATCAGGGGATGCCAGAAGGAGGCAGTGAAGGGGAGGTGGGTGCAGGAGTGTCACCGGCAACTGCAGTGGAGGTGTCTGACTCAGGGGGCTGGCACCACCGCAGGGCTCAAGTCAGATGGTGTTGGTGCTGCAACCACTGCAGTGGGCTGGTCAGATGGAGTGGACTGGGTCCCCAATGCTGTGCCCGAGTCAGACGGGGTGGTTGTGGACTCCACCGCAGTGCATGACTCCAAGGTAGTGGAAGGGGGGCAGAAGAGCTGGGCAGGACAGAGGGGGGACACGGTCTCCACACCAGTGGCACAAACAGGCAGAGCGTCTGGTTTGGGGGTGGAAGAGCAAGTGGCAGGGGGAGGGCCTAAGCAGTTTGGGGATGCGGTATCGGTGTGTGGGGGAACCTGGGGCAGGGTGTGGCGGTGGAACCTGTGGAGTGGTGGCCTGGGGGATGGAGGTGAGAGACTGGGTGGTTGACTTGCAGGGCGGTGCCGGAGTCTTGCTCTTCCGGGACCGGGGGACTTGCGGGTGGGGGCTCACTCTGCCTGCACCTGAGGGAGGGTGTCCGGGGGCGAGGGCACTCCCCTCTGTGTGGGTGGACTTCCTCTTCCCCCGGTATGCTGGATCAGCGGGATTGGAGGGGAAGAGGCCGAGGTCACTGAGGAAGAGCTGCTGATCAGGTGGGGTTGCAGGTGAGGCAAGGGAAGGGGTCTTGGTGGGAGAGGATCTTGAGGATTGCGGAGTGACTGTGGTTGCCTGTGTGTGTGTGTGTTCCCCATCCCCTGTGTCTGTGGTATCAGTCCCCTGAGGATGCTTGTGTGCACGTCTTGCCTTTCTCTTGGGTGTGTCTGTGCTGCTCGTGTCTGTGTGTTTGGGTGACTGTGCAGGTGTGCATGTGCTTTGGACAGGTAGGGGGTCAGGAAGTGTGGATGGGGCAGAGGTGGGAGGGGTGAGGGACTGTTGGAGGAGGGACACTGCTGCCGTCAGGGAGGAGTCCATGGACCTATTGCTCCTCTGTAGGGCAGACATACCCGTCGAGATGCCCTCCATGAACGACACCAGCTGTGTCAACAGAGTGGTGTTTGCATGGAGGACACTCAGCATTGCTGTCTGCCCTACATGGAGCTGCCGAAGGAGGTACACAGACTCCTCACTCAGGGCAGCAGGGGACACAGGGGCAGGGGGTGCGGTGCCTGGCACGAAGGAGACAGGCTCCCGAGTACGGGAGCCTCCACGGACCTCAGGAATGGGAGCCAATGGGAGGGCGGTGGTGGTGGTGGTGGCGGGGCCAGACAGACTAGCTGGCCTTTGGTGGCTGCTGAGACCCGCCTCCACAAGGGAGTCATCCTCCGAGCTGCTATGGTCCTCAGCTGAGGTGGATGGTGCTGAGGACTCCTCGGTGTAGCTCCCCTCGCCCTCCGTGCCACTGGGTCCCTCTGACCACTCGTCCGATGCTGACCCAGTCAGGCTCCGCTGCTCCTCCTGGTCCGTGGAGCTGTCCCCTCCTGTGGCCGTGGATGTATCTGCAAACAATTAAGGAAAGAGACAAACATCAGTCACCTGCACTGACCGCACACACCACAGTAAGTACAGCACATTACAGAGCAAGCCCTGGCATCCTTAGTTGAACATTGCCTAAAGTCCCCACACAGATTCGGGAAGCCAATTGTAAGTCTGATGGTCAACCATGGGACTCACACCCCTCCTGCCCTTGCACCCATCTGTCTGGTGCCTGTCTGATGGTAAGACCCCAGTGCGGACACATGCACCACCTACACAGTTGTTGGACATTGCAGGGAACACGGTGAAGTATGTGAACATGCAGACATCACATCTCTTGCCACTGAGTCAGTGCAGGTGTCCGGATAAAGGGATGGCCAGAGTCTAAATAGAAATGCATGTGATGCATACCAGCACCAGACACCATGATGCACCCATGTCCGGATAGTCAATGCCACAATGGGGTGCATGTTGCACATGTCACTCCCCTGCAGGATCAGTCTCAGGAAGTTTAATGCCATGACACAGGAATGCGTGCAAAGTCATACATTACTGTCTCAAGTCACATGGCCATGGCAGCCAGCCAACAACAGTCTGCACTGTGTCATAATCCGAGGGCATGGGGAATGCAAGTTATGTGACTGACAAGTGCACATGTCCATCCCCCAAATACCACATCATCTGTACTACTATTTGTCCACGTCATACCAACTGGACATATGGGGGACATGAAACACAACTCTCTGAACATGAGCACCTCACAGTGTGCTGTGAATGACAATACAGCTGCCTGAAAGTCACAGTTGCAAACACCTGTGTGCACAGTCAAGTGATCAGACACCTATAAGTCACAGAAGTATCGTCTATCATGGTCACATCTCAGATGGCATGCTGAGCCCTAACCGATAAACATACCAGTAGTCCTGACAACGAAGACACAGCACAATGAGACAGAGGCAGACACCTGAGGGTACATTTCACTGATCACAACATGCCAGATGATACACGGGAGTGGGAGTACAGAGTGTATTGCATGCCCTGGAGTAGGCATGACTGTCCAGCTCCACATGTAAGAGGGATGAGTCCTGGACAGTAAGCAGGTGGCTAAGCATGTGTGACACACTGGATACACATACTCCTGAGGCCCAAACATTGTTCCCACCAGCAGCATGGGTGTGTGCCAAATTCCCCAGGGACATGTGGTGAGTCAGAGCAGCAAGCAGACCACATATCAAAGTTACACCCAGATTACATGTCAGAACTTAGGCATTGTGTAAGCAATTGAGCCACCCATGAATCGCACAACATAGTCACGGGAACAAATGCTGTCCCCCACCTTGAGCAAAGCAAAATGCAATGACACAGTCCCCAAATGACACAATTTCCTGACTATAAGGGCCACACATATGCGTATCAGAGAAGTGGGCATGTCACAAATGAGGGACATGGGTCCTGGACCACATGACTGATGTACTGTGGAAGTTTAACCAGGCCAGAGGAGGGCACATAGCATGTCAGACAAAGTGCACAGTGCAGTCATAGACTCACCCCCTCCTTGCTGCTGTCTGTCCTTCAGCTGCCCATCCAGGTCAGGGAAGACCACCGCCAGGATCCGGAGCATGTGGGGGTCAGGGTCCGGTGTCCGCCCCTCCTGCGAGGAGGCGACAGCTTCAGCTGGACCCTTGTGATCCTCCGGGTCCAGCCACGAAGGTCCTGCCACCTCTTCTGGCAGTTGCGGATCCTGCGCCTGTAGACCCCCACGGATCTTACTTTCTGGGCGATGGTCAGCCAAATTTCCTGCTTCTGATGGGCATCAACCTGTGAGGATGACAAAGTGAAAAGGCCATTACTACACATGCAACATATACGTGCATCACACAGTTGGATATACATGTCTCAATCACAGGGGCATATGATGTACACAGGCAGTCCAACAATGGCTATGAACAGTTTCCAGCAGTCACTACATGGTATCATTGCATGGGAAGTAAACCTAGTTGGAATGCACTGTTACTGCACTGTACCAGTTCAGTGCATGTAACTACACACTTTGGGGTGTGACAACTACTCAGTGGGCATGCTAGCCAGTGGTGTGCACACTGAAAGTCCTGCTAGTCAGACAACATGCACAATTACTGAGGCAGTGGACAGCACACTCACCTGCTCCCCTGGTTTCCCATACAGCTTGCTGTACTGTGGAAGGAGGCTGTCCAGCAGGGCCTGGTTCTCCTCAAGGCTGAAGGCTGGGGCTCTCTCCACAGTACGTGCCATTGCAGGAGCCAGAGGATGCATAAACAGCAGCAGTGTTGGTGGCAGATGTCGTCCTGGAGCATGTAGTGCAGGCAAGTGAGCTCTCAGGGGAACAGCCAGCATTATATGTGTGCTGCAGAGGCAGATACAGTCCCATGTGTCCAAAGTGATAGGTCCAAGTCGTTTGCATCTTCTGAATCTGACCAATCCATGGAATAGCAGCACTAATACACGCCCACAGCATCCTTCAAATCTTCAACTTCATGACACCCATGATTTTGCAACATTGTTGTGGCTGGCCAACTGAATTCACTGCATCAGACTCGTTGGAGCTTCGAAAACGTGTCCGTTGCCATGCCAGGCCCCAGCCAATGTGTGCGCACCGTTCTGTCCACTGCTGTACAACGCGTATTTCGGGATACAACGCGTACCCGCTCACATCATATGCAATGGGCCGGCCGGGCACACCGATCGGTCCTTTGCTGCACAACGCGTACCCGGGATACAACGCGTACCCGCTCACATCATATGCAATGGGCCGGCCGGGCACACCGATCGGTCCATTGCTGTTCAACGCGTACCCGGGATACAACGCGTACCCGCTCACATCAAATGCAATGGGCCGGCCGGGTACACCGATCGGTCCATTGCTGCACAACACGTACCCGGGATACAACGCATACCCGCTCACATCCAATGCAATGGGCCGTGCGGGCACACCGATCGGTCCATTGCTCTACAACGCGTCCCTGGACAGGTCACACACATATGTCACCATGCTGGTCACTGGTGAACCTATGCCAGCCACATATACTTTCCAGGGACTCAGGGGCACACCTACAACACCACACCCAGTCCACACTGTATCTAAGGCATGTGTGGCAGCATAACCTTATCTGTGTATGTGGGTGAACATGTGGTTTTTGGGGTGGCACTTGGGGGCAGACACACCCAGGCTGTGCACGTGTTCATGGGGACAGGGTCCTTTGTGTGTTGTGCACCTGACCACTGTGGTGTGCAACTGTTCATTTTGGAGCATGTGTCATGGTCACATTTCCAGGTTGTGTATGTGTATGACATGTCACATACCCCCAGGCTCACATGTGGGAAGGCATGTACGCCACAGGGTGGCCCATTGCCACAATAGTGATGTCCCTCCGCAGTCTGTGTGCATGTTGTGTTTCACATGTCTCTGACTCCATGTGCACAATGGGAGACAGTCTCCACATCCACGTGGTTTGTGCATGAACTTTGATGTTGTGTGTGTGTGTGTCACAGACGTCCATGTCTGTCCTGCAGAGGCTACAGGGGCCACTACCTGTGGGTGTCATGTTTGTTTTTCTGACGTGTACATGATACACCATGTCATGCCAGTGTCCATGTGGTAAGTCAGGGTCCCTGGGAATCTACCTGTCAATGAGCTGTGATGCCTGTGGAGCATCTGTCCAGACATGTCACTGTGGTATGTGTGTGGAACGTGAGAGCAGTAAATGGGTACTGTGACACAGCCTAATGGTTTCCCATAGCACACCCTGGAACCTGTTGTCAACACTTGTTGAACAGAGATGTTAGATGATGTCCATGTAGGTGCCATATATGTCCAAACAGAATGACACACACATCAAGTACTTCTGTTTGTTAATGATGTATCATGTGAAATTGAGTATGGTGAACGGCACATAGGTGGGGTGACTGACAATCTTGCTTTCTTCACCTATGCACTGCAGGGCTCCTGCTGTCCATCGACCATTCCCAGACCTGGCAACGATGGTGGAATGTGACAGCATCCGACGGTACCGCTTCACCAGGCAGCTGATTGAGGATTTGGCAGTGCGGTTGGACCCACATTTGCAGCCTGGCCGTCCGTATCCTACAGCGCTGACCCCCAAGGTGAAGGTGATGGCAGCCCTACACTTCTTTGCCACCGGTACCTTTCAACACACTGTGGCGACTGCCGGTGGGATGTCACAGACTATGTTCAGCCGTGTGCTACGCGATGTTTTGGGGGCAATGTTGAGATACCTGAACCAGTACATCTATTTTCCAACACGTCAACGACTCACTGACGTCAAGAGTGACTTCTATGCCCTGGGGAGGATGCCACATGTAATTGGCTCCATTGATGGGACACATGTGGCTTTGATACCACCACAGGCACATGAGCAGGCATACCGGAACCGTAAACATTACCATTCGATCAATGCTCTGGTGGTATGTCTTGCAGATATGACCATCACACATGTGTGTGCCCGTTTCCCCGGTTCGGCACACGATGCCTACGTGATGAGGAGTAGTCGCATCCCGAGGATGATGTCACAGATGCCAAACCAGCGTGCCTGGCTTGTTGGTGTGTACTGACTTTGGACCATTGTGTGTGTTCTGCTATGCTGTTTTCCGCACACATTTTCAAATCGGCTAATGTGCAATTGTCTGTCTGTAGGTGACTCGGGATACCCCAACATGCCGTGGTTGCTGACACCCCTCAGGAACCCTGTGACACCAGCCCAGATGCGCTACAATGAGGCACATGGTCGGACGAGGAGGGTGATTGAGCGGACCTTTGGTCTCCTGCAGCGCCGCTTCCGCTGCCTGGACAAGACAGGAGGGGCCCTCCCATATGCCCCAGCAAAGGTGTGCAAGATTGTCATCGTCTGCTGCATGCTACACAACCTGGCAGTGCGGAAGGAGTTGCCTCTCATCCTGGATGACGATGACCAACGTCCGCCACCTGTGGAAGATCCTGGCCTGGGTCACGATGCCAGTGAAGATGATGATGATGGTGATGTCCGCACACAGCTCATCACCAACTTCTTCAGCTGAATGTGAGTCTCCAGAGGGTTGTAATGTCAATGATTTGAGTTTGCATGATATGTGTGTGTGGTGCTCTGGTGCTGTTTGAGTGTGGCCATGTGCTACTTGACTGGATGCGTGCAGCGATGTGTCCTTACAGGTGGTCTGTACTGCCCAACAGTGTTGACATGCTAACTTGGTTTTGTGTAGTTATCTCGTGACATGTATTAGACATGAGTATTGCCGTTCTTCAGTGGTTTTGACTGTGTGTCATGTCTGTCCTTCACAGGGTGCTGCCGGAGTTGTTTGATCAACTTGGATCCCACGAATCCATGATTCAACTTCCAAGGTGGAAGCAGTTGTTTCCCTACAGGTGATGTGCCACACACCCCTGGACTTTCTATCTTCTGCACTTTTTGACTTTGTGGCCACAGCCAGGTTGGATTAGCTAGCATTTGTAGTGGAAACAACATGTTGCAAATGTGTAATAAACCTGTGCTTCACTTTGGGATGTGCGTTGTCTGTAGTCACACATCTGACTGACATTTGCTTACTGCACCTGTAGTCTAGTTGACACAGACTGTGAATAGGTGGCGTGTCTGTGCATTCCACTGTATTTAGTTGCAACATCAGTATAGGTGATGAGTCTGATGGCCCTGGTGTGTATGTGTTGTGTGGCCCTAGTGGTGTGTCTCCCTCATATGTGTCACGTCGCCATGACTGACATGACGGTGTTGGACTTGCTGTAGCAGTTAGCATGCACAGTGTCATTTTTCTGATCACCATCTCCATGACAGAGAGCACGTTGGAATCACAACAGAGGCAGATATGGTGTATTTGTGAGTTTATTTACATACAGGTGTGAGGATGGTGCACAGGATGGTGGGTGCTGTACATAGAAATTGGAATCCAAAGTTCCCATGTGATTCGGAAGTCTTGGTAGCTGAAATGTCCAGAGTAAAGTCCACAGTCATCTGTGTCCTGCTGTTGGTTGTTGCACAGTTCCCAGCAGGGCCTTGTGCTCCCCCCAGCAGTACCCAGTGTCAGCCATCTTGTCAGTTGTTTTCCACTCCCTGTGATGTGAGCATGGTTCAGAGTGGTGTTGATGGGCCAATTGTGAGGCTGACCAATATCTGTGCCTACAACTCCCATCATGCTATTGCCTCCACCCTCCTTCCCAGCATGCCCATACTTCCTTCCTTTTGAGTGGACTTCACTGTGTGTGAGTGTGACAGCAATGGCAAGATGGCTGACAGTGTGGTCCTGTTGTTTGTTGGTGCCCAGTTCCCATCAGGGCCTTGTGCTCCCCACAGCAGTACCCAGTGTCAGCCATCTTGTCAGTTGTTTTCCACTCCCTGTGATGTGAGCATGGTTCAGAGTGGTGTTGATGGGCCAATTGTGGGTGTGACCAATATCTGTGACTACCACTCCCATCATGCTATTGGCTACACTGACTTCACCAGCATACACAGAATTCCTTCCTTTCAGTGAGCTTCCTGTGAGGTGGTGTTCTAGTGGTGGGTAAATATCTGGGAGTGTTTGTTGGTTCTATTTGTGCCACTGCCTTGCTGTAATTGTTGTTAGGTTTGTACATGTCATGACACAGTTACATATCACTATGAGATGGCAGGTATTGTGTTTGTCTGACTAGAATTCACATCTTGGGATGAATATCTTTTGGTTGCTGTGTATTTGCTAAGGGTGCATGGTTTGCCTATCCCCTTGACTGTGATGTGTGTGTGTTGTCACACCATATTGTGCATATTAGTTGTGTACTCACCAGGCTCTGGGATGTCTGTTAGTCCGTATACGCTCACTGGTGGTAGGATGGCCCGCACCTTCTCCTCCCAGGGCCTGAGGTATACTGGTTTTGCAGGAGGGCCACTGCTGGTGTGCTGGCTGAGGAGGTAGTCCTTTTTGAGTAGGTCCCGGACCCTCCTGCGCACATCATACCACCTGTTCTGGATGTCTTCCTTTGTGCGCAAACATGGTGATTGTGCGTTCACCCTGTCGACAATCCTCGCCCACATCTTGGTTTTCTGCGACATGGGGGTCTGTTGTACCAATGTACCAAACAACTGTGGCTCTACCCTGAGGATCTCATCTACCATGACTTCCAATTCACTGTCTAGGAACTTATGATTCTTCTTTGGGGGCATGGTGATGGGTGGTGGTGGTGATTGATGTGTGTGTGCAAGTGGGGGTGTGAGTGTAGGTTTAGCTGGGTGTGTGTGAGGGTGCTATTTGTAGGTGTGGTAATGGTGTGTGGCTTGTGTTATGTATGAGCTGTGAGTGTGTCTGTGGTTGCTGTGTGATGGTGTTCTGTGCTGGCAGGATTTATGGCCTTTATGTAGGTGGAGTTGGAGGTGTGTCCTTGTTCCATTTTTTTTTTCCTCCCTGTATTTATTGGCTTTGTGGTTGCTTGTTTGGCCCTTTTTAAAAAAAAAATTTCCTTGGTGTTTTTGGTGCATGTAGGAGTCGTTCTTGTGTCCGAGTAGGACGCTGCAGTTGTCTGGTGCGATCTTGTCCGACTCGTTCCCGCTGTGTGTCAGCTAGGTTTCATATGCGGCGTACGAGTCGGTCGCGGAGTATTGGGTTGCTTCGGCTGGGTTTTGTATACGTGTCGGTCGTACGGCTTGTGCTCCGGGCAATTCGGTCGTGTTTTGCACGCACAGCATCGTACTACGCGGGTCGGAGTTCGCGGGTACGTTTCGTTCGGGTTCAATCCGGGTGCGTGTCGGTCGGTTCGTTTCGCATGATTTCCCGGCCGGATGGCTTGTTTACGTCCGGCTCGGTCGGTCGTTTTGTATTCCGTCCGAGTCGGTCGGATTTCACATGCATTTCATCGTACTACCCGGGTCGTACGGCGCCGGTCAGAGTCGGTCGGACTAAATTCCCGTACCGAGTCGGTCGGTATTTTTCCGGCCCGAATCGGAATCGGCCCCCAAGTAAGTAAAAACTGTAGCAATTTTTAATATTTACAAATTAATCCAAACGCAAATATACTAAAATAAAGCATTTTAATTTTCTTGCAGTTTGTTTGAAAACTTCTACAAAAGATTTGAAAAAACTCTGTTTTCGGCAATATATATAAAGTGAGTGAACAAAACTATATACATTTTTTTAATCGTTTTTAATTAAATATATAGTGGTGGGTTTACAATAACTATTCCAACTAGAAAGGATGCTTCCTCAAGGAAAATACTAAATAGTAATGAGTTTAAAAAGACTATTCAAAATACAAAGGGTGCTTGCCTCAGGGAAAATGTTATATAGTACGAGTTTAAATTAATATTCCAACTCCAAGGTTTACTTGCCTCAGGGAAAAAGCTGAATAGTGCTTTGATTAAAATTACTACTCCAACTGCAAAGACTGCTTACCTCAGGGAAAATGCTCGATAGTAGTGGTGTTTAAATTAGTGTTCCAAATGCAAAGGGTGCTTGCATCAGGGAAAATGCTAAATAATATTAGGTTAAATTACTATTCCAACTCCAAAGGGTGTTTGCCTCAGGGAAAATGCTCGATAGTGGTGGTGTTTAAATTAGTATTCCAAATGCAAGGGATGCTTGCATCAGAGAAAATACTAAATAATGTTGGGGTTTAAATAACTATTCCAACTCCAAAGACTGCTTACCTCTGGGAAAATTGTAAATAGTGGTGGTGTTTAAATTAGTATTCCAAATGCAAGGGGTGCTTACATCAGTGAAAATGCTAAATAATGTTGGGGATTAAATTACTATTCCAACTCCAAAGGGTGCTTGCTTCAGGGAAAATGCTTGATAGTGGTGGGGTTAAATTACTATTCCAACTCCAAGGGGTGCTTGCCTCCAAAAAATGCTGGATAGTGGTGGGGTTTAAATTAATATTCCTACTCCAAGGGGTGCTTGCCTCAGAAAAAATACTGGATCGTGTTAAGGTTTAAATTACTATTCCAACTCCAAAAAGTGCTTGCCTCTGAGAAAATACTGGATAGTGCTGGTGTTAAAATTACTATTCCAACTCCAAGGGGTGCTTGCCTCAGGATAAATGCTGGATAGTGGTGGGGTTTAAATTACTATTCCAACTCCAAGGGGTGCTTGCCTCAGGATAAATGCTGGATAGTGGTGTGGTTTAAATTACTATTCCAACTCCAAGGGGTGCTTGCCTCTGAGAAAATGCTTCATAGTGATTATGTTTAAATTACTATTCCAACTCCAAAAGGTGTTTGCCTCAGGGAAAATGCTGGATGGTGGTGGGTTTAAATTACTAGTCCAACTCCAAGGAGTGCTTGCCTCAGAATAAATGCTGGATAGTGGTGGGGTTTAAATTACTATTCCAACTCCAAGGGGTGCTTGCCTCAGGATAAATGCTGGATAGTGGTGGTGTTTAAATTACTATTCCAACTCCAAAAAGATGCTTGCCTCAGGGAAAATGCTGGATAGTGGTGGAGTTAAAATTACTATTCCAACTCCAAGGGGAGCTTGCCTCAGGATAAATGCTGGATAGTGGAGGGGTTAAAATAACTATTCCAACTCCAAAGGGTGATTACCTCATAGAAAATGCTGGATAGTGATAGTGTTGAAATTACTATTCCTACTCCAAGGGTGCTTACCTCAGGAAAAATGCTGGATAGTGGCGTGGTTAAAATAACTATTTAAACTCCAAAGGTTGCATACATCAGAGAGAGTGCTGGATAGTGATGGAATTTAAATTACTATTCCTATTCCAAAAAGTGCTTGACTCATGGAAAAATCTGGATAGTGGTGGGGTTTAAATTACTATTCCAACTCCAAGGGATGCAAACCTCAAAGAGAGTACTAAAGAGTGATGAGGCTAAAATTACTATTCCTACTCTAAAGGGTGCCTGCCTGAGTGAAAATGCTGGATATTGATGAAAACGAAGGGGCCTATTACGATGGCGGTCGGAAAACCTCCCCGACCGCCATGGTAACGTGAAAAGACCGCCCGCAAGGCCTGCGACATAACCGCTGGTCGTATTACGATGTTCCTTGCTCGAAATCCGACTGCTGTGGTCGGATTGCAGGCTTTAACATTGCGGCAGTTGCTGATGCAAGCAGCACCGCCGCGATGTCAAAAGGAGCATGTCCTGCATTTCCCTGCACTGCGTGGCAGGGAAATGTAGGGGGGGACCATGGTACCCCCCCAGTGCACCCACACCCCCCCAAAACATTGGGGGCCCTCAACGGGCCCCCGAAAGACAATCTCTGCATGCCTTTCCATGGCGGTCTGACCGCTGAGGAAAGGCTGGCTACTGCCAGCATCATAATCCTGCCGGCGGAGCCTGCTCTGCACCGCCACCATTCTCCCGGTCCTGCTCCGTCTGCCAGGCAGGAGTGCGGATGGCAACCGGCAGAAAAGCGACAGTCGGAATTTCCCACCGCCACGGTCACCACCGCCATCCTAATTTGACCAGCGGATTTCTGGCTTGTGATCGCGGTCGGATGTCCACCGCCGGTCCGGCAGGTACCACCTCCGGCCCAGCGGTGGACATCCGACCGCCATCCTAATAGACCCCTAAATTACTAATCCTGCTCCAACATTAGCTTATCTCAGTAAAACATGCTTGTTGTTTTTTATTAGGTTATAAATATTGTCACAAAATATGAATATTTATTCTACTTTTGAATATATATACAGATTGCTACTACATCCATCTACAAAATAACAGCAATATTTGGACTGAAAAGAAATATATACCGAAAACCTTCTGAAAAGTATAATTGCAAGGTAAATTGCTTAAATATTTACACCAAAAAGAAGTAAATCAATGATATAGTATGAGAACACAAATGCGCAAAATAGAATTACATCCTCAATACATTTTCTAAACAATGTTAAAATAATTTTTCTTTCAGCTTGGAAATCTTTCAACGTACATCAAAAAGAAAAACATAATAAGGTAATTTTCACATCAATAAAATATTTCAATAAAGTTTTTACTAATATTATTATAATTCAATAAAATTCTCTCTCTCCAACAGAAAAATACATTTTGCAGGTAAATAAATGTTTTAAACCTCACTAAATAAATATAGCCAAATAAACACAAATGTATCTGTTCTGAGAAAAATGAAAATATTTTATAAAAATACAAAACATTAACCTGTTCTTCCTTAACCAAAAATCTGTTATTCTATTTTAGATAAATATTTGAAAATATTTTCAATCCCCTAACAATGATTGTCTTTCTACTTTTTCAGACCACAATACAACTCAAGGTCATATCCCTAAAAAACAAACAACCTAAATATTTTTAAAAAGGTAAGATTTCAAAAACAAAAGCCAATTCAAATACTTAATCATGTTTCTCTCCCTAGAAAACTTTATTTAAATTATATATATCTAATAAAACACAACAAATATTTTTCATTTCGGAACAAACAAATAAACTAAACAATTCACCAAAATAAAAGAATCAAGCAACATCTAATCCAAAGCTAAAAAAGCAAAAATATTTTTCAATAACACAAATTAACCATTTTTCTCTCCCAATACAGCTTTTTTAAAATAAAAAAAATAAAAAGAAAGTCATCAAATATAGAAATGCAACACATTGAAAACATTAAACTGAACTTGAAAAAGCATAAACTTTAAACTTTAAATTATTTACATAAAATGTACTATAATGTTTTCCTCTAAACAGGTATACACAACAAATTATTTAAACAATAACATTTTTTGTCTTTTCAGAACTCAAAATGTCTGCCTCTTCCACAGAAGCTAAATACATGACCTCAAAAAGAAGAAACAAACTGCTTAATCATAGTGGATATGTTTATTGTAAGGAGAGACTATCTGAGCCCAGGTGTCATTGGAGGTGTGTGCAATACTACTCAACCCATTGCACAGGCAGATAGGCTACTCTTGGTGACACTGTTTTAAGAACCACAGACTATAACCACTGTGCCTCTGCAATGGAGATTGAAGTTAGAGAAACTATTAATGAGATTAAAGATATTGCATCCACCTCCACTGAACCCTGTGGTGCAGTTTTAAGGGAGGTATCCCAACACATTCCTCCACATGTTGCAAGTAGTATGCCCAGCATACCTAATTTGCGAAGAATTATTCAACGTCAAAAACAGACAAGTAACCAACAAAGAGTACCACCCCAAACCTACTCTGACATAATCATTCCACCTGAACTCTCTGTGACTGTTTCTAATAAACCTTTCCTTTTGCATGACAACAAAAACCCTCAAAAGAGAATACTAATCTTTAGCACACCCCGTAATCTTGTAAGGCTACAAAACAGTGATATTTGGATGATGGATGGAATGTTTAAAAGCACGCCCCATCCATTCACCCAAATATACACTATTCACGCATACATTAACAATACAGTAGTTCCCTTAATTTACAGTTTACTCCCTGATAAACAATCCTCAACATACACTGAATTTTTGTCAGTGATAAAATCTGAAACATTAAACAAAAGTTCTAGAAAAGTACTAATTGACTTTGAATTAACTATGATTAATACTATAACCAAAACGTACACGGATACCCAAATTCAAGGATGTTTTTTTCACTTTTCACAGGCATATTGGCGAAAAATTCAAAAAACATCCTTAATTGAGGATTATATATCAGATAGCAAACTACAGTTTGAACTAAAAAAACTAACTGCCCTTTGTTTGTTCCTCCCGACCGTGTAGACGAGTACTACACTTCAATTACAGAATCTGAATATTTTACATCAAACGAAGATAAATTGGCAGCTATTCTAAATTATTTTGAAGACACATGGATTGGCCATCTAAGCAGGTCGGGTCACAGGAGGAGGCCACGTTTCCATGTGGAGTGGTGGAACTGCTACTCGACCTGCTTAGAGGGAGGAGCAAAAACAAACAATGCCTTCAATAAATCAAATGGCAAACCTCATCCTAATTTCTATCATTTCTTGGAAATTTTGAAGAAGGAGCAAAGTTTCCAAGAAATTAGAATGTCGCAATCATTAACAGGTAGTCTGAACCCACGTATTTCTAAAAGAAGTAAGGAAATGTCTGAAAGACTATTGGGTGTAATTCAACAGTTTACGTTGACAGTGGCTTCAGACTACCTTGATAATCTTGCACACATCCTCCATTTCTAAAACACACTATCTTTTTACTTATCTGTTTTGCCCTAAAACAAATACTACTAATTTAATTGGTTATATCCAAACATTTTTAAATTAATAATAAAAGTCGGGTCTCCTTACCTTCAGATGTTTTCTTTCTTCAACTCTTGGACTTACGTTCCATCCATTAGTTCACCAAGAGTCCTTTATTTTGTGTAAAATCCATAGCAACTAATAAATAATCCATTGGGAAAATCCATAACCCGATGAAAAATATTTTAATATTCACCAAAAAAACAGTGCATATTTAAAAAAACTCACCCAATTAAAAAATCCCGAAAAATGATGGTTATTTTTAAAAAACGCAACAAATTCCAACATTGCAATCCAAGGGGCATATTATCAACAAACATATCGCCGCTTTTCCGGCACATAGCGCCGGAAAAGCGGCGATTTCAGTAAATCACTATTTACAAGGACTCGCTAACGCGAGTTTCCTTGAGTTAGCTGCTTTTTTCCCCCCACTTTGCATGTCAGCGATGAACATCGCTAATGACATGCAAAGTGGGTGTTCCTGCCCACAACTCCATGTAAATACTCGCGTCCACGGTTTCGCCATATTTACAACCCTGCAGCAGATCCGCGAAGCGATATAAAAAACCACGCTAACCGCGGTTATCGCTGTAATTTAACGTCTCCTTTCAAATCGACTTAGCTATACTGATAATGGGAGGTGGATTGTCTGGTTAGGTCCACACTCCCCTATCAGCAAGCATTTCAGTAGCACTGTGAAATCTTCGCCGGATTTCACACGCTAATGCCGATTCTCGCCGTGTATCGCTGGAAATTATATCGCCTGTGCGCTAAGCGTTGCTAATATGCCACTGACACGGCGATGTCAACCAGCGATACACGGCGATATTGAAAAACGCGCTAAGCTAGTTTAGCGATAATTATCGCTACTTGTTGTTGATATGCCCCCAAGTCTCTTCTAAAGACAATCCCATCTGGATATCTGTATAAATCCAAAGTGAACACACCCAAGAAACAAATCCTGAAAAGTGCTTTTTTTATATAAAAAATGCTACAAATTCCAACGAAGCAATACATCTTGCAAGAAAATCCTTTTGAAAAATAATAATTAGCACATCCAAAATCCTAAATCCAAACCTAGGTGACTTTAAAACTAATAACTTGTCTACTTTTTAAACAGTAAGGGGTCGATTCCGATGTCGGCCGGAAGCGCACCTAACAGTATTCGTCCGGAAAAAATACCAGCCGAACGCGTGTTTTCTGACCGACTCGAACACTCTACAGAACGAACAAGTAAGATGCGCATAACAGCCCAGATTCCGAGCGAGCCGTACTTACCCATTCCAGCTCCTGTTCCACGCCCGAGCCGGATCCGTAAACGCCGAATCGAGTCGCACGGAACCAAATAAACAGCACCTTCCGGCCGGACTAGTACGATGCGTCTTCCGTACGCGCCGAACTCGTCGCTACGTCCGGCACGTTTGAGCATCCGGGAGAGCTGTACATAAGCTCCGATTCGCGCCACAAGACGATCCACGGCTACGAGACAAACAATCCAGCGACGAGTACGAGTCAAAGCCACGAGAAACCCGAACGAGACGACCCAACCATGAATCCCATCGCGCAGGTCCTACCAATACTCTACATCTATTACCGGGACCGGTACGGACGCGTACGGCGCAGACGGTAAGTCAAACACCCACAACACAAACAAACGACACGTACCCGAAATATGTCACACACACATAGGGATGCACAAATGATGTACACTAGCAACAGCAGAACCATAGGGGCGGGATGGCCATCACCAATGCCATACACACCCATAGGGGGATGGATGCCTGTCACTACTACCATCCCCACCCATAGGGGGATGGATGCCTACCACTACTACCATCCCCACTCATGTGGGGCTGGATGCCTGTCACTACTGCCATCCCCACTCATGGGGGGCTGGATGCCTGTCACTACTGCCATCCCCACCCATAGGGGGCTGGATGTCTGCCACTACTACCATCCCCACTCATGGGGGTCTGGATGCCTGTCACTACTGCCATCCCCACCCATAGGGGGCTGGATGCCTGCCACTACTACCATCCCCACTCATGGAGGTCTGGATGCCTGTCACTACTGCCATCCCCACCCATAGGGGGCTGGATGCCTGTCACTACTACCATCCCCACTCATGGGGGTCTGGATGCCTACCACTACTACCATCCCCACTCATGGGGGGCTGGATGCCTGTCACTACTGCGATCCCCACTCATGGAGGGCTGGATGCCTACCACTACTACCATCCCCACTCAGGGAGGGCTGGATGCCTACCACTACTACCATCCCCACTCATGGGGGGCTGGATGCCTACCACTACTACAATCCCCACTCATGGGGGGCTGGATGCCTACCACTACTACCATCCCCACTCATGGGGGTCTGGATGCCTACCACTACTACCATCCCCACTCATGGGGGGCTGGATGCCTACCACTACTACCATCCCCACTCAGGGGGGGCTGGATGCCTGCCACTACTGCCATCCCCACCCATAGGGGGATGGATGTCTACCACTAACACCACCCCTACTCAGGGTGGGCTGGATGCCTGTCACTACTGCCATCCCCACTCATGGGGGCTGGATGCCTGTCACTACTGCCATCCCCACCCATAGGGGGCTGGATGCCTGCCACTACTACCATCCCCACTCATGGGGGTCTGGATGCCTGTCACTACTGCCATCCCCACCCATAGGGGGCTGGATGGCTGTCACTACTACCATCCCCACTCAGGGTGGGCTGGATGCCTACCACTACTACCATCCCCACTCATGGGGGGATGGATGCCTGCCACTACTACCATCCCCACTCATGGGGGGCTGGATGCCTACCACTACTACCATCCCCACTCATGGGGGTCTGGATGCCTACCACTACTACCATCCCCACTCATGGGGGGCTTGATGCCTACCACTACTACCATCCCCACTCATGGGGTGCTGGATGCCTACCACTACTACCATCCCCACTCATGGGGGGCTGGATGCCTGCCACTACTGCCATCCCCACCCATAGGGGGATGGATGCCTACCACTAACACCACCGCTACTCAGGGGGGGCTGGATGCCTGCCACTACTGCCATCCCCACCCATAGGGGGATGGATGCCTACCACTAACACCACCCCTACTCAGGGGGGGCTGGATGCCTGCCACTACTGCCATCCCCACCCATAGGGGGCTGGATGGGTGTCACTACTACCATCCCCACTCATGGGGGCTGGATGGCTGTCACTACTACCATCCCCACTCATGGGGGTCTGGATGCCTGTCACTACTGCCATCCCCACCCATAGGGGGCTGGATGCCTGCCACTACTACCATCCCCACTCATGGGGGTCTGGATGCCTGTCACTACTGCCATCCCCACCCATAGGGGCTGGATGCCTGTCACTACTACCATCCCCACTCATGGGGGTCTGGATGCCTACCACTACTACCATCCCCACTCATGGGGGGCTGGATGCCTACCACTACTACCATCCCCACTCATGGGGGGATGGATGCCTGCCACTACTACCATCCCCACTCATGGGGGGCTGGATGCCTACCACTACTACCATCCCCACTCATGGGGGTCTGGATGCCTACCACTACTACCATCCCCACCCATAGGGGGATGGATGCCTACCACTAACACCACCCCTACTCAGGGGGGGCTGGATGCCTGCCACTACTGCCATCCCCACCCTTAGGGGGATGGATGCCTACCACTAACACCACCCCTACTCAGGGGGGGCTGGATGCCTGCCACTACTGCCATCCCCACACATAGGGGGCTGGATGGCTGTCACTACTACCATCCCCACTCATGGGGGGCTGGATGGCTGTCACTACTACCATCCCCACTCATGGGGGTCTGGATGCCTGTCACTACTGCCATCCCCACCCATAGGGGGCTGGATGCCTGCCACTACTACCATCCCCACTCATGGGGGTCTGGATGCCTGTCACTACTGCCATCCCCACCCATAGGGGGCTGGATGCCTGTCACTACTACCATCCCCACTCATGGGGGTCTGGATGCCTACCACTACTACCATCCCCACTCATGGGGGGCTGGCCCACTCATGGGGGGCTGGATGCCTGTCACTACTGCCATCCCCACTCATGGGGGCTGGATGCCTACCACTACTACCATCCCCACTCATGGGGGTCTGGATGCCTACCACTACTACCATCCCCACTCATGGGGGGCTGGATGCCTACCACTACTACCATCCCCACTCATGGGGGATGGATGCCTGCCACTACTACCATCCCCACTCATGGGGGCTGGATGCCTACCACTACTACCATCCCCACTCATGGGGGTCTGGATGCCTACCACTACTACCATACCCACTCATGGTGGGCTGGATGCCTACCACTACTACCATCCCCACTCAGGGGTGGCTGGATGCCTGCCACTACTGCCATCCCCACCCATAGGGGGATGGATGCCTACCACTAACACCACCCCTACTCAGGGTGGGCTGGATGCCTGCCACCACTGCCATCCCCACCCATAGGGGGCTGGATGCCTGTCACTACAACCACCCCTACTCATAGGACGGGTAATGCATGACACAACTAGCATACTCCCACATAAGGACTGTCTAAAAATTACATCCCACCCCCAACACCATGACAAGCGTGTGTGGTCTGTGTCAAATGCATACAACACTGAACATGACATTGAACATACAATGTGACCCCCTAACACATGTGTCACACATAATTGTGTGTGTGGCCTACACAATGCAAGCAGACCATGACCACTGTGGCAATGTGGCCCAAAGCCCCATCACCACAGTGCCCAAAATGTAAGTGTGTGCTCCATAGCTGAAGAACATTTTGAACAGTGTGGCAATGGGGCCCAAAGCCCCATCACCACAGTGCCCAAAAGGTAAGTGTGTGCTCCATAGCTGAAGCACATTTTGAACAGTGTGGCAATGGGGCCCAAAGCCCCATCACCACAGTGACCAAAGGGAAGTGTGTGCTCCATAGCTGAAGCACATTTTGAACAGTGTGGCAATGTGGCCCAAAGCCCCATCACCACAGTGCCCAAAGGTAAGTGTGTGCTCCATAGCTGAAGCACATTTTGAACAGTGTGGCAATGTGGCCCAAAGCCCCATCACCACAGTGCCCAAAGGTAAGTGTGTGCTCCATAGCTGAAGCACATTTTGAACAGTGTGGCAATGTGGCCCAAAGCCCCATCACCACAGTGCCCAAAGGTAAGTGTGTGCTCCATAGCTGAAGCACATTTTGAACAGTGTGGCAATGGGGCCCAAATCCCCATCACCACAGTGCCCAAAAGGTAAGTGTAGTCCTGGTAAAAGCTGCAAAAACAAAACTGCAGGGATTATTCCTGGCCACACAACACCAAACACTACAGTGGCATTGTAGTGCTTGTGTCCCATAGCAACATAGATTGTGTGAGGCAAGCAGTGCAGTGCCAATGACACATCGTTCTGGCCATGTGCACACAAACATCAGCCATGGGGGCCCACATTGTCTACATTCACAAATAACACAATGACAGAAGTGAGCATCATAATGCAGACCCACATATCTGCACCAATGGACACACAAATGTAGATATCCTGTGGAGACTGTAGATGTCAGGTGAACAAATACCATACCATGGGAGCAATGGGACATACTAACCATGATCAATGTGCTGACTGATGACCTAGCAGTCCCAGGGCCAGTAGGGAAAAGCCAACAAACAACATACAGCCAATGGCAAACTAAAGATATGCCAATGCAGTGGTGCAAATGCACAAACACAAACAGGCAGACTCACACTGCATATCAAACACAACAGGTGAGGGGGTTGTGTGCCAGTGTCCCCAGGCAAACACACAACACATGAGGAGGCCAGATTCACTAATACACAGATGTCAACACAGTCACATACAAAAGTAACTCATGGATTGGATTCCCTATGTGGGCAAACAGGCATTGTGAGATGAGAGGGAGCCCAAATTACACATGTCACACAAGCTTGTAGGAACAGCAACAAACACAGCAAGAGACAGAACCACCACAGCACTCCCCCAGGGACCCCACATTGTGGTGACACTAGCCTGCATGACAATCACACTGTGATGACAAAGGTAGATGTCATCCACACTGTGAACCACAGCCATGTGTCCTGAGCAACAAACTACCATCAAACCTATACAAGCACAAAGCACTCAGCATGGCCTGCCAGCCAAGGACAATATGGAGGTAGTGCCCCAGCCGTGCAACAACTCACATTTGCACACACTCAACGCCACACACCTTGATGTCCACCAATGTGCAGCAGTGAAGCTCACATGGACTGCTGACATTGCACATGCACCCATGACAATCCCAGGGGTGGTGGGGGAAATAAGGTGCAGAAACCCATCACACATGGCCAGTCAACAAGACTTGTGAATGTCTGACACACTGCACAGTATGCAGTACATGGGCATGACGTGAAATCCACCCCAAACAATGGGATCCTGGCCATAGTCACACACCAATGAAGAAGCCAAGCTGACCCACAAAGGACACACATAGACAACTTCCAACATTGCAGCTCTGACCCTGAGGAGTGGCAGCAGTCACACACACAACGTGTCACAATCACTGAAAGCATACACAAACAGAAAATCACATTACTTGTGTAACCAACAAGTGCCAAGAGGAATCCTGACTGTGTCCCATCTGCGTTTGCCCACATCCCCAGCCCTGACAACAAAGACAACTAGGGATGACAACCTCATGAACATTAGTTTGCCATGCACCCACATCCCGGAGAAACCAGGTCCAAGATGCTGGATGAACACCGAACAACTCAGCAAGTATCACAAACAGGATCATCCGTAGGGACACCGCCTGTGTAGGAAAAGGAGAAGGGAACACGCACAGTCATGCCTACACAACACACAACACGGGCACAGCCTATATCACGGAATCACGCACTGCCATGAGGGCACTCCACTCCTGTGGAAGGTCAGCTGTGCCAAACCTTGTCTGTGCACGACTCAAACATGTCAGCAGAACACTCGGTCAGTGAGTCAACAACTACAACACACTGAAGGCTCTGCTCATATCAGCCTGGGCACGGGAGTGTCACGTCAGTCATCTGCATACACCCAAGACACGTGTCAAGCAACTTGCACTGTGTACACAGATGAGTCCTCCAAATTTGATGTGCTAAACTGCATGTCCATTGGAGACGGGCACACAGTCAGGGTACTAGGAACATTGGACAGTGGTAAGCCCACCAGATGTGCATCAGTGTAGGACAAAGATGGTAATCTACAAATGCTAAACGTACATCCCTGTGTCAAATGCTGAACATTACACCCTCAGACTGCAGCAAAGGATGCTATAGATCCAGACTAGATTAGGACACATATCCCATGGACCACATGGAGCCCATCACAGCAAAACTTCATTTACCTGATCTGAACACTATTACAACAGCAAATGCATGATTCTACACATCTACATCATGTACCTCCAAAGATTAACCACAAGTAAACAAAAAGAGGCTTTATTCAGCAAGTGTGCAACTCAAATCAAAAGTCCAAAATAAACTAAGGCCAATGGCCAGTCCAAATATACAGTCCCAACAGGGTGATGTGTGACAACTTGTCAACAATTGCTTGCCTGTACAGGTACGGACAGGGGACATCCCCCTTGGAGGGGCATACGAGGGGCAGGCCAGGCACCGCAGGGACAGGATCAGGGGATGCCAGAAGGAGGCAGTGAAGGGGAGGTGGGTGCAGGAGTGTCACCGGCAACTGCAGTGGAGGTGTCTGACTCAGGGGGCTGGCACCACCGCAGGGCTCAAGTCAGATGGTGTTGGTGCTGCAACCACTGCAGTGGGCTGGTCAGATGGAGTGGACTGGGTCCCCAATGCAGTGCCCGAGTCAGACGGGGTGGTTGTGGACTCCACCGCAGTGCATGACTCCAAGGTAGTGGAAGGGGGGCAGAAGAGCTGGGCAGGACAGAGGGGGGACACGGTCTCCACACCAGTGGCACAAACAGGCAGAGCATCTGGTTTGGGGGTGGAAGAGCAAGTGGCAGGGGGAGGGCCTAAGCAGTTTGGGGATGCGGTATCGGTGTGTGGGGAACCTGGGGCAGGGTGTGGCGGTGGAACCTGTGGAGTGGTGGCCTGGGGGATGGAGGTGAGAGACTGGGTGGTTGACTTGCAGGGCGGTGGCGGGGTCTTGCTCTTCCGGGACCGGGGGACTTGCGGGTGGGGGCTCACTCTGCCTGTGCCTGGGGGAGGGTGTCCGGGAGCGAGGGCACTCCCCTCTGTGTGGGTGGACTTTCTCTTCCCCCGTTATGCTGGATCAGCGGGATTGGAGGGGAAGAGGCCGAGGTCACAGAGGAAGAGCTGCTTATCAGGTGGGGTTGCAGGTGAGGCAAGGGAAGGGGTCTTGGAGGGAGAGGATCTTGAGGATTGCGGAGTGACTGTGGTTGCCTGTGTGTGTGTCAGTTCCCCATCCCCTGTGTGTGTGGTATCAGTCCCCTGAGGATGCTTGTGTGCACGTCTTGCCTTGGTTTTGGGTGTGTCTGTGCTGCACGTGTCTGTGTGTCTGGGTGTTTGTGCAGGTGTGCATGTGCTTGGGACAGGTAGGGTGCCAGGAAGTGTGGATGGGGCAGAGGTAGGAGGGGCGAGGGACTGTTGGAGGAGGGACACTGCTGCCGTCAGGGAGGACTCCATGGACCTATTGCTCCTCTGTAGGGCAGACATACCCGTCGAGATGCCCTCCATGAACGACACCAGCTGTGTCAACAGAGTGGTGTGTGCATGGAGGACACTCAGCATTGCTGTCTGCCCTACATGGAGCTGCCGAAGCAGGTACACAGATTCCTCACTCAGGGCAGCAGGGGACACAGGGGCAGGGGGTGCGGTGCCTGGCACAAAGGAGACACGCTCCCAGACACAGGAGCCTCCACGGACCTCTGGAATGGGAGCCAATGGGAGGGCGGTGGTGGTGGTGGCGGTGGTGGTGGCGGGGCCAGACAGACTAGCTGGTGTTTGGTGGCTGCTGACACCCACCTCCACAAGGGAGTCATCCTCCGATCTGCTGTGGTCCTCAGCTGAGGTGGATGGTGCTGAGGACTCCTCGGTGTGGCTCCCCTGGCCCTCCGTGCCACTGGGTCCCTCCGACCACTCGTCGGCTGTTGACCCAGTCTGGCTCTGCCGCTCCTCCTGGTCCGTGGAGCTGTCCCCTCCTGTGGCCGTGGATGTATCTGCAAACAATTAGGGAAACAGACAAACATCAGACACCTGCACTGACCGCACAAACCACAGTGAGTACAGCACATTACAGAGTAAGACCTGGCATCCCCAGCTGAACATTGCCAAAAGTCCTCACACAGATTAGGAAAAGCCAATTGTCAGTCTGATGGTCAACCATGGAACAGATACCCCTCCTGCCCTTGCACCCATCTGTCTGGTGCCTGTCTGATGGTAATACCCCAGTGTGGACACATGCACCACCTACACAGTTGTTGGACATTGCTGAGAACACAGTGAAGTATGTGAACATGCCCACGTCACATCTCTTGCCACTGAGTCAGTGCAGGTGTCTGGATAAATGGACGGGCAGAGTCTAAATAGAAATGCATGAGATGCATACCAGCACCAGACACCATGAAGCACCCATGTCCGGATAGTCAATGCCACAATGGGGTGCATGTTGCACATGTCACTCCCCTGCAGGATAACTCTTAGGAAGTTGAAAGCCATGACACAGGCATGCCTGCAAAGTCATACATCACTGTCTCCAGTCACATGGCCATGGCAGCCAGCCAACAACAGTCTGCACTGTGTCACAATCCTAGGACATGGGGAAGGCAAGTAATGTAACTGACAAGTGCACATGTCCACCCCCCACTAACCACATCATCTGAACCCGTATTTGTCCACTGCACACCAATTGGACAAATGGGAGACATGAAACACAACTCTCTGAACCAGAGCACCTCAGTGTGCTGTGAATGATGAACATCTGCCTGAAAGTCACAGTCGCATACACCTGTCTGCACAGTCAAGTGATCAAACACCTATAAGTCACAGAAGTCTTGTCTCACATGGTCCAATAGCAGATGGCATGCTGACCCCTAACTGATAAACATCACAGGAGTCCTGACAACGTAGTCACAGCACAACGACACAGAGGCAGACACCTGAGGGAACATTTAGCTGAGCACAACATGTCAGCTGATACACGGGAGTGGGAGTACAGAGTGTATTGTATGCCCTGTAGTAGGCATGACTGTCCGGCTCCACCTGCAAGAGGGATGAGCCCTGGTCAGTAGGCAGGTGGCTAAGCATGTGTGACACACTTGACATACATACTCCTGAGGCCCAAACATTGTACCCACCCGCAGCATGGGGGTGTGCCAAATACCCCAGGGACATGTGGTGATTCTGATCTGCAAGTGGACCACATATCAAAGTTACACCCAGACTACATTGCACGACTCAGGCATTGTGTGAGCAATTGACCCACCCATGAAGGCCAACACAATGTCACGGGAACAAAAGCTGTCACCCACCTTGACCAAAGCAAAATGCAAGGACCCTGTACCCGAGTGACACAATTATCCTGAGCGTAAGGAGCACACCTGCGTATCAGATGAGGAGTGGGCATGTCACAATAGAGGGACATGGGTACTGGACAACAAGACTGATGTACTGGGGAAGTTTAACCAGGCCAGAGGAGGGCACATAGCATGTTAGACAGAGTTCACAGTGCAGTCTTTGACTCACCCCCTCCTTGCTGCTGTCTGGCCTTCAGCTGCCCATCCAGGTCCGGGAAGACCACCGCCAGGATCCGGAGCATGTGGGGGTCAGGGTCCGGTGTCTGCCCCTCCTGCGAGGAGGCGACAGCTTCAGCTGGACCCTTGCGATCCTCCGGGTCCAGCCACGAAGGTCCTGCCACCTCTTCTGGCAGTTGCGGATCCGGCGCTTGTAGACCCCCACGGATCTTACTGCCCGGACGATGGCCAGCCAGATCTCCTGCTTCTGGTGGGCATCAACCTGTGAGGATGACAAAGTGAAAAGGCCATTACTACACATGCAACATATCCGTGCATCACACAGTTGTAAATACATGTCTCAATCACAGGGGCATATGATGAACACAGGCAGTGCAACGAGGGCTATGGACAGTTTGCCAGCAGTTACTACATGGTATCATTGCATGGGAAGTAAACCTTGTTGGAATGAACTGGTACTGCACTGTACCTGTTCAGTGCATGTGACTACACACTTTGGGGGGTGCTAACTACTCAGTGAGCATGCTAGCCAGTGGTGTGCACACTGTAAATCCTTCTAGTCAGACAACATGCACAATTAGTAAGGCAGTGGACAGCACACTCACCTGCTCCCCTGGTGTCCCATACAGCTTGCTGTACTGTGGAAGGAGGTTGTCCACCAGGGCCTGGTTCTCCTCATGGGTGAAGGCTGGGGCTCTCTCCACAGTACGTGCCATTGCAGTAGCCAGAGGATGCAGGGACAGCAGCAGTGTAGTGGCAGATGTCGTCCTGGAGCATGTAGTGCAGGCAAGTGAGCCCTCAGGGGAACAGCCAGCATTATATGTGTGCTGCAGAGGCAGATACTGTCCCATGTGTCCAAAGTGATAGGTCCAAGTCGTTTGCATCTTCTGAATCTGACCAATCCATGGAATTGCAGCACCAATACACGCCCACAGCATCCTTCAAAAATTCAACTTCATGACACCCATGAATTTGCAACATTGTTGTGGCTGGCCAACTGAATTCACTGCATCAAACTCGTTAAAGCTTCGAAACCGCGTCCGTTGCCATGCCAGGCCCCAGCCAATGCGTGCGCACCGATCGGTCCATTGCTGTACAACGCGTACCCGGGATACAACGCGTACCCGCTCACATCCAATGCAATGGGCCGTGCGGGCACACCGATCGGTCCATTGCTCTACAACGCGTACCCGGGATACAACGCGTACCCGCTCACATCCAATGCAATGGGCCGTGCGGGCACACCGATCGGTCCATTGCTGTACAACGCGTACCCGGGATACAACGCATACCCGCTCACATCCAATGCAATGGGCCGTGCGGGCACACCGATCGGTCCATTGCTCTACAACGCGTACCCGGGATACAACGCGTACCCGCCACATCCAATGCAATGGGCCGTGCGGGCACACCGATCGGTCCATTGCTTTACAATGCGTACCCGGGATACAACGCGTACCGCTCACATCCAATGCAATGGGCCGTGCGGGCACACCGATCGGTCCATTGCTGTACAACGCGTACCCGGGATACAACGCGTACTCGCTCACATCCAATGCAATGGGCCGTGCAGGCACACCGATCGGTCCATTGCTGTACAACGCTGTACCCGGGATACAACGCATACCCGCTCACATCCAATGCAATGGGCCGTGCGGGCACACCGATCGGTCCATTGCTGTACAACGCGCACTCGGGATACAACGCGTACCCGCTCACATCCAATGCAATGGGCCGTGCGGGCACACCGATCGGTCCATTGCTCTACAACGCGTACCTGGGATACAACGCGTACCCGCTCACATCCAATGCAATGGGCCGTGCGGGCACACCGATCGGTCCATTGCTGTACAACGCGTACCCGGGATACAACGCGTACTCGCTCACATCCGATGCAATGGGCCGTGCAGGCACACCGATCGGTCCATTGCTGTACAACGCGTACCCGGGATACAACGCATACCCGCTCACATCCAATGCAATGGGCCGTGCGGGCACACCGATCGTTCCATTGCTGTACAACGCGTACCCGGGATACAACGCGTACCCGCTCACATCCAATGCAATGGGACGTGCGGGCACACCATTCGGTCCATTGCTCTACAACGCGTATCCGGGATACAACGCATACCCGCTCACATCCAATGCAATGGGCCGTGCGGGCACACCGATCGGTTCATTGCTCTACAACGCGTACCCGGGATACAACGCGTACCCGCTCACATCCAATGTAATGGGCCGTGCGGGCACACTGATTGGTCCATTGCTCTACAACTCGTCCCTGGACAGGTCACACGCATATGTCACCATGCTGGTCACTTGTGAACCTATGCCAGCCACATATACTTTCCAGGGACACAGGGGCACACCTACAACACCACACCCAGTCCACACTGTATCTAAGGCATGTGTGGCAGCATAACCTTATCTGTGTATGTGGGTGAACATGTGGTTTTTGGGGTGGCACTTGGGGGCAGACACACCCAGGCCGTGCACATGTTCATGGGGACAGGGTCCTTTGTGTGTTGTGCACCTGACCACTGTGGTGTGCAACTTTTCATTTTGGAGCATGTGTCATGGTCACATTTCCAGGTTGTGTATGTGTATGACATGTCACATACCCCCAGGCTCACATGTGGGAAGGCATGTACGTCACAGGCTGTCCCATTGCCACAATAGTGATGTCCCTCCGCAGTCCGTGTGTATGTTGTGTTTCACATGTCTATGACTCCATGTGCACAATGGGAGACAGTCTCCACATCCACGTGGTTTGTGCATGAACTTTGATGTTGTGTGTGTGTGTGTCACAGACGTCCATGTCTGTCCTGCAGAGGCTACAGGGGCCACTACCTGTGGGTGTCATGTTTGTTTTTCTGGCGTGTACATGATACGCCATGTCATGCCAGTGTCCATGTGGCAAGACAGGGTCCCTGGGAATCTACCTGTCAATGAGCTGTGATGCCTGTGGAGCATCTGTCCAGACATGTCACTGTGGTATGTGTGTGGAACGTGAGAGCAGTAAATGGGTACTGTGACACAGCCTAATGGTTTCCCATAGCACACCCTGGAACCTGTTGTCAACACTTGTTGAACAGAGATGTTAGATGATGTCCATGTAGGTGCCATATATGTCCAAACAGAACGACACACACATCAAGTACTTGTGTTTGTTAATGATGTATCATGTGAAATTGAGTATGGTGAACGGCACATAGGTGGGGTGACTGACAATCTTGCTTTCTTCACCTATGCACTGCAGGGCTCCTGCTGTCCATCGACCATTCCCAGACCTGGCAACGATGGTGGAACGTGACAGCATCCGACGGTACCGCTTCACCAGGCAGCTGATTGAGGATTTGGCAGTGCGGTTGGACCCACATTTGCAGCCTGGCCGTCCGTATCCTACAGCGCTGACCCCCAAGGTGAAGGTGATGGCAGCCCTACACTTCTTTGCCACCGGTACCTTTCAGCACACTGTGGCGACTGCCGGTGGGATGTCACAGACTATGTTCAGCCGTGTGCTACGCGATGTTTTGGGGGCAATGTTGAGATACCTGAACCAGTACATCTATTTCCCAACACGTCAACGACTCACTGACGTCAAGAGTGACTTCTATGCCCTGGAGAGGATGCCACATGTAATTGGCTCCATTGATGGGACACATGTGGCTTTGATACCACCACAGGCACATGAGCAGGCATACCGGAACCGTAAACATTACCATTCGATCAATGCTCTGGTGGTATGTCTTGCAGATATGACCATCACACATGTGTGTGCCCGTTTCCCCGGTTCGGCACACGATGCCTACGTGATGAGGAGTAGTCGCATCCCGAGGATGATGTCACAGATGCCGAACCAGCGTGCCTGGCTTGTTGGTGTGTACTGACTTTGTACCATTGTGTGTGTTCTGCTATGTTGTTTTCCGCACACATTTTCAAATCGGCTAATGTGCAATTGTCTGTCTGTAGGTGACTCGGGATACCCCAACATGCCGTGGTTGCTGACACCCCTCAGGAACCCTGTGACACCAGCCCAGATGCGCTACAATGAGGCACATGGTCGGACGAGGAGGGTGATTGAGCGGACCTTTGGTCTCCTGAAGAGCTGCTTCCGCTGCCTGGACAAGACAGGAGGGGCCCTCCCATATGCCCCAGCAAAGGTGTGCAAGATTGTCATCGTCTGCTGCATGCTACACAACCTGGCAGTGCGGAAGGAGTTGCCTCTCATCCTGGATGACGATGACCAACGTCCGCCACCTGTGGAAGATCCTGGCCTGGGTCACGATGCCAGTGAAGATGATGATGATGATGATGGTGATGTCCGCACACAGCTCATCACCAACTTCTTCAGCTGAATGTGAGTCTCCAGAGTGTTGTAATGTCAATGATTTGAGTTTGCATGATATGTGTGTGTGGTGCTCTGGTGCTGTTTGAGTGTGGCCATGTGCTACTTGACTGGATGCGTGCAGCGATGTGTCCTTGCAGGTGGTCTGTACTGCCCAACAGTGTTGACATGCTAACTTGGTTTTGTGTAGTTATCTCGTGACATGTATTAGACATGAGTATTGCCGTTCTGTGCTGTTCTTCAGTGGTTTTGACTGTGTGTCATGTCTGTCCTTCACAGGGTGCTGCCGGAGTTGTTTGATCAACTTGGATCCCACGAATCCATGATTCAACTTCCAAGGTGGAAGCAGTCGTTTCCCTACAGGTGATGTGCCACACACCCCTGGACTTTCTATCTTCTGCACTTTTTGACTTTGTGGCCACAGCCAGGTTGGATTAGCTAGCATTTGTAGTGGAAACAACATGTTGCAAATGTGTAATAAACCTGTGCTTCACTTTGGGATGTGCGTTGTCTGTAGTCACACATCTGACTGACATTTGCTTACTGCACCTGTAGTCTAGTTGACACAGACTGTGAATAGGTGGCGTGTCTGCGCATTCCACTGTATTTAGTTGCAACATCAGTATAGGTGATGAGTCTGATGGCCCTGGTGTGTATGTGTTGTGTGGCCCTAGTGGTGTGTCTCCCTCATATGTGTCACGTCGCCATGTCTGACATGACGGTGTTGGACTTGCTGTAGCAGTTAGCATGCACAGTGTCATTTTTCAGATCACCATCTCCATGACAGAGAGCACGTTGGAATCACAACAGAGGCAGATATGGTGTATTGGTGAGTTTATTTACATACAGGTGTGAGGATGGTGCACAGGATGGTGGGTGCTGTACATAGAAATTGGAATCCAAAGTTCCCATGTGATTCGGAAGTCTTGGTAGCTGAAATGTCCAGAGTAAAGTCCACAGTCATCTGATAAATTTGGCCAACTATAGCTCCCCATGTCATGTGGGAGAGTTGGGTTGGCTTCGACAGGGCGTGCAGTTTGCACACAGAGGAAAAGTTCCAGAACAGGTGTTGGCTTCCTGGGGGATGTAGATGGCCATCGGCCTCTCAGTTTGGCCTCCTCGGACGGCCCCTCTTCTTGGGGGGGACCCTCAGGTGCAGGCTGCGGCGGTGCAGGGGACTCTCTGCCAGAGTCCTCCTCCCTCCCTGTGGCATTTGCAGTTGTTTCAGCAGCAGATGTTGTGGGCACACAGGGAGGTGAGGCCATGTTGGTGCTGATCTGGCGGAGGCATGTCAGTATGTCCCTATGCACCGCTGTCAGTTGTTCCAATGTGTCCCACTTGGACTCCATGCCAGACATGTGTGTCTCGACATGTGACATGTGTGTCTCGACATGTGACATGTGTGTCTCAACCCGGGACAAGTGGGAGTCCAAGCGGGCATGATGGGCAGCCTGCTGCTGTTGTATGTCCTTGAGGATCCCCACTACCTGGCTGACCTCTCCGGTGCTAGTCTGGTACGCATCCGCGATGCGTGCCAGTTGTGGGTCATCATGCAGTCCAGACCCCTCTGCAAAGAGCGACCTATGTCTACCACCCCTCCCACCACCCCTGGCGACACGTGCAGGACCTGCGGTGGCACGCACAGGTGACCGTGGGCCCACTTGGGTGTTGATCCTGGGCTCGTTGTCACCAGCTCCAGTTTGGGTCTGGGTCCCTGCGCTGTTGTCATCTGTGGTCCTTGGTCTGTCCGAGTTGGCAGGGGTGGCCTGTGTGTTGGCAGTTGTTGGAGGGGTGGGTGCAGGGGGTGCAGATGTTGGTCCTGCTGGTGCTGCATGATGACTCACACCGGAGGGTCCAGCTGGTTCTTCGCCATCCGAGGAGTGCAGAGGCTGATCCACACCAGTGAGCTCAGTGTTCCCCGGAGCCTGGGACAGGGACTCCTCCTCGTCTGCTGCTGTGTCCCCATCATCACCTGTTTTGGGGAGAGACACAGATTGTATGTTATGTTTCTACTGGCATCAATTGTTCAAACACCTGACAGTTGTGACTGTACCTCTGGATGTGGGCCTGGACATTGCATTCTCCTAAATTGTGACAGTCAGAGAGTGATATTGGTGTAGCACATTGTCCTGCCAACCTGTGGCATGTCAATGTGAATGTTGAGGTGTGTGCATGACCAGCATTGGTGGTATTTGCTTGCCATCCAGGCCTCCTTCTCCCCCAGCCCAGTTATCCCACCATGAAGCGTGCTTCCATTGCAGGGAGTGCAAGTTGTCTTTCAGGATGTCAGTCAGTGGTGTCCTGCTGTTGGTTGTTGCACAGTTCCCAGCAGGGCCTTGTGCTCACCCCAGCAGTACCCAGTGTCAGCCATCTTGTGAGTCCTTTTCCACTCCCTGTGATGTGAGCATGGTTCAGGGTGGTGTTGATGGGCCAATTGTGAGGCTGACCAATATCTGTGACTACCACTCCCATCATGCTATTGCCTCCACCCCCCTTCCCAGCATGCCCATCCTTCCTTCCTTTTGACTCTGCTTCCCTGTGGGGTGGGGTGCCTGTGCTGACAGGATGGCTGGGAGTGTTGTCCTGGCAGTTGTTTGGCTACAAGTCCCAAGAGTGTCCCTGTGCTTCACACAGCATAACCCACGGTGGTGGTTCTTTGTGGGATCTTCAGTTAGGATGTGAGGCATTGCATTCTCCCAGGTGGGTTATGTGGAGTTAGTGTTGAGGGGGTGTGTGAGGGGAGGTGCTTGTAACTATGGTCAGTGCTGTGAGTCCTCCTTCCCACCCAGCCAGATATCCCACCATGGATCGTGCTTCCATTGCAGGGAGTGCAAGTTGTCTTTCAGGATGTCAGTCAGTGGTGTCCTGCTGTTGGTTGTTGCACAGTTCCCAGCAGGGCCTTGTGCTCCCCCCAGCAGTACCCAGTGTCAGCCATCTTGTCAGTTGTTTTCCACTCCCTGTGATGTGAGCATGGTTCAGAGTGGTGTTGATGGGTCAATTGTGAGGCTGACCAATATCTGTGCCTACAACTCCCATCATGCTATTGCCTACACCCCCCTTCCCAGCATGCCCATACTTCCTTCCTTTTGAGTGGACTTCACTGTGTGTGAGTGTGACAGCAATGGCAAGATGGCTGACAGTGTGGTCCTGTTGTTTGTTGGTGCCCAGTTCCCATCAGGGCCTTGTGCTCCCCACAGCAGTACCCAGTGTCAGCCATCTTGTCAGTTGTTTTCCACTCCCTGTGATGTGAGCATGGTTCAGAGTGGTGTTGATGAGCCAATTGTGGGTGTGACCAATATCTGTGACTACCACTCCCATCATGCTATTGGCTACACTGACTTCACCAGCATACACAGAATTCCTTCCTTTCAGTGAGCTTCCCTGTGAGGTGGTGTTCTAGTGGTGGGTAAATATCTGGGAGTGTTTGTTGGTTCTATTTGTGCCACTGCCTTGCTTTATTTGTTGTTAGGTTTGTACATGTCATGACACAGTTACATATCACTATGAGATGGCAGGTATTGTGTTTGTCTGACTAGTATTCACATCTTGGGATGAATATCTTTTGGTTGCTGTGTATTTGCTAAGGGTGCATGGTTTGCCTATCCGCTTGACTGTGATGTGTGTGTGTTGTCACACCATATTGTGTATATTAGTTGTGTACTCACCAGGCTCTGGGATGTCTGTTAGTCCGTATACGCTCACTGGTGGTAGGATGGCCCGCACCTTCTCCTCCCAGGGCCTGAGGTATACTGGTTTTGCAGGAGGGCCACTGCCGGTGTGCTGGCTGAGGAGGTAGTCCTTTTTGAGTAGGTCCCGGACCCTCCTGCGCACATCATACCACCTGTTCTGGATGTCTTCCTTTGTGCGCAAACATGGTGATTGTGCGTTCACGCTGTCGACAATCCTCGCCCACATCTTGGTTTTCTGCGACATGGGGGTCTGTTGTACCAATGTACCAAACAACTGTGGCTCTACCCTGAGGATCTCATCTACCATGACTTCCAATTCACTGTCTAGGAACTTATGATTCTTCTTTAGGGGCATGGTGATGGGTGGTGGTGGTGATTGATGTGTGTGTGTGTGCAAGTGGGGGGTGTGAGTGTAGGTTTAGCTGGGTGTGTGTGAGGGTGCTATTTGTAGGTGTGGTAATGGTGTGTGGCTTGTGTGATGTATGAGCTGTGAGTGTGTCTGTGGTTGCTGTGTGATGGTGTTCTGTGCTGGAAGGTCAGTGGAATTTGCAAAGGATCATGGTAGGGATTTGTGGCCTTTATGTAGGTGGAGTTGGAGGTGTGTCCTTGTTCCATTTTTTTTCCTCCCTGTATTTATTGGCTTTGTGGTTGCTTGTTTGGCCCTTTTTTAAAAAAATTTTCCTTGGTGTTTTTGGTGCATGTAGGAGTCGTTCTTGTGTCCGAGTAGGACGCTGCAGTTGTCTGGTGCGATCTTGTTCGACTCGTTCCCGCTGTGTTTCAGCTAGGTTTCATATGCGGCGTACGAGTCGGTCGCGGAGTATTGGGTTGCTTCGGCTGGGTTTTGTATGCGTGTCGCTCGTACGGCTTGTGCTCCGGGCGAGTCGGTCGTGTTTTGCACGCACAGCATCGTACTACGCGGGTCGGAGTTCGCGGGTACGTTTCGTTCGGGTTCAATCCGGGTGCGTGTCAGTCGGTTCGTTTCGCGTGATTTCCCGGCCGGATGGCTTGTTTACGTCCGGCTCGGTCGGTCGTTTTGTATTCCGTCCGAGTCGGTCGGATTTCACATGCATTTCATCGTACTACCCGGGTCGTACGGCGCCGGTCCGAGTCGGTCGGACTAAATTCCCGTACCGAGTCGGTCGGTATTTTTTCCGGCCCGAATCGGAATCGGCCCCTCAATCTTTTACTTTTAACTGCATTATAAATACATCTAACCGCAACTACGAGAAAAATATCTTTTTTTTATAAAATCGTGTTGCAAAACGGAGAAGGTACACCTTTCAAATCACTTTCGATTAATAAAATGTTTAATATATATATATCATTAACCTTTTTATTATCGAAAAATTCTTTCGAAAAAATAAGAGACCCGACGTGGGCCTACTACTACAACCTGTAATGGAAGAAATAGTTAGTTAACACACATCAAAAATACCTACAACACATTTTCAAAAGCATTGAAACCCTTTCATGAAGCTGCAGTTCAGCTCTTTGTAGAATTTATAGTATTAGCTCTCAGCTCAGGGTTTCAATGCTTTTGCATTTGACTCGTGAGGGACACCTAGTAACGACTAGTGGAAATGCAGCTTCATGAAAGGGTTTCAATGCTTTTGCATTTGACTCGTGAGGGACATCTAGTAACGACTAGTGGAACTGCAGCTTGATGTAATAATTTCAATGCTTTAGCATTTGACTCGTGAGGGACACCTAGTAACGACGAGTTGAACTCTTTGTAGAATTATTTTGATACTGGATACTATAATATTCACTGCCAGCTGCTAATCTCATCCCATAATGCTTTGCAGGGCCTTTGGTTGGGATTGTATTTTTGCCCATAACTGTGCTTGGGGTGGTCCTAACAGGATGGGAGCACCACTGAATCGTTCAGCATGATGTACTCTTTGTGTTCAAGGCATCTGCTTGGTCCTCCCCCTAGGTTAGGGGGGATCCCAAAATCATCACCTCTCTCATTGGCTGATATTGTGAATTGGTTATATGCTTTTTAGCATGTAAAATTGCTTTATCAAAGCATTTGTGGGTGCAGTTTAGTAGCTGATTCCACTACGTGGAGGGACGGAGTTTTTGATTGAATTCCGTGTTTTTAATGGAATGTGTAGTTAACAATTCTCCGCAAACTCCGTTAACGGAGCGGAGTTCATTGCCCACTCCTAATTTTAATAATGTAATTTTGTCCTACCCTAATGGAGCTCTCCCTTGCTTCTGTTCTCTCCCGCGAAGATCTCCGTAATGATGAAAGATACGTTGACAAGTCTACGTCACTTCTTTCTGTAAAGATAAAAAAAGGACATTTTCTCCCATTGACTTCAATGGAAAAGCGTGTGAAATTTTTTCAAAAATGTGTTATAAAATGTAACTGTACATGATAAAATGCATTTTTTTTTTTAATATATTTATGTTTGTACTCTATTTTATTATAATTTTTGGGGAATTTCTTTGTATAATTAAAGATATTAAAAAATATTAATAAAAATATGTTATTAATTCATTACGTCTTGTACTTATTTATTCATATTTGTTTATCTTAAAAAAAAAAAAAAGGCAAAATAATATTTTACTTAATAACACATTCAAATATATAATTTATAATTTTTTATTAACTTTTAATAATTAATATATTACAATAAACCTATAACAAAATTATTGTTAATCGAAACTTATATTATTTCAAATTACTAAAAATACTCTAGTACTTATTGTAATACCTTAATATTACTTGACATCTACTTTACATTATTTATATTTATGTATTTTAAAAAAAAATTAAACTCTTGTCCATCATAAAATTTAAACACCACAATACTTATTTTTACATTTCTAATTATTAATATTTATAATATTTGTAATCTTTTAATATAAATATGAATACATAAGTATTAAATTACACAATAACACCCATTTTCCACTACATATTAATTCTTAAATATTATTAATTATTAAATATTTAATATTAACTTTTTAGTTATTTTTAGAATGTAGTATAAATATTAATACCTGAGTATTAAATTACCCAAAAATAATGCTTTACCATAAATGTTTCAATGTTATTTTTAAATAAATAGTAACAATTTAGTACTAATATTAATACCTGAGCATTAAATTACACAATAACACCTATTTTCCACTACAGATTAATTCTATAATATTATTATTAATTATTAAATATTTAATTTTAACTTTTTAGTTAATTATTAAAACGCAGTATAAATATTAATACCTGAGTATTAAATTACCAAACATAGGGGCCCATTATGATAACGGGCGGATCGCCACCGCCCGTATGGCGGTGGCGATCCGCCCGCTATTTTCCTCCGCCCACCACACATTTTCCCCCCGCCATATTACTTTTCCGCCGGTCGACTCGTTGACCGGCGGAAAAGGGGCATTATATGGTGGCGGTGTCTGCAAGACACCGCCATCCATATTATGATGCTGGCGGAGGTGTGCCTTTCCATGGCGGCATTGCCGCCATGGAAAGGCATACGGTAACTGCTATTGGGGGCCCGTTGCAGGCCCCCGGAGTGTTGGGGTGGTGGGGGGTGCACATGGGGAGTACCTATGGTACCCCCCTGCATTTCAATGTACAACGTGGCAGGCACCGCGCGGTACCTGTCATGTTGTGCAATGAAAATTACAACTTGCATTTCTGGCATTGCGGCGGGCGGTGCTTTTAGCACCGCCCGCCGCAATGTCAGGAATGCGGGATGCGCCCGCCAGTGTGGCGGGCGCATCCTAATGGCATGTGCGGGACCGCCGCATGCATTGCAGGCGGTCCCATTTCCCGGGGGTATGGCGGGCGGACAAAGTCCGCCCGCCATGCTAATGACCCCCATAATCCTTTCCCATACTCTTTTTTTGTATTATTTTTTAAACAAGTAGTAACAATTTAGTATTAATACCCGAGTATTAAATTACCAAAAAATAATCCTTTTCCATAAATTATTTAGGGGTCCATTAGGATGTCGGGCGGTGGCACTACCGCGGTGCTGGCGGTGCGGAAAAATGCCTTTTTCCGCCCGCGAGCAGCGGTACTCACGTCCGCCATATTAGAATGGCCAAACACAGACCATTTCCCGTCCGCTGCCGTGCGACGTGAACCGCCATCAAAGTGCGCCCGCAAGCGCGGCGTTGGGAGCCAATGGAGACACACCACCGTGCGGAATGACGTCCGCTCCGCTCCACAAATTAGGATGCTCCAAAAAACAAGTCGCACCGCAGCAGAGAAACCGGCCAATCCTACACGGTGGAAACTCGACAGCGGAGCGCGAAACCAGAGACCCGGCCCACAGCGCCCGGACACGACCGCCATGGACCCAGCACTCCACGTTTTCCCGGTGCTGTACCTGATACATCACAAGCAAATCATGGCCCGTTGCGGACGCCGCCGCAGGTACGCAATAACACAACCCCACACACAACCACAAAACACAAACGATGGACTGACACATGGTCCCCAACCACATCAGATACCCTGGTGGGGATAGGAACACATCCCCAAGTGCACACACACATGACCCAACTGCCACCAATACACCCCTCTGCATCCAGGTCACACATCGACCGCGATCGTGCGGCAATGTCACGGCCACGTCACCGCAGCGGTGAATACAAGGGAATACATGCGCACAATGCAGAAGGCCGGGCCAGCACCAGGCATGGGCAGGGCACAAAGACCACAGGGCCACTACTCCACGCTCACACACTAGCCCCCACTGAAGGGACATGCCATATGCCACACCTGTGCCCCCATGCACAACAACAAGCCAGGTGACACCACACCCTGCACCACACACAAAACAAATAGGGACACAGCCACAGCAGGAGTGGCTGCACAGGAACACACAGCACAGAAGCACAGGGCCAGGGCTACACACACACACCACAACAACACCACACCAATGGCAAGTAAACTCAGTACAAGCATCAAATGGACACATACAAGGAACAAACATCTCACTGGACACACAGCCTGCCAAGTCACACACACATACCCCACACTGACACACAGACACATACACACACCACATGCCACCAGCAATGGAGCACACAAAACAGGAAAACAAAAGTGAGGTGCACACAAATGGAAGTCCAAGGAGACAACCACCAAGCATGTGTACAGCACATGCAAGTCAAGGAACATAGAACAACAGCCCCAGCCCACCTAATCACACATTGCTTGCATAGTGATTGAAGTCAAACCACAGACAGAACAGTGCAACAACCCAAGGAAACAGCAAGGCAACGCATGTAGAGGCACAAGGATGAAATGAAGGCCCTGAAGTCAAACTGTGAACAGCCACACATATGTATACAAATACTTCACAGGAATACTCCAGCAGCACAACACACAGGGCCCATTGACACACTCCATGACTGTCAAACGCTAGTAGGAATCCACACACATACCCCCCTCACATCTGCAGTACACAACACCAGTGTCAAACAAACAGAAGGGTGGCAATAATGTCCAGGCAATACACAGACAAACAGTCACACTCCCTGGGGGTAGCCACAAACATCACATACACACAGGGATGCCAGACCCAATGTCTGCACAAAAACAACAGACAAACACATGAACCTACAGACTCACACACAGAACCACAACAAGAACAGACATGCCCTGTGCAGCAAAAATGTGGAAAGGCAATGGGAGCACAGACACGACAGGAGTGCACAACCCCATCAGTCAGGAACAATGCACACACAACATACCACAACACAGACAAGAAGTTTACCATCACAGATAAACACAGCCACTGCAAACAAACAACAGATGCACAGCCAAAAAAAGAACACATAGCAAACACAGCAGGACATAAGTGGATGCATACCAGCCAATGACAAGGCAACATACCCCCACAGCACTGCATGCACAACAAGCAGTGTCTGAACAACAAGCATAGCAGCCACACACAGAAATGAGTGACACAACATGAACCCACACAACACCAATCAGCACAGCACAAAGACAACATCACACACAGGAAGTGAAGCAGTACCACAGCAAACACACATACATGATGAGCCTGGCCAGCATGCCTGCAATCCTCTGGACAGAATCCCATACTGAGCTGGCAGTGCACCACAACTTGACATGTGTACAACACAGCCAACATGAACAAACAATGACAACTGCATCACACCTCAAATCTAATACATTGCCCACACAAGTATCAGGGTCAGGAAAAACTGAAGTCCCTCACCCCTGCAAAAAATAGAGTAAGTGAGTAAAGAAATTGGCAAGGTTGAAGTGGCACACACAGCATGTGGCACAGTAAACCATATACACACAGCAAATGAACTTTATTCAGTAAGGACACTGACAAAACAGACAACAGGAGCAACTGTCTTTATTCACAAAATGCACAGATAGGCAAAAAGAGTAGATAATAGCAAGGCACAAAATGCAGGGCATGTCCATGAGAAGCTGCACAGGCAGGGGCAAAACAGCAAGGCCAGTGGCCAGTCCAAGGTGCAGAGCATGTCCATGAGAAGCTGCACAGGCAAGGGCAAAACAGCAAGGCCAGTGGCCAGTCCAAGGTGCAGAGCATGTCCATGAGAAGCTGCACAGGCAGGGGCAAAACAGCAAGGCCAGTGGCCAGTCCAAGGTGCAGAGCATGTCCATGAGAAGCTGCACAGGCAGGGGCAAAACAGCAGTGAACAGCAAGGCCAGTGGGCAGGACAAAGTGCAGAGTGAGTCCATGAGAAGCTGCACAGACAGGGGCAAAACAGCAAGGCCAGTGGCCAGTCCAAGGTGCAGAGCATGTCCATGAGAAGCTGCACAGGCAGGGGGCACACAGCAGTGAACGACAAGGCCAGTGGGCAGGACAAAATGCAGGGCATGTCCATGAGAAGCTGCACAGGCAGGGGGCCCACAGCAGTGAACAGCAAGGCCAGTGGGCAGGACAAAATGCAGAGTGAGTCCATGAGAAGCTGCACAGGCAGGGGCAAAACAGCAGTGAACAGCAAGGCCAGTGGGCAGGACAAAGTGCAGAGTGAGTCCATGAGAAGCTGCACAGGCAGGGGGCACACAGCAGTGAACAGCAAGGCCAGTGGGCAGGACAAAGTGCAGAGTGAGTCCATGAGAAGCTGCACAGGCAGGGGCAAAACAGCAGTGAACAGCAAGGCCCGTGGGCAGGACAAAGTGCAGGGCATGTCCATGAAAAGCTGCACAGGCAGGGGCAAAACAGCAGTGAACAGCAAGGCCAGTGGGCAGGACAAAGTGCAGAGTGAGTCCATGAGAAGCTGCACAGGCAGGGGGCACACAGCAGTGAACAGCAAGGCCAGTGGGCAGGACAAGGTGCAGGGCATGTCCATGAGAAGCTGCACAGGCAGGGGGCACACAGCAGTGAACAGCAAGGCCAGTGTGCAGGACAAAGTGCAGGGCATGTCCATGAGAAGCTGCACAGGCAGGGGGCACACAGCAGTGAACAGCAAGGCCAGTGGGCAGGACAAAGTGCAGAGCGAGTCCATGAGAAGCTGCACAGGCAGGGGGCACACAGCAGTGAACAGCAAGGCCAGTGGGCAGGACAAAATGCAGAGTGAGTCCATGAGAAGATGCACAGGCAGGGGGCACACAGCAGTGAACAGCAAGGCCAGTGGGCAGGACAAAGTGCAGGGCATGTCCATGAGAAGCTGCACAGGCAGGGGACACACAGCAGTGAACAGCAAGGCCAGTGGGCAGGACAAAGTGCAGGGCATGTCCATGAGAAGCTGCACAGGCAGGGGCACACAGCAGTGAACAGCAAGGCCAGTGGGCAGGACAAAGTGCAGAGTGAGTCCATGCAGAAGCTGCACAGGCAGGGGCAAAACAGCAGTGAACAGCAAGGCCAGTGGGCAGGACAAAGTGCAGGGCATGTCCATGAGAAGCTGCACAGGCAGGGGGCACACAGCAGTGAACAGCAAGGCCAGTGGGCAGGGCAAAATGCAGGGCATGTCCATGAGAAGCTGCACTGGCCTTGCAGTGAACAGCAAGGCCAGTGGGCAGGACAAAGTGCAGAGTGAGTCCATGAGAAGCTGCACAGGCAGGGGCAAAACAGCAGTGAACAGCAAGGCCAGTGGGCAGGACAAAGTGCAGAGTGAGTCCATGAGAAGATGCACAGGGAATGTGTGCAACTGTACCCAAACCATGGTCAGCAACACTGTCTGGGGTGTCACGATGTGCAACACAGGCCATGCTGTGTGAGAGACAGGCGTGTGAGGTCTACCAACACTCAGACTTGGCTGTCAGTCGTACTGGGAGCTGGCTGTGTGTCGGGCCCAGTTGGAGCACTTGACTGGGGAGAGGGAGGCACATCTGAGGTATACCTATCAGTGTTTTGGCAAAACGGAGGGCTGCTTGGACCAGGTGGCATAGTGGCACGTGGAGGTGGAGTTATGCAGACATGAGACACAGTGTGGATGGGAGATTGTGGAGGGGTGCCTTTCCACTTCTTGGGCAGTCGCAATGGCTTCACTGCTTTGGGAACAATGGGAAGTGGCGTGGACACATCAGGCTCACTCAACACCAAGGCTTCAGCAGGTGCAGACGCTGGCCCTCCCTCTGTTGACGTGCTTGAACCTGTGCAACGCTTTGCATGGCCCTGGCTTTTCCCCTCCATCCCCTGCCTACCAGGTGGTCCCCCCACAGTGCCCTCCATTCCCTGCTTCACTGGGCTTGCTATGGGAGTCGAGGTAGTGGGTGAATCGGACTTGCAGCCCTTCTTATGCCTACCCTTGGCACTCACCACCTTCTCAGTGGGCATGGAAATTGTATGTTTGGTTTTGGGAGACGCTTTCGGGACAGGAGAGTCCTTGGCTGGGGATGTCCCTAAGGCACGTGACCCTGACGCCTGCTTCTTGGCTCTTTGTCCCCTGGTGTTGCCTGATGGGCTCTTGTCTGTGTGCACTGGGGTGGCTTTGGTCATCTGTGGGGATGGTGTCTGCGGCCTGGACCGCTTGGGCTTCTGCTGCTGCTGTGTGCTACGTGTGCCGTATCGTGACTTAGAGGTCTGTGGAGCGTGGTCACTGTCGTCCGACGTGGCCACTGGCATGGTTGTGGACAAAGGGACTGTCGCTGGACTCCCAGATTGTGCCAGTTGAAGGGCTGATGTCACTGCAGTGGACAATGACTGGACAGTCCGGTGCAGCCCACCCACGTCTGAATGTATGCCCTAAATGAATGCAACCACCTGAGCCAATTTACTGTTGTGGTCCATGAATGCATTGAGGAGAGCTGTCTGGCCTACACACAGCTGGCGCAAAAGGTCCACAGACTCAGCACTGATGGCAGCAGGGGGGACTGGTGCAGGGGCTGCGGTGCCGGGAGTGAAGGACACCCTTCCCCTCTTAGCGGTGCGAACACGGGCAGCACCAGAGGAAGTGTGGTGGAAGATGATGCAGAGTCCCCGTTCCCTGTGCCCGCCAACATGTCTGCATCACCGCTGGCATCAGATGATGTAGTACTTTGCGTCTCGGGCTGTGATTCCTCCAGCAGACTCCTGTCCCCCTCCGAGGCGCTGGTCACATCAGTCTCACAGGGCTCCTCTGCAGCTGTTGTGCTGGTTTCCCCACCACTGGTGTCCGTCCCATGTTCCTCCGTGACCACGGGAGATGCTGCATGAGAGAGAGATGTAGGGTCAGTGCAGTGGCAGCAACATAACAAACATATGCATTACAGACAACCATTAAGATGTCTAGATCTACATGTTGCAACCCACCCTGTGCAATTACATCGCTCAAACCCACCTCTGTCATCACAACAGTGCGTGTGCACTATCAAACCGGGACAAAGTGAGCAATGTGATGACCACACAGCACAACATCCTGCATGTGGCTCCGTTACAACTGCAACACAGATAGCTCATACCTGTCTCACACCACCCACAATGCCATTTAAATGCCCCATACCCGTTTCCCAGTGTTAAGTACAGGTAGGACACATGCATGACATCTGCACTCAGCACCGGCACAAGCTGACACTCACATGCCACTGCATCACACTACCAACATCACATTGCCCAAAGGCTGGCACATGCTGTGCACACATGCAGCCACACACAGCCATAGTCACCCTTCCCAGCACACTCTAATTGCCTGCCGATGCTCCTTCAATCGTGCATCCAGCTCAGGGTGAGTCACGGCCAAGATGCGGCACATTAGTGGTGTCATGCTGCGCCGTGCCATCCGGCCAGTGCGAGGGATCCGCCCCAGTGTCATCTCCGCAACGTTCTTTGCCAGCCGTGAGATGTCGTCCCACCTCTTGTGGCAGTGGGTGCGCCGTCGGTTTGATACTCCAAGAGCACGCACCTTGTTCGCAATGCCCCTCCACACGGCCTTACGCTGGTGCACCTTGAGCTGCAGGCATGGGAGACAAGAGGGGGCAAACATCAGTGACACAGTGTCATGTGACCAAATCACTCAGGACAGTAGCATGATACAGATTAATCACAAATCCACATATCTCACATGCAGAGACAGAAATGCTTTTCACATGGTACATCTGCATGTGAGAATCACACGTAAATGCATGCATGTATAAGGGGGGACACAATACTTGCACATCTCATGTACTAGCAGGATGCCAGCACAGAAGAGCATGTGTACTCTGCCCACATCTACTAACCATTTTTAGGTAGAGCAAGACATACGTCACAAAACAACATGTGTATGTGGCGAGACCCAGTGTATCAGACAATGCGCAGGCGTCAACTAACATGCACTGTGAGTAGCCCACTGTGTCATGTATATCACATTGAGGGACATGATCTCCCAAACCCACCTCCTTTCTCACAGTGCAAGACGTGTGCAATCTACAGGGTTGACCAGGCACATTGATGGGGAGTCAAATATGAAAATGAACATGTTACACTCTGTACAGTCAGTGATGTGTTCTTGTTGGATTGGGCGGTGACTGTGCAGGCCAGGTGGGCTCACACTGAGATGGACAACAGGGAAACGCAAAGACATGCACACTAGCAATGACTGGCCTGATTCCTCCATTACCAACTTGCTGCTTTACTGTATGGCGGACAAGACAAGACATGTCCCTCCAATCTTGATGTGCAGGCAGGGAGACTTGAGGAGTAGGGTACACACCCCTTCACCCAATGGAATGCAAGTTAGACAATGCATGACACAAACCCACACTCACATGCACATGCTGCATCAGACCGACTACATGTGTGCCCCCCCTGCACTCTCACACCCACTGTGGAAGACTTACCACGACATTTGGGGCACCATATAGCCTTGGGTACTGTGTGAGCACCTCGTCCACCAGGACCTCAAGCTCCTCGCCGGTGAAGGGACTGGCACGGATCTTCTCTGTCCTTGACATCACTGTTGGTTAGAGACAGCAGCGGCAGCAGCAGGTGAGGGCCTCAGGCAGCAGTCCCTGGAGGCAGCAGCAGGTGAGGGTCTCAGGCAGCAGTCCCTGGAGGCAGCAGCAGGTGAGGGTCTCAGGCAGCAGTCCCTGGAGGCAGCAGCAGGTGAGGGTCTCAGGCAGCAGTCCCTGGAGGCAGCAGCAGGTGAGGGTCTCAGGCAGCAGTCCCTGGAGGCAGCAGCAGGTGAGGGTCTCAGGCAGCAGGCTCTGTGAACAGTGGAAATTCTGGGCACTCTCCCACACATATATAGCCCCCTGATGTCGTTCCAGTAGTCCTGGGCTGCTGCAATTGGTCTACCAGGTCAGCCTTTTACAAATGCATCCAATGACTGACACCGCGGTGGTGTAGCACGCCTACCTCTATTTTCAAAATTGCATCGAGCTTCCGCGATCGCGGAGCCCATTGGCTGTAATGGCATGGACCATGGCGGTGACACACCGCAGGGGCCAGGCGGGCGCTACCGCGATATTGCATCTTTTGATTGCATCCAATGACCGGCACCGCGGTGGTGTAGCACGCCTGCCGCTATTTTCAAAATTGCATCGAGCTTCCGCGGTCGCGGAGCCCATTGGCTGTAATGGCACGGACAATGGCGGTGACACACCGCAGGGGTCAGGCGGGCGCTACCGCGATATTGCATCTTTTGATTGCATCCAATGACCGGCACCACGGTGGTGTAGCACGCCTACCGCTATTTTCAAAATTGCATTGAGCTTCCGCGATCGCGGAGCCCATTGGCTGTAATGGCATGGACCATGGCGGTGACACACCGTTGGTGCCAGGCGTTAGTTTCCGCAATTTGGGTGCCATAGACACACATGAGGCACCGCCATTTTGGTGGCGGAGCATGCCAACCGCCATTTGGCCATGTCTATGGGGCTATCAGTACCGCAGCTGTGCATTGGGGTGTGTTGCACACACACCGCTGGTGCCAGGCGGTAGTTTCCGCAATTTGTGTGCCATAGACACACATGAGGCACCGCCATTTGGGTGGCGGAGCATGCCAACCACCATTTGGCCATGTCTATGGGGCTATCAGTACCGCAGCTGTGCATTGGGGTGTGTTGCACACACACCGCTGGTGCCAGGCGGTAGTTTCCGCAATTTGTGTGCCATAGACACACATGAGGCACCGCCATTTGGGTGGCGGAGCATGCCAACCGCCATTTGGCCATGTCTATGGGGCTATCAGTACCGCAGCTGTGCATTGGGGTGTGTTGCACACACACCGCTGGTGCCAGGCGGTACTTTCCGCAATTTGGGTGCCATAGACACACATGAGGCACCGCCATTTGGGTGGCGGAGCATGCCAACCGCCATTTGGGCATCACTTGTCTCTCAGTACCACACCTACAGTACACTACACTACACTACAGGACAGTGTTGGTATGGACAATACAATGTGCACACATGTCAATGTGTTCATGTGCATTGTCAATCACAGCATTTGTTTCCACAATTGATGATGTTTGTTTTAGCATGTCCTCTCATGTTAGATCATGCTCACACTCGTCATTGATGCTCAGACTGTGGTCATTGTGTTGTTGAGGTGTGCCAGGTTCAATTGACGCCTGAATGTGTGTCATGTACAGCAGCTAGGTAGGATACCGTGGGGTTGCCTTGTCACACATGTGCAGGATGACAGACTCCCAGGCGTGCCCATGGGGAATGTGGCCGTGTCCCAATGTCCATTCACCTTGACCGAGGTGTTGTTTGGGGGACTTGCTGTGTTTAATCTGACAAGTGTGTGATTTGTGTAGTTGAAGGGGTCCCTACATGTCAGCTGCTCTGTGACTCTATTCATATGACATTCTTTGTTGCCGTTGTGTCAGCCATGATGTGAGATGCTGTGCACATCCCATGATGTATTGCATAACAATGTGTCCACTCTCATCTCAACTAGGAGGAGACCAAATCTGCATCGTCACTTGACAGTGCTGGCAGACATGGAGGATGAGGCGATCATCCGGAAATGCCGTCTGGATAGAGCCACCCTCAAGACCCTTTGTGATTTGTTGGAGCCCCACACGCAGCCTCGCCGAACATATCCAACAGCTTTCACCCCAACGTATAAGGTGATGGCGGCACTGCATTTTTTTGCGAGTGGATCATTCCAGAACACGGTGGCCGAGGCAGGTGGGATGTCACAACCCATGTTCAGCATGGTGCTGCGGGATGTTCTGTCCGCCATGATGATCTACAAGGACAGATACATCCATTTCCCCAGGGGGGCAGAATTGGCAGCTGTAAAGGGAGATTTCTATTCCCTTGGACACATCCCCCATGTAGTTGGTGCAATTGATTGCAACCATGTTGGGCTAGTGCCTCCACAGGTCCGTGAGCACATCTACAGGAATCATAAACATTACCACTCCATAAATGTCCAAGTGGTATGCCTGGCAGATATGATCATCTCCCACGTGTGTGCAAAATTTCCAGGCTCGGCCCATGACTCATACATCCTGCATAGCAGCATTGTACCCCAGCTGATGGCCAATCTGCTTCCTGAGCGTGCATGGATTGTGGGTGAGTATGCCTAGTCATTTGGCGTGCTGTGTGTGTGACCTGCTGTTCTCTGCATCTGCAACATTGCAATGTTTCTTTGTGTGTCACACATAGGTGACTCTGCATATCCCAACCGTCCTTGGTTGCTGAGCCCACTGCGGAACCCCAGGACACCAGCTGATGTCCGCTACAATGATGCCCATGGGAGGACACGTCGTGTGGTGGAGCGTACCTTCGGACTGCTGAAGTCACGTTTCCGCTGCCTGGACAAGTCCGGAGGGGCACTGATGTACTCGCCCAGGAAGGTGTGTCAGATTGTAGTGGCATGCTGCATGCTCCACAACCTAGCCATTCTCAAGGAGATTCCCCTGCTCCTGGATGCTGATGAGCAGCCAAGGCCCCCGCCTGCAAACAAACCCGTGTCCAGTGATGATGACAGTGGAGAGGAGGAAGGTGTTGACCTGCGTCAACAGCTCATCACCCGCTACTTCACTTGAAGGTGGGTGACAATGTACAATGTACCCATTGTCTGATGATGTTGCTGTTGTTGTGAGGGTGTAAGTGAGATTTGTGACAGCAGCCAGTTGTAGACTCAGTGTTTGCTGTCAATGTTGATGGGACAGTTCATTTCTGAACATCTACAGGATGTGTATGTTGGCACTTGTTGCCCATTGTTATGTGTGCATGTGGGTTGTTCTTGTTGTGAAGTGTTGTGTGATGTCTGTGATGCCACACCCAGACTAGTGAATGTTGTTCTGTTGTTTTTTCCTAGGTGCCTTTGACCTCTCCTTGCCTACATACACTCCGTCCCCTGGTACATTGTATTCCTGTTGAAAATTGTACATCCTGGAATAAAGACGGTGCAGGTACAACAACGTGTGTGTAAGGATTTGTTTATTTACAAAGGTGACATGTGAGGGGGGTACATTGACAGTGAGGTGATTAGTGGAGTAGTGAGTTGACATTCATGGTAAATGAGATAATTGAGTAGTCACCACATAGGTGTGGTGACCCAGTCCAACAGACAGATGCCATTCAAAAGGCAGTGCGGGGAAGGACAGTCCAAAAAGTCAATGCAGTGGTGCAGAGGGTTGCCATCATGGCTGGCTGCGTGACTGGCGTTTGGAAGGTGCTTTGCCAACAGATACTCCCAGGGTTTTCTTCGGACGGCCCCTTTTCCGTTTGGCAGGGGGGGCCTCTGCTATAGGGCCAGTGGGGTCTGAGGACTCACCGCTCTCTGTGGCCGCAGGGGAGGATGGTGAACTGTCATCCTGCGGACCACCAGTGGGAGGGGGAGGTGTTGTTTGTGGCGCAGGCCTGTGCCTCAGTACCGCCACTAGTTGGCCCAAGAGGTCCACAATTTGTCCCATGTGAGAGGTCCACAATTTGTCCCATGTGGGTGTCTATGGACCTCATCAGCAGGAGGAGCTCACGTGAATCATGTTCAGACCGGGCCGTTTGTCCCTGGGCCCGTTCATATGCCCCAAGGACTCTGTGGATGTGGTCCAGGGATTCGGTCCCAGGCTGTGTTCGGGTGTGGGTGACCCTGCCCCTCCCACCTGCTCTGCTACCACGGACCGGTTTCCTCTCCACTGTCAGACCACACATCCTCTCCCTGCCCTCCTCAGTTGCTGGGGTGGGGTGGTCATCCTGTGGGACAGGGAGGGTGTTGCAGGCAGCACTGTTGGTGGTGGTGGTGGTGGTGGATGCACCGGACGTTACAGCAGGGGCCTGCAGATTGGTTATTGTAGCTGCAGGTGTGGTGGGGGAGACGATGGGGTCCTGGGACCTGTTGCGCCCTGGAACACCAGATGGGCCGGCCTCAGTCTCCTCGTCCGAAGATTACTGGAAGTCAACATCCGAGAGTCATACTGAAAAGGTTTTTTTTTTTTAAACACAAGGTATATGTGGCGCTAACCTGTTTTCGTGACTGTATATGAAAAGAAAGTATCCGTGTGGTGCAACAGGTAAGGGAGAACACCTAAACCCTCACTAGAGGACGCGAGTCCGTTTTACACAAATGAAAACATGCCCTGTGCACACACATAAAGTTAAACAACACAAAGTAGAAGTTGTTTGCAAATGATGACAGGAGAAACGTTCTTCCAATATTCATTTACTGAAGTGTAGAATCATATGCCAGCCAACACGTGTTTCGTCAATGGGTGTGTAACCCTTGACTTCCTCAGGGCTGGAATTACATAAACATGGCTATTGTCACAAAGGATTCACATGGAATGGCAAAGTCAAATTAACATACGTATACTTAAGTGGACATGACTAGTACTGTCAATCAGACGTTCATTAGGTGGGAATGGGTGCCATATCTCCCAGACGGATAAAGGATGGAACAAGAATTACGTGACATCCAAAGGTGTCATGCATGACAGTCAAACGTGAGTATGTCCTAATGCTAACAAGCATAAAAATTGTGCAGTCAAACGGCAAGTGTCCAATTGATGTATCAATAAGTTTTCGAACCTCGGTATATTAATGTGAGTGGTGTAGTGGTAGAGTCCGTCAAAAAGTAGTGTTGGTGACCAGCCAAGCAGGTGTGTGGTGAAGAGGTTTAAAACGGATATAATTTGTCCCAGCGTGCTTGCAGTGAACCGGTGACTCAGAACGTGTTGTAAAGACATGAAATATCATGGTTAACATTTAATGCCTACCTCAAGCGAAATATGGTAGGACTTTGGACCTGTGGGTAAAATAGTAGCACTGTAAGGCTAAACTCATCGCACCTATATTTCTTTCAATGCTACTCGTTGGCGAGTGTTAGACTTGGCACCATTGGCGTGGGTCTCCCTTCCATTTTTTGCTGTTGCCTCTTATGTTTTGCTGGTTTTAGATGCTTTGGGCACTGTGCCACTGCTGTTCAGTGCCACAGTGCAAGTGCTCCCTACTGTAAATTGATGTATGGATTAGTGACTCCATGATTGGATGATTGGTTTACTTGTCAGTCCCTAGTACAGTGCACTGAGTGTGCCCAGGGCTTGTAAATCCAATGCTGCTGGTGGGCTTGCAGCACTGGTTGTGCCACCCACAGAAGCAGCTTGTAAAATGTGTCTCAGGCCTGCCATTGCAGAGCCTGTGTGCGGTCTGTGACTGCCATGTCGACTTGGCAAGTGCACCCACTTGCCAGTCCCTAAACCTTCCCTTATCTTCATATCAGACACCCCTAAGGTAGGCCCAAGGGCAGGGTGCATTGTAAGTATAAGGTAGGACATGCCCTAGTGTGTGTGGCATGTCCTAATAGTGAATTACAGCCATTTTCGTTTTTCACTATTGCAAGGCTACCTGTTCTCCATAGGCCAGAATGGGCAGTTTGATTATTACACCTTATAATCCTAACTGACCCAGGGAACATGGTAGAAAAACGAATTTAGTATGCCTGAACTCAGAATGATAAAATACATCTTTTAGTGAAGTTGGTTTTAACATTCTGTGTTTGAAAATACCACTTTTAGAAAGTGGGTATTTTCTTGTCTAAACTTCCAAGCCTGCCTCTGCTAGGTTGTGTATTCCTTGTCTGGAGATTGAGTGACAGGGGCTGGGGGTGGCTACAGGAGACAGGGTGAGTCAGCACAGGGCTGAATAGAAAGATCTGCATCCAGAGTGGAGGGAGGAGTTGCACCTGGGTCTGAATAGGGCTGTGCCTGCCTTCCACAATGCTGGCTCCACCTCCTGCCGGGTGTCTGATGGCTCTGCCCCTCACTCACAAAGGAAAGAAGGAGTCAGAAAAACAAAGTGCTCCAGGACTGACCAGAACTGGTTTTGGACTAGGCAGAGGCCTCTCTGCCTTCAGAGAACAAAGAGAAACTGTGTATAAAAAGGGGACCCAGACCCCTAGGAAATTAGATCACTTCTGGGAAATCAAGAAACCTGTTGCCAAGGAGAAGAACCAGAGAAGCTGAAGGAGGAGTACTGCCCCTGTGCTGTTTTGCTGATTGGGGTTGGCCTGCAGTGGTTGCTTTCTACCAAGGACAGGAGAAAAGACTTTGCTGTGCTTTGTCATCTTGAAGAAGAGAATCTCCAAGGGCTTGAACTAGAGCTTGCCTCCTGCCTGAAGTCTCAGGGATACAAGACTTCACCAACCAGCTCCCCCTGCATTCCCTTGCTGGGAATTGAAGTGCCTGCTGTTGTGCTGGGCCTTCTGAGAGACTGCGTGTCGCTGGGAGCTGGAAGCGCGACGCAACAACGAGAAGCATGTCGCCGCCGCAGCCGCGGTCATCGCATCGCCAAGGAAGCGAGACGCCGCTGCCGCTGTCATCCTCGCATCGCCGAAGCGCGGCGCATCACCGGAGAAGCGAGACGCTGCCACAGAGGTCATTGTCGCATCACCGGAGAAGCGCGTCGCAGGGCCTGTCGCGGCTCCAAAGATCATCGAGTCGCCGCACGGCCGTCGGGCGTGCACGCATCACACCAACGTTGTCACATCGCAACCAAGACGCCATTTTGTCGCATCGTACCGGAGAAGAGTATCGCATCGAGGTGCCATCTTGTTGCATCGCACCGGAAAGCAGTAAGGAAGCGAGCATCAACTCCCCTGCGCAGCAGTAAGGAACCGACGCATCCACTCCCCTGAGTGTAAGGAACCGACGCATCACCTTCCCTGCGACCCTTTTGTTTTCTTTGCGTTACGCATTCAAGGTACATTGAGAGTAAAGTGTCGCATTTACAACTTGAGAGAACTGAACTATTTTATAACCTTTTAAAGTCTATTTTTGAGTACAGTATTGTGGATTTTTGCTATTGGGTCTTGTGATAAGTCTATATAAAGATTACTTATTTTTACATAACAACCTGTGTGGTGTCCATCTGTAGTGTTTTCACTGTATTACTGTATGTGTTCCCAAATGCTTTACACACTGCCTCTGGAGATAAGCCTGTCTGCTCGTGCCAAGCTACCAGGGGTGAGCAGGGGTTATTTTAGGAGTGTATCCCCCTTATCCTGACTAGAAGCAAGGGTCCCTATTTGGACAAAGGTGCAAACCATTGCCAACTAGAGACCCCAGTTCTAACATTGGTGGTCAGCGGTGAGGATTTGGACTTGCATTTGTGATTCATATACAGTGATTGGTGTACACTACTAGTGAGTGCAGACCAATACGCGACCACATACATTTTGAAAGGACTTTTTTTCCTGGGAACCTTTATTTTTGTTGAGAACTGCCAATTTTCACAATGAGCAAAAGAGGATCCATTGCACCTGCAGATATTGAATTTGAAGAAGATAGGGTTGATACCTACACTGTGCCAGAGCTCGAAGCCGTTTGTAAAAAGTTTAAAATCTCTATGAGAGGCCTCACCAGGAAGGAGGAGCTTCAAAAGGCGCTGAGGGCCTGGTTGGAAGCACGGAATGCCGGTGGGCAGCCCGAGGAGTCTGTGGAGGAGGCAGAGAATTTAGATGAGCAGTTTGAGGGGCCATTAGGCTTACCCGGGAGGAGAGTGCCTTCCAGGGAGGGCAGCAGTGTTTCTCAAAAGGGCCTGTCTCCAGAGGAGCTGGAGGACAGGGACAAAAGCAGGATGCATGAAATGGAAATGGCCAAACTGAAACAGGGAAGCCATGATAGCCTTGAGCACAAGAAATTGGAGTTGGAAAGTAAGAGGTTGGCCATGGAAGAAAAAAGGATGCTTTTAGAGCATGAGAGAGTGGTGAGGAGCTAGAGCTAAAGGCTAGGAGCCTAGAGATCACTCCCTCTGGTGGCAGCACACCTCCAGTGCCTGTAGAAAGTAGAGTATACATCCCCAAGGAGGTTATTAAGGATTTCATGAAGGGGAGGACATTGGGCAATGGTTTTAAAGCATATGAGATCGCCATGACATAGCACCGGGTCCCTGAGAAGGATTGGGGAGCGTGGTTGTGGGGCCGCTTTACAGGTGAGGGAAGGGAAACCTTGCTAGCCTTGCCCACAGAGGATCAGATGTCCTATGCCCACCTGAAGGAAGCTTTAGTGGCAAGGTATGGGTTAACTCCAGAGCTTTATAGGCAGAAGTTTAGGAACTGCAAAAGCTGGAGTCTAGTACCTGGGTGGAGTATGTGTCTTATTTTTGCAGAGCATTGGATGGATGGGTGAAGGGTAGCAAAGTAAATGACTTGCAGGGGTTCTATGATTTAATTGCATGGGAGCACTTGTCCAGTAGTTGTTTTCCAGAGCTACGCCAGCACCTTGTTGACAGTAAGCTGACTAATCCTAGGAAGCTTGCTGAGGAGGCGGACCGCTGGGTCAGTACCGGGTCCACAAGGGTCTTGTGGGAGACTCCGCCAAAGGTGGGCAGGGTCCCCAGCAGAAGAGTGGGGGGACAAGGGTAAACAGAAGGAGTTCCAAAAAGGGCCCCAAAGTAAACCCCAAGAGAACCAAGGTAAGGGTTCCCAGCCTCCCACTGAGAAAAGACCATGGGTCCCAACAGATAAGTCTGTTCAGAAGGGGCCCAAAGCATGTTTTAGTTGTGGTCAGGTGGGTCACTTTGTAGGAAGTCCCAAGTGCCCCAATACCGTGACCACTGCATCCACTGGTGCACCACCCCGGCAGATGGCTAGTGTAGCCCTGGGGGAGGAGTTGGGTGCCCAAGGTGGGTGGGGTCCCGCAGAGATGTCCCTGGTCTCTTTAGGAGACAGTGAGATGGTCCCTAGGACCCAGCTGCCTGATAACACTAAAAAATACAGGCAGTGGGTGACCATCAATGGCCATAGGGTGGAGGCTCTCAGAGACACCGGGGCCAGTGTGACAGCTGTCAGTTGTCGGCTGGTGTCTGAGGAGCAGGTGGTCCCCAACGTATTCTACCCTGTAGTTGCCGCTGACAACTCAGAGAGCCACTGCAAGGTGGCCCAGGTTCCCTTTGAGTGGGGGGTCTCAGGTATCCTTCAAGTAGCTGTGAGGCCAGCCATGCCTGTTGACTGTCTGCTAGGCAATGATTTGGAGAGCTCCCCTTGGGCGAAGGTGGAGCGGAGGTCTCATTTGGAGATGTTGGGTCTGCCAGAGTGGGCGTGTGTGACCATTCGGTCAATGGCAGCCGGTAAGGGTATTCAGGAGAACCTGGAGCCTGGAAGAAAGGCCCAGGTGCCTGCCTTAGAAGAGAGGAGGCGGGGGCACGGGAAGCCGGCCCCGAAGTTCCCACGGTCCAGGAGGAGGCAGACCTTGAGGGGGATGCCCTGGAACCTCGGGGAACAAGTGGCTGAACTGGGGGACCTGCCTGAGCTGACCCATTGGCAGCAGGAAGGAGGCCCCTCCAGGGAAGAGTTCTGCGAGGAGCAGAAGAAGTGCCCTTCTCTTGAGGGCTTGCGGCAACAGGCTGCAAGCCAGGCAGCAGGTGATCAGTCTGGATCACACTAGATCTACTGGGAGAATGGTCTCCTGTATAGTGAGCCTAAGGTTGCTGAGCCTGGGTCAGCCCGTGTGCTGGTGGTACCCCAGCGCTTCAGAGCCTTCCTACTGGGTCTGGCTCATGATGTGCCTTTAGCAGGACATTTGGGGCAAGACAAGACCTTTCAAAGGCTTGTCACCCACTTTCATTGGCCCCAAATGCGCAAGAGTTCAGATACTCATTGCAGGACCTGTCAGACTTGCCAGGCAAGTGGTAAGAGTGGGAGGAAGCACAAGGCTCCTCTCCAACCTTTCCCTGTTGTCAGCACCCCCTTTGAGAGGGTGGGTATTGACATTGTGGGGCCTCTGGATCCCAAGACAGCCATGGGCAACAGTTTCATCCTGGTCTTGGTGGACCATGCCACCCGGTACCCAGAAGCCATCCCTCTTCGGACAGTGACGGCTCCCGTGGTGGGACGTGCACTGATGGGGATTTTCTCCCGTGTGGGGTTCCCCAAGGAGGTGGTGTCCGACCGTGGTACCAACTTCATTTCCAAGTATATGAAGTCCCTGTGGCAGGAGTGTGGTGTAACCTATAAGTTCACCACTCCTTACCACCCCCAAGGTAATGGGCTGGTTGAGAGATTCAACCGGACCCTGAAAGGCATGATTATGGGTCTTGAAGAACCCATGAGGCGTAAGTGGGACGTCCTCTTGCCATGCCTGCTCTTTGCTTACAGAGAGGTGCCCCAGAAGTCCTTAGGGTTCAGTCCCTTTGAACTGCTGTACGGCCATCCTGTAAGAGGACCTCTGAGTCTGGTCAAGGAAGGCTGGGAGGAATCTCCCAGGAAAACTCCCCAGGATGTATTTAGTTACATGCTGGCCTTCAGGAACCAGACTCGGCGTTTCAGACAACACGCTGAGGCGAATCTGGAAGCCAGCCAGGAAGAGATGAAACGTTGGCATGATCAGAATGCCACTCTGATCGAGTTTCAGCCTGGACAAAAGGTTTGGGTCATGGCCCCAGTGGAGCCCTGTGCGCTCCAGGATAAGTGGACCGGACCATTTGAGGTGGTGGAGCGCAAGAGTGATGTCACCTACTTGGTGGACTTGCAGTCTCCCAGGAACCCCTTGCAGGTCCTGCATGTGAACCGCCTGAAGCCCCACTTTGAGAGGTCTGAAGTGGGCATGCTCTTAGCAACAGATGCTGGGATGGAAGAGGAGACTGAACCTCTTCCTGACCTCCTGTATGCAAAAGAGCAAGATGGGTCAGTGGATGGTGTGAACCTCTCTCCCACCCTGACCCCTGAGCAGCAGAATGACTGTCGCCAACTGTTGGGTCAGTTTTCTGATCTGTTCTCCCTGACTCCCAGTATCACTGAATGGTGCATCCATGATGTGGACACTGGGGACAGTCCTCCTGTGAAGCACAAAACTTACAGAGTGACTGACAGGGTGAGAGCTTGCATCAAGGAGGAGGTCTCCAAGATGTTTGCCTTAGGGGTGATTGAGTCCTCTAACAGCCCTTGGGCCAGCCCAGTGGTCTTGGTCCCAAAGGCTGCCGCGCCTGGTGCCACACCCGAACTCCGGTTCTGTGTGGACTACCGAGGACTCAATTCAGTCACCAGGACTGACGCGCACCCCATCCCCAGAGCTGATGAGCTCATTGATCGGTTAGGGGCTGCCCGGTACCTCAGCACGTTTGATCTAACATCTGGATACTGGCAGATTGCCTTAACTGATGGGGCCAAAGAGAGGTCAGCATTCTCCACACCAGATGGGCACTACCAATTCTGGGTGATGCCCTTCGGGATGAAGAATGCCCCTGCCACCTTTCAGAGGTTGGTCAACCAGGTGTTGGCTGGACTGGAGGATTTCAGTGCCGCCTACCTGGATGACATTGCAGTGTTCAGCGCCACTTGGGAGGAACATCTGCACCACCTCTGGGAAGTGGCCTCACGATCAAGGTGAGTAAGTGCCAGATCGGGCAGGGTTCTGTGGTGTACTTGGGACACCAGGTTGGGAGCGGCCAGGTGGCGCCCTACAACCCAAGATAGATACCATCCTGGCTTGGGAACCCCCAAAACCCAGACAGAGGTGAGAGCCTTCTTAGGACTCACCGGGTATTACAGGAGGTTTGTCAAGGGGTATGGCAACATTGTTGCACCCTTGACTGAGCTGACTTCCAGGAAGCAGCCCAGGAAAGTGAACTGGACTGATGCCTGCCAAAAGGCTTTTGATGCCCTGAAATCTGCCATGTGCACGGCGCCCGTGCTTCAGGTGCCCAACTTCTCAAGGGAATTCATTGTGCAGACAGATGCTTCAGAGCATGGTGTTGGGGCTGTGCTTTCACAGATGAATGAGGAGGGCCTAGACCAACCTGTAGCCTTTATTAGTAGGAGGTTACTCCCACGGGAACAGAGGTGGAGTGCGATTGAACGTGAGGCATTTGCTGTGGTCTGGGCACTGAAGAAGTTGAGACTATACTTGTTTGGGACTCACTTCCGGGTTCAGACAGACCACAGGCCCCTCAGATGGTTAATGCAGATGAGGGTGAGAACCCAAAACTGTTGAGGTAGTCCATTTCCTACAGGGGATGGACTTCACGGTGGAACACCGCCCTGGTACAGAACACGCCAATGCTGATGGTCTGTCCAGATTTTCCGCCTTAGTGATGAGAACTCCCAGGAGGAAGGGTAGTTCTCCCCACATTTCAGCTGGAGGGGACACGTGTTAGACTTGGCACCATTGGCGTGGGTCTCCTTCCATTTTTTGCTGTTGCCTCTTATGTTTTGCTGGTTTTAGATGCTTTTGGGCACTGTGCCACTGCTGTTCAGTGCCACAGTGCAAGTGCTCCCTACTGTAAATTGATGTATGGATTAGTGACTCCATGATTGGATGATTGGTTTACTTGTCAGTCCCTAGTACAGTGCACTGAGTGTGCCCAGGGCTTGTAAATCCAATGCTGCTGGTGGGCTTGCAGCACTGGTTGTGCCACCCACAGAAGCAGCTTGTAAAATGTGTCTCAGGCCTGCCATTGCAGAGCCTGTGTGCAGTCTGTGACTGCCATGTCGACTTGGCAAGTGCACCCACTTGCCAGTCCCTAAACCTTCCCTTATCTTCATATCAGACACCCCTAAGGTAGGCCCAAGGGCAGGGTGCATTGTAAGTATAAAGTAGGACATGCCCTGGTGTGTGTGGCATGTCCTAATAGTGAATTACAGCCATTTTCGTTTTTCACTATTGCAAGGCTAGCTGTTCTCCATAGGCCAGAATGGGCAGTTTGATTATTACACCTTATAATCCTAACTGACCCAGGGAACATGGTAGAAAAACGAATTTAGTATGCCTGAACTCAGAATGATAAAATACATCTTTTAGTGAAGTTGGTTTTAACATTCTGTGTTTGAAAATACCACTTTTAGAAAGTGGGTATTTTCTTGCCTAAACTTCCAAGCCTGCCTCTGCTAGGTTGTGTATTCCTTGTCTGGAGATTGAGTGACAGGGGCTGGGGGTGGCTACAGGAGACAGGGTGAGTCAGCACAGGGCTGAATAGAAAGATCTGCATCCAGAGTGGAGGGAGGAGTTGCACCTGGGTCTGAATTAGGCCTGGGCGGAAAACTACGCTACGCTCGCGAAGTTTGCGAAGTTTGCGCTACTTCGCACTACGCGAATTGCACGTAGCACAGTGCAAACACGCGTAGCGTAGCGTAGCGTAGTGCAGCGGTCATTTTTGCTTGCTCGCGGTCCTCAACGTCAAGTTGGCGACCGCGAGCAAGCCAAATGACTATCCCGGCGGAGACTTTTTCTCGTTCGCGATCAGCAACATCAAGTTGCCGATCGCGAGCGTGGAAAATAAACCTCCCGGCGAGATTCTCAACGCGGGAGGTCAGGTTTCTCATTGCGAGTGGTCGCGTATGCTCGCGACCGCTCGCGATGAGAAACTACCAGTCCGCGTTGAGAAAGCTGCAGCTCGAGTAAAAATCTACTCGAGCGGCAGTAAAAGACAGCTCGCACTGTGCAAGATGCCGTTTTCAATGATTGCACAGTGCGGACAAGCATCCGGCACTGTGCAATCATTGCGAACACGCACTACGCAGTTCGCGTAGTGCTACGCGTAGCTCGCGTAGTGCGAACTGCACTTTGCGTAGCTTCGTGAAGCGTTACTTCGCGAACTACGCCCAGGGTTAGTCTGAATAGAGCTGTGCCTGCCTTCCACAATGCTGGCTCCACCTCCTGCCGGGCGTCTGATGGCTCTGCCCCTCACTCACAAAGGAAAGAAGGAGTCAGAAAAACAAAGTGCTCCAGGACTGACCAGAACTGGTTTTGGACTAGGCAGAGGCCTCTCTGCCTTCAGAGAACAAAGAGAAACTGTGTATAAAAAGGGGACCCAGACCCCTAGGAAATTAGATCACTTCTGGGAAATCAAGAAACCTGTTGCCAAGGAGAAGAACCAGAGAAGCTGAAGGAGGAGTACTGCCCCTGTGCTGTTTTGCTGATTGGGGTTGGCCTGCAGTGGTTGCTTTCTACCAAGGACAGGAGAAAAGACTTTGCTGTGCTTTGTCATCTTGAAGAAGAGAATCTCCAAGGGCTTGAACTAGAGCTTGCCTCCTGCCTGAAGTCTCAGGGATACAAGACTTCACCAACCAGCTCCCCCCCTGCATTCCCTTGCTGGGAATTGAAGTGCCTGCTGTTGTGCTGGGCCTTCTGAGAGACTGCGTGTCGCTGGGAGCTGGAAGCGCGATGCAACAACGAGAAGCGTTTCGCTGCCGCAGCCGCGGTCATCGCATCGCCAAGGAAGCGAGACGCCGCTGCCGCTGTCATCCTCGCATCGCCGAAGCGCGGCGCATCACCGGAGAAGCGGGACGCTGCCACAGAGGTCATCGTCGCATCACCGGAGAAGCGCGTCGCAGGGCCTGTCGCAGCTCCAAAGATCATCGAGTCGCCGCACAGCCGTCGGGCGTGCACGCATCACACCAACGTTGTCACATCGCAACCAAGACGCCATTTTGTCGCATCGTACCGGAGAAGAGTATCGCATCGAGGTGCCATCTTGTCGCATCGCACCGGAAAGCAGTAAGGAAGCGAGCATCAACTCCCCTGCGCAGCAGTAAGGAACCGACGCATCCACTCCCCTGAATGTAAGGAACCGACGCATCACCTTCCCTGCGACCCTTTTGTTTTCTTTGCGTTACGCATTCAAGGTACATTGAGAGTAAAGTGTCGCATTTACAACTTGAGAGAACTGAACTATTTTATAACCTTTTAAAGTCTATTTTTGAGTACAGTATTGTGGATTTTTGCTATTGGGTCTTGTGATAAGTCTATATAAAGATTACTTATTTTTACATAACAACCTGTGTGGTGTCCATCTGTAGTGTTTTCACTGTATTACTGTATGTGTTCCCAAATGCTTTACACACTGCCTCTGAGATAAGCCTGTCTGCTCGTGCCAAGCTACCAGGGGGTGAGCAGGGGTTATTTTAGGAGTGTATCCCCCTTATCCTGACTAGAAGCAAGGGTCCCTATTTGGACAAAGGTGCAAACCATTGCCAACTAGAGCCCCCAGTTCTAACAGCGAGTAAAACAAGAATAACTATCATTGGTTCACATCTCACCTTATGACTGGTGATAATTCCGACCCAGCGGGTCCTATCTGTTAGTCCAAACCGACGAGATCACTCCTTAATTAGTAGGCAATCTGTATAAAAAAGTTTAAAAAAAACCTTCAATCAGAAGTGTACCTATTCTAAAAGTACACTTATGTAACGGTTCCCATAGAGTTAACATGGCTTACCTTAAAAATTCAGGTGTTTGTCGGCGTACATGTGTATTCCCTCAGTGTATTAATATTAATAGGAGTTCTTCTTGTGCTCGGTGATCCTTATTCTATCTTCTGATTCTACCAGTTCGTATCCTTCTTATGAATACGCGGTGTCAATTACCGCAAGCCAACTACAAACGAAGTTATAAATAAATGAAGAGGACGTCACCCAATTGACCTTATTATATGCAAAAGTCACCAATCTAAACAAAACCTACAGCAAAACGCTGTATTCCATATCGTACCGCTTACCTTAAGGCGAGTGCACCCGTGGCTAGTACTCCGGCATCGAGTAAACCGGAGGACAGGGAATCGAAAACCGGAAGCAGTTTTAAGCTTCCGGGTTACCGCCGTGACTAGACCGCTAACCCCCTAGTGCTTAGATAGAGTGTCAAATGAAAAGATTGTACGGCGCATGTGTATTCTCCGCCCTGGCCAACTACGTGTAAGGTGGAAATCATTAATAAAGAAAACAGCAAAGCTATAAAAGTGGTATGGGAATCAAAGGCACCTACATTCTGAATAATAGATAATTCCTTAGTCATCCGTACTCCGCGATAAAACAATAGTAAACATAAGCTTAATACACTGCACATTGATGCTAAATAAGACAAGCATCAATGATTATGTAGGAGTTTTTCTCCAAAAATCAGGCAGACGAGGCTGAGAGGTCTAAATCATGAATATGTACATATTAATACATCAAAAAACCCCAGCTCCATGTGTAATGCATATAAAGGCGTACAAGAGAGAGCGTTATGGCTTTACATTAGAGTAATGTAAACAGTAACATGATAACCCGAAAGTTAGAACAAAGACAGTTGCAATGCCTTATGTATTCTGAATTGCATACTCCAAGGTCTAAATCATGAATATGTACATATTAATACATCAAAAGACCCCAGCTCCATGCGTAATGCATTTAAAGGCGTACAAGAGAGAGCGTTATGGCATTACATTAGAGAAATGTAAACAGTAACATAATAACCCGAAAGTTAGAACAAAGACAATTGCAATGCCTTATGTATTATGAATTGCATACTCATAATTTTTCAAATGGTATCATAATAGCATAATTCAGTTATATGTGGGAGAGGTAGGGATCAAAAAGGTGTAAAATATCGATCTTCTTGTGTCAAATGTCCAATGCACAAGTGGTGAGTGTTAACCAAAAGATTTTTTTTTAAAACCAAAATATTCTCAATCACAGTTTACTAGCCAATCCGGGTAGTATGAACACATAAAGCACGAAGCATAGAAACATACATTATAAACCCAACAGATCCTGACAGGTAGCTAATCGATTGCTAATCTCCTAAGAAATAGTGCATTTCCCGATTTCCCGATTTATATGTGGGAGAGGTAGGGATCAAAAAGGTGTAAAATATTGATCTTCTTGTGTCAAATGTCCAATGCACAGGTGGTGAGTTTTAACCAAAAGATTTTTTTTAAAAACCAAAATATTCTCAATCACAGTTTATTAGCCAATCCGGGTAGTATGAACACATAAAGCATGAAGCATAGAAGTATACATTATAAACCCAACAGATCCTGACAGGTAGTTAATCGATTGCTAATCTCCTAAGAAATAGTGCATTTCCCGATCACTATTAAAACCATGTTCATAGGTTCTGAGACGCATGATCCAAATTGCTTCAGACCGTCTTAGGCGCAGTTCTCGGTTCCCTCCCCTTGGACTTACTGTGGTGATGTCAATCCCATAAAAAAGGAAACTCTTATGTGCACCTTGAGAGGGACACTCCCAAATGTGTGTGGCCATGGGATATCTAGGATCTTGATGTTTGAGAGCTCTGACGTGTTCGCCAATCCTCTCTCTTAGTGTCCTTATTGTGCTACCCACATATCTTCCACCACATTTGCACTCGAGGACGTAAACCATGTACTTGGTATTGCAATTGATATTATATCTAATATCATATGTTCTGTCAGGACCAGCAAAGCTACTCTTGCGATCAGCGGCCCACCTGCAAATACCACATGAGCCGCATTTGTAAAAGCCCAGGGTGCGTAAATGAAGCCATGACTCTTTGATGATTGATCTTGGATAACTTGGACTGAGTCTAGTTCTGAGCGTCCTACCCCTTCTGTAGGTAATTTGTGGATACCTATTAATGTGTTGTACTAATGTTGTATCTGTAGTCAGTAGTTTCCAGTGTTTATTCAAACTCCTGGACAATGCCCCACTTAGGTCATTAAAATCTGTAATTAGTCTCACTGTGTTAGTGTCTGTCCTGCGGATCTTATCACGTATGGTATCATCCGAGAGTCGATGTTCCGGGGGGGTAGACTGGCCCTGCACGTTGCTGGTGTCGTCCTCTGCAGTCAAATCTTGGTCACCTGTGGATCAGATGGGAAATGGTCACTGGGGTGCACCACGTTAGATTTGTGTTAGCTGTGTGTCATTCACTGTTAGTACACTACACAGTTGACTGATCATCACATTGTTTCCTATGTGCACTACTGTGCCTCCTGACATGCTGCGGTGGTACATGCATTTCTTGGCCATGGTGTGAGGTGTCAATATGTACCATGCGCCACGTGCATGATTTGTGATTACAGGGACATGTTGACATCTAGGGCCTTGCGCTAAATATGAATTTTGTGCGGACTGTATGTGGATTTTCATGACCTGTCAGCCGTCACATCTGGGCATGTCCTGGCCATTGTCATCTCCTGCATACCTTTGTCTTGTCATGTGCATATCTGGATTGGTACCACATAACATGCCTTCTTACTGTTCATATGGTCGTTGTTACTCTGGCCCCATGGCACTGAACCTGTCATTCATTGCTGTGCATTATTGTTCCCAGTCTTTCCTCTACATGTGCATTGTTGTGTCACACTTTTTTGCTGTGACAGTTTCCTTTGCTTAGCTGTGTGCACACTGTGCGTTGCAATATGATCGGTGTGCATATTTGTACATTGAGAGGACTGGTGTTGTCATATGGCACCATTCTTTTTGTGTCAAATGGCTAGGTGCACGTACTGCCTACTTGCCTGTTGTATGTTAGCATTTGTGTTTGTTTTGTGACACATCTGTGTGTGCGTGGTGGAGGCTTGCATCCTGCTCAGTGGTGGCACAAGACAGAATAATATGTCTGGCTAGCTGTTTGTTTATTTGGAGTGATCCATTATATGCCACATGCCTCTGGGTGGGGTGGGGGAGTGCCCCATCCTGCTGAGGTGTGGGACAGGGGGCATGGTGGGAGTAGTAGTACAGGCCTCCCTCCTACATACAGCCCTCCATGGCAAGATGGCTACCTACCTGTAAGTTTGTTTGTTGGGGATGTAATGGCTGACACATGCCTCTGGGTGGGGGAGTGCTCCATCCTGCTGAGGTGTGGGACAGGGGGCATGGTGGGAGTAGTAGTACAGGCCTCCTCCCACATACAGCCCTCCATGACAAGATGGCTACCTACCTGTAAGTTTGTTTGTTGGGGATGTAATGGCTGACACATGCTTCTGGGTGGGGTGGGGGAGTGCCCCATCCTGCTGAGGGTGTGGGACAGGGGGCATGGTGGGAGTAGTAGTACAGGCCTCCACCCCAAACAGCCCTCCATGGCAAGATGGCTACCTACCTGTAAGTTTGTTTGTTGGGGATGTAATGGTGACACATGCTTCTGGGTGTGGTGGGGGAGTGCTCCATCCTGCTGAGGTGTGGGACAGGGGGCATGGTGGGAGTAGTAGTACAGGCCTCCCTCCCACATACAGCCCTCCATGCCAAGATGGCTACCTACCTGTAAGTTTGTTTTGTTTGGGATGTAATGGCTGACACATGCTTCTGGGTGGGGGAGTGCTCCATCCTGCTGAGGTGTGGGACAAGGGGCATGGTGGGAGTAGTAGTACAGGCCTCCCTCCCACCTACAGCCCTCCATGGCAAGATGGCTACCTACCTGTAAGTTTGTTTGTTGGGGATGTAATGGTGACACATGCTTCTGGGTGGGGAGTGCTCCATCCGGCTGAGGTGTGGGACAGGGGGCCTGGTGGGAGTAGTAGTACAGGCCTCCCTCCCACATACAGCCCTCCATGACAAGATGGCTACCTACCCGTAAGTTTGTTTGTTGGGGATGTAATGGCTGACACATGCTTCTGGGTGGGGTGGGGGAGTGCCCCATCCTGCTGAGGTGTGGGACAGGGGGCATGGTGGGAGTAGTAGTACAGGCCTCCACCCCAAACAGCCCTCCATGGCAAGATGGCTACCTACCTGTAAGTTTGTTTGTTGGGGATGTAATGGCTGACACATGCCTCTGGGTGGGGTGGGGAGTGCCCCATCCTGCTGAGGTGTGGGACAGGGGGCATGGTGGGAGTAGTAGTACAGGCCTCCACCCCAAACAGCCCTCCATGGCAAGATGGCTACCTACCTGTAAGTTTGTTTGTTGGGGATGTAATGGCTGACACATGCTTCAGGGTGGGGTAGTGCCCCATCCTGCTGAGGTGTGTGACAGGGGGCATGGTGGGAGTAGTAGTACAGGCCTCCACCCCAAACAGCCCTCCATGGCAAGATGGCTACCTACCTGTAAGTTTGTTTGTTGGGGATGTAATGGCTGACACATGCCTCTGGGTGGGGTGGGGGAGTGCCCCATCCTGCTGAGGTGTGGGACAGGGGGCATGGTGGGAGTAGTAGTACAGGCCTCCCTCCCACATACAGCCCTCCATGGCAAGATGGCTACCTACCTGTAAGTTTGTTTGTTGGGGATGTAATGGTGACACATGCTTCTGGGTGGGGTGGTGGAGTGCCCCATCCTGCTGAGGTGTGGGACAGGGGGCATGGTGGGAGTAGTAGTACAGGCCTCCACCCCAAACAGCCCTCCATGGCAAGATGTCTACCTACCTGTAAATTTGTTTGTTGGGGATGTAATGGCTGACACATGCTTCTGGGTGGGGTGGGGGAGTGCCCCATCCTGCTGAGGTGTGGGACAGGGGCATGGTGGGAGTAGTAGTACAGGCCTCCCTCCCACATACAGCCCTCCATGGCAAGATGGCTACCTACCTGTAAGTTTGTTTGTTGGGGATGTAATGGCTGACACATGCTTCTGGGTGGGGTGGGGGAGTGCCCCATCCTGCTGAGGTATGGGACAGGGGCATGGTGGGAGTAGTAGTACATGCCTCCACCCCAAACAGCCCTCCATGGCAAGATGGCTACCTACCTGTAAGTTTGTTTGTTGGGGATGTAATGGTGACACATGCTTCTGGGTGGGGTGGGGGAGTGCCCCATCCTGCTGAGGTGTGGGACAGGGGGCATGGTGGGAGTAGTAGTACAGGCCTCCCTCCCACATACAGCCCTCCATGACAAAATGGCTACCTACCTGTAAGTTTGTTTGTTGGGGATGTAATGGTGACACATGCTTCTGGGTGGGGTGGGGGAGTGCTCCATCCTGCTGAGGTGTGGGACAGGGGGCATGGTGGGAGTAGTAGTACAGGCCTCCCTCCCACATACAGCCCTCCATGGCAAGATGGCTACCTACCTGTAAGTTTGTTTGTTGGGGATGTAATGGCTGACACATGCTTCTGGGTGGGGGAGTGCTCCATCCTGCTGAGGTGTGGGACAGGGGGCATGGTGGGAGTAGTAGTACAGGCCTCCCTCCCACATACAGCCCTCCATGGCAAGATGGCTACCTACCTGTAAGTTTGTTTGTTGGGGATGTAATGGTGACACATGCTTCTGGGTGGGGGAGTGCTCCATCCTGCTGAGGTGTGGGACAAGGGGGCATGGTGGGAGTTGCAGTGCAGGCTGCCTGTGCACATGCACACATGGTAATGTTGCTAGGTACATTGGTGGTGTTTGGGAGGGGGTGGATGTTGGATCTGTGAGACATGTTTTAGTGAGTGTGTCGTGCAGATGAATGGAATTGTTCCTAGGAGGTGTATCTTTGTAGTTGTGCAAGGCAGTACATAGCAGTGTGGTGGTAGTCATTTGTTTGTACTTACCAGCCTCCACTCCCCCGGGTACTCCTGTGAGACTCTCTGGATGCAGTATGGCAAGCACCTTCTCCTCCCATGGGGTGAATGGTTTTGGTGGTATGGGAGTGCCACCGCCAGTCCTGTCAGCCAGCTCACGGTTCTTGGTCCTCCTCTCTTTGACAACCCTCTTCAAGTCATGCCACCGCTTCATGATTTCCTTTCTGGATCTTGGGATGGTCCCTACTGCATTGACCTTCTGGACTATCCTTGCCCACATTTGAGTCCTTGTGGCTAATGGTGTCTGTTGGACCAGGCTACCAAACAGTTGTGGTTCCACTCTGACTATCTCATCTACCATTACCTTCCACTCACTCTCTGTGAATTTGGGCATTTTATGTGTTGACATGGTGTGTGATGTGCAGAGGTGTTGTAGGTGCAGGGGTGTAAGTGGTGGTGGTGGTGATGTGTATGGTGTGTGAAGTGCAAAGGGGTTAGGTGTGCAGGTGTGGAAGTGGTGGTGGTGGTGTGTGTGGTGTGAGTGGTGATGGTGTGTAGCTTTGCCTATCCTTTGTTCTCAGGGGTTGGGCCCTTTAGTTGTGGGTTAGTGCAGAGGATTGTGGTCAAGGAAGGGGCTGGTTTTATGCTCTGCTATGTGGGTGTGTCCACTTGTGGGAGTGCTCTCAGGTGTGTTGTGTGGGTTGTCCTTGTAAATTTTTTGGGTGTGCAATGTTGTGTCATTGGGGTGTGTTTTCAGTTTTTGGGGGCATGGCTACTTTGGTGTGGGCACTGTGTGGCCTTATTGTGGGATTTTGGATTCGTCCGCCAAAATTGTCACGGAGCGTCCACGGCGGTGGCTTTGCTGCAGCTCTTCCGCATGCTCTCCCATTCATCACTGTTAGCGATCGCGGCGGTCGGAAACAGCGGAACGTGCCGCGGGACCAGCGGGGATATCCTAATTTGCCGTGCAGTGTCTCCGCTATCCTTGCGGCGGGTTGGTGTTTTTCCGCAGCGGATCCGTCTGCCGCGGACGTGTTTTGGCCATCTCCGCACGCTACGGGCGATTTTTGTTCCCCCGTACCGCCGCGGTCGGTGTTTTTGGCGGTTGATCATAATATGGCCGCCGGTTTCTCACGGTGCCGGCGGGCGGTTGTTTTCCGCTTCCATGGCGGTCGGGGTGATTTTCCGACCGCCATCCTAATGAGCCCCTTAGTATTACTATTTAAATAAATTGTAACTATTTAATAATAATATTAATACCTGAGTATTCATAATTTAAAAAAAATATATTTTTATTTATTAATTAATATTTTTTATAATAATAAACAAACATTATCAACAAGTAAAACAAACACTTACCATGCAATACTTACCAACGCGTTGTAATAGCATGCGTTGTAATTGTATATGCGTTGTAATAGAATGCGTTGTAAAAGCATGCAATGTAATGGTGTCTGCGTTGTAATAGTTGCGTTGTAAAGGCATTGCATTGTAATACCTGCGTTGTAAAGGATGTGTCCCGAGGGAAATGTGTTTTTTTTACAAAGTTTGAGGTTTGCAGGGGATTCTGGGTAACAGAGACCTGGTGAGAGCAACACAAGTCACCCCCTCCTGGATTCCCCTGGGTGTCTAGTTTTCAAAAATGTATAGGTTTCTCTAGGTGCCGGCAGAGCTAGAGTTCAAAATCTACAGCTAGGCACTTTGCAAACAAAGTGTCAGTTTTCACTGTAAAAATGTGCTGTGTCCACGTTGCATTTTGGGCGTTTCCTGTTGCGGGCACTAGGTCTACCCGCACAAGTGAGGTACCATTATTAGCAGAAGACTTTGGGGAATGTGGGGTGGGTGGAATTGTGTGGACCGACGCAGATTCCAGAACTTTTCATCACAGAGATGTGAGGAAAATGTTTTTTTTTTTTTTACAAAGTTTGAGGTTTGCAAGGGATTCTGGGTAACAGAACCTGATGAGAGCCACACGTCACCCCTTCCTGGATTCCTCTGGGTGTCTAGTTTTCAAAAATGTATAGGTTTTCTATGTTTCCTTAGGTGCCGGCAGAGTTACGGTTCAAAATCCACAGTTAGGCACTTTGCGAAAAAAGGGTCAGTTTTCACAGTAAAAATGTGGTGTGTCTACGTTGCTTTCTGGGCCGTTTCCTGTCTTGGGCACTAGGCCTACTCACACAAGTGAAGTACCATTTTTATCGGAAGACTTTGAGGAATGCGGCGTGCATGGAATTTTGTGGACCCACGAAGATTCCAGAACTTTCCATCACAGAAATGTGAGAAAAATATGTTTTTTTTACAAAGTTTGAGGTTTGCAAGGGATTATGGGTAACAGAACCTGGTGGGAGCCACACAAGTCACCCCCTCCTGGATTCCCCTGGGTGTCTAGTTTTCAAACATGTATAGGTTTGCTGGGTTTCCCTAGGTGCCTGCAGAGCTAGGGTTCAAAATCCAAAGCCAGGCACTTTGCGAAAAAATTGTCAGTTTTCAACGTAAAAATGTGGTGTGTCTACGTTGTGTTTTGGGCCATTTCCTGTTGCAGGCACTAAGCCTACCCACACAAGTGAGGTACCATTTTTATCATAAGACTTTGGGGAACACGGGGTGGGTGGAATTTTGTGGATCCACCAGGATTCTAGAACTTTCCATCACAGGAATGTGAGGAAAATGTTTTCTTTTACAAAGTTTGAGGTTTGCGGGGTATTCTGGGTAATATAACCTGGTGAGAGCAACACAAGTCACCCCTCTGGATTTCCCTGGGTGTCTAGATTTCAAAAATGTATAGGTTTGCTAGGTTTCCTTAGGTTTCGGCAGAGCTAGGGTTCAAAATCTACAGCTAGGCACTTTGCAAAAAAAGGGTCAGTTTTCACTGTAAAAATGTGGTTTGTCCACGTTGCGTTTTGGGCCGTTTCCTGTCGCGGGCACTAGGCCTACCCTCACAAGTGAGGTACCATTTTTGTCGGAAGTCTTTGGGGAAGTGCGGAGTGGGTCGAATCTTGTGGACCGACGCAGATTCCAGAACTTTCCATCACAGAGATGTGAGGAAAATGGTTTTTTTTTTTACAAAGATTGAGGTTTGCAAGGGATTCTGGGTAACAGAACCTGCTGAGAGCCACACGTCACCCCTTCCTGGATTCCTCTGGGTGTCTAGTTTTCAAAAATGTATAGGTTTTCTATGTTTCCTTAGGTGCCGGCAGAGTTACGGTTCAAAATCCACAGTTAGGCACTTTGCGAAAAAAGGGTCCGTTTTCATGGTAAAAATGTGGTGTGTCTACGTTGCTTTTTGGGCCGTTTCCTGTCTTGGGCACTAGGCCTACTCACACAAGTGAGGTACCATTTTTATCGGAAGACTTTGAGGAATGCGGCGTGCATGGAATTTTGTGGACCCACGAAGATTCCAGAACTTTCCATCACAGAAATGTGAGGAAAATATGTTTTTTTTACAAAGTTTGAGGTTTGCAAGGGATTATGGGTAACAGAACCTGGTGGGAGCCACACAAGTCACCCCCTCCTGGATTCCCCTGGGTGTCTAGTTTTCAAACATGTATAGGTTTGCTGGGTTTCCCTAGGTGCCTGCAGAGCTAGGGTTCAAAATCCAAAGCTAGGCACTTTGCGAAAAAATTGTCAGTTTTCAACGTAAAAATGTGGTGTGTCTACGTTGCGTTTTGGGCCATTTCCTGTTGCAGGCACTAAGCCTACCCACACAAGTGAGGTACCATTTTTATCATAAGACTTTGGGGAACACGGGGTGGGTGGAATTTTGTGGATCCACCAGGATTCTAGAACTTTCCATCACAGGAATGTGAGGAAAATGTTTTCTTTTACAAAGTTTGAGGTTTGCGGGGTATTCTGGGTAATATAACCTGATGAGAGCAACACAAGTCACCCCCTCTGGATTTCCTGGGTGTCTAGTTTTCAAAAATGTATAGGTTTGCTAGGTTTCCTTAGGTTTCGGCAGAGCTAGGGTTCAAAATCTACAGCTAGGCACTTTGCAAAAAAAGGGTCAGTTTTCACTGTAAAAATGTGGTTTGTCCACGTTGCGTTTTGGGCCGTTTCCTGTCGCGGGCACTAGGCCTACCCTCACAAGTGAGGTACCATTTTTGTCGGAAGTCTTTGGGGAAGTGCGGGGTGGGTCGAATCTTGTGGACCGACGCAGATTCCAGAACTTTCCATCACAGAGATGTGAGGAAAATGATTTTTTTTGTTTACAAAGTTTGAGGTTTGCAAGGGATTCTGGGTAACAGAACCTGATGAGAGCCACACGTCACCCCTTCCTGGATTCCTCTGGGTGTCTAGTTTTCAAAAATGTATAGCTTTTCTATGTTTCCTTAGGTGCCGGCAGAGTTACGGTTCAAAATCCACAGTTAGGCACTTTGCGAAAAAAGGGTCAGTGTTCACGGTAAAAATGTGGTGTGTCTACGTTGCTTTCTGGGCCGTTTCCTGTCTTGGGCACTAGGCCTACTCACACAAGTGAGGTACCATTTTTATCGGAAGACTTTGAGGAATGCGGCGTGCATGGAATTTTGTGGACCCACGAAGATTCCAAAACTTTCCATCACAGAAATGTGAGGAAAATATGTTTTTTACAAAGTTTGAGGTTTGCAAGGGATTATGGGTAACAGAACCTGGTGGGAGCCACACAAGTCACCCCCTCCTGGATTCCCTGGGTGTCTAGTTTTCAAACATGTATAGGTTTGCTGGGTTTCCCTAGGTGCCTGCAGAGCTAGGGTTCAAAATCCAAAGCTAGGCACTTTGCAAAAAAATTGTCAGTTTTCAACGTAAAAATGTGGTGTGTCTACGTTGCGTTTTGGGCCAGTTCCTGTTGCAGGCACTAAGCCTACCCACACAAGTGAGGTACCATTTTTATCATAAGACTTTGGGGAACACGGGGTGGGTGGAATTTTGTGGATCCACCAGGATTCTAGAACTTTCCATCACAGGAATGTGAGGAAAATGTTTTCTTTTTACAAAGTTTGAGGTTTGCGGGGTATTCTGGGTAATATAACCTGGTGAGAGCAACACAAGTCACCCCCCTCTGGATTTCCCTGGGTGTCTAGTTTTCAAAAATGTATAGGTTTGCTAGGTTTCCTTAGGTTTTGGCAGAGCTAGGGTTCAAAATCTACAGCTAGGCACTTTGCAAAAAAAGGGTCAGTTTTCACTGTAAAAATGTGGTTTGTCCACGTTGCGTTTTGGGCCGTTTCCTGTCGCAGGCACTAGGCTTACCCTCACAAGTGAGGTACCATTTTTGTCGGAAGTCTTTGGGGAAGTGCGGGGTGGGTCGAATCTTGTGGACCGACGCAGATTCCAGAACTTTCCATCACAGAGATGTGAGGAAAATGTTTTTTTTTGTTTACAAAGTTTGAGGTTTGCAAGGGATTCTGGGTAACAGAACCTGATGAGAGCCACACGTCACCCCTTCCTGGATTCCTCTGGGTGTCTAGTTTTCAAAAATGTATAGGTTTTCTATGTTTCCTTAGGTGCCGGCAGAGTTACGGTTCAAAATCCACAGTTAGGCACATTGCGAAAAAAGGGTCAGTGTTCACGGTAAAAATGTGGTGTGTCTACGTTGCTTTCTGGGCCGTTTCCTGTCTTGGGCACTAGGCCTACTCACACAAGTGAGGTACCATTTTTATCGGAAGACTTTGAGGAATGCGGCGTGCATGGAATTTTGTGGACCCACGAAGATTCCAAAACTTTCCATCACAGAAATGTGAGGAAAATATGTTTTTTTTACAAAGTTTGAGGTTTGGAAGGGATTATGGGTAACAGAACCTGGTGGGAGCCACACAAGTCACCCCCTCCTGGATTCCCCTGGGTGTCTAGTTTTCAAACATGTATAGGTTTGCTGGGTTTCCCTAGGTGCCTGCAGAGCTAGGGTTCAAAATCCAAAGCTAGGCACTTTGCGAAAAAATTGTCAGTTTTCAACGTAAAAATGTGGTGTGTCTACGTTGCGTTTTGGGCCATTTCCTGTTGCAGGCACTAAGCCTACCCACACAAGTGAGGTACCATTTTTATCATAAGACTTTGGGGAACACGGGGTGGGTGGAATTTTGTGGATCCACCAGGATTCTAGAACTTTCCATCACAGGAATGTGAGGAAAATGTTTTCTTTTTACAAAGTTTGAGGTTTGCGGGGTATTCTGGGTAATATAACCTGATGAGAGCAACACAAGTCACCCCCCTCTGGATTTCCCTGGGTGTCTAGTTTTCAAAAATGTATAGGTTTGCTAGGTTTCCTTAGGTTTCGGCAGAGCTAGGGTTCAAAATCTACAGCTAGGCACTTTGCAAAAAAAGGGTCAGTTTTCACTGTAAAAATGTGGTTTGTCCACGTTGCGTTTTGGGCCGTTTCCTGTCGCGGGCACTAGGCCTACCCTCACAAGTGAGGCACCATTTTTGTCGGAAGTCTTTGGGGAAGTGCGGGGTGGGTCGAATCTTCTGGACCCACGCAGATTCCAGAACTTTCCATCACAGAAATGTGAGGAAAATTTGTTTTTTTTTTACAAAGTTTGAGGGTTGCAAGGGATTCTGAGTAACATAACCTGGTGAGAGCCACACAGGTCACCCTCTCCTGGATTCCTCTGGGTGTCTAGTTTTCAAAAATGTATGTGTTTGCTAGGTTTCCCTAGGTGCCGGCAGAGCTACGGTTCAAAATCCACAGCTAGGCACTTTGCGAAAAAGGTCAGTTTTCACTGTAAAAATGTGGTGTGTCTACGTTGCGTTTTGGGTCGTTTCCTGTCGCCGGCACTAGGCCTACCCACACAAGTGAGGTACCAGTTTTATTGGAAGACTTAGGGAAACTCAGAATTGTAGAGCAACTGTTATTACCTATTGACGTTCTATGCATTTCTGCCTTCCTAATGTAAGACAATGTGTAAAAAGAAGTCACTTTGAAAAATGTCCTACAATTCACAGACTAGAATGGGTAACCACAATTTCGGAGACGTGAAAATAGCTACTGTTTCTAAACTCTATATTTTGTTCCCATTTTGGAAATACATAGGTATCTTTGATACCTATTTTTCACTCTTTATATTTTACCAAAATAATTGCTATATGCCCAGTACACAATGAAAAACTACTGCAAGACGCTGCTCAGTTATTGGCTCTGGATTCCTCGGGTTCTTGGTGAACCTACAAGTCCTATATATTCCCACAACCATAAAGGTCCAGCTAATGTAACGGTATATTGCTTTCAAACATCTGTCATACTTAGAAGAAGTTACAGGTGAAAACGTTGGCACAAATGGCTGTTTTTTTCAAGTCATTTTCATTTTTTTAAATGTTTAACTGGTAGTTTCTATAAACAAACCTTGAAGGATCTACACAAATGACCCCTTGCTGAATTCACAATGTTGTCTACTTTTCAGAAATGTATAGCTTTCCGCGATCCATTATTGTTTTCAGACCTATTTCTACCACTAACTGGAAAGGCGGTTGAAAGCACAAAAAGTAGCAAAAATAGGCTATGTCCCAGTAAAATGCCAAAACAGTGTAAACATTTTTGGTTCTCTGACAAAAGTCTGCTTGTCCCTGAAAGCTGGGAAGATGATGATTTCAGCACCACAAACCCTTTGTTGATACCATTTGCAGGGGAAAAACAAGGCGCTTTCTTCTGCAGCACTTTTTTCCCCAAAAAACAAAATGTAGCTGTATTTTGGCTAGTTTCTGGGTCCCCTTCAGGGGAATCCACAAACCCTGGGTACCTTTAAAATCCCCATGATGTTGGAAGAAAAGGGCGCAAATTTGGCCTGGATACCATATGTGGACAAAAAGTTACAGGGGCCTAAGCGCAAACGACCCCAAAAGGCAAAAAAGGCTTAGCACAGGGGCGGGGGGGGGGCAGGGGGGGGAGGCCTTGCAGGGAAAGGGTTAAGCTCATGTCGAAAGTAAGAAGAGCACTCTCTATCTTAGGTCCTGTTCTCTGGAACTCTCTGCCATAAAGCATGTGGTGGGCTTCTCCCTTTAGAATAACTCTAAAAACCTACCTGTTTTAAGTCAATGGTATAATGCCTGCGACAATAGACCACTGGGCATCTTGCTCAATATATGTGGCAGGTTGTTGGTGGTAATGAAAAGGGTGAGCCGGATGGGATCAGGTGTTCAGTAATTGGTAAGGTTTGCCCAAAAAATTGGGACTTTCCTTGAAGTGGTATGAGTCAGTTTGATTTCCCCTAAAAATGTTCCTAGCTGCCAGGAATCAATGTAAATGCCAACACTTGCATAACATGGGTAATGTATCTTCCAACTGCCCAGCAGTCAGGAAGCATAGCCTGAGACATTGAGATCAGCATAGACGTATGAGGGGTAGTTTGATATTTCTCTAAAATATTCCTACAGACCTCTAAGACCAGAGTTAGTTGATGAACAAGGCAGACAAAGGCTTTGGTATCCCAGGGCAACATGAGCTGCAGTGTCCAGCAGACTAAGTCAACCCACTTTGCTGGCTCCAGGATGCTTTCAGAGAGGTTAAATAAAGAATTTTCTAGGACAAGAAAATATAATGGTTTGGCTGCTATTGTTTTGTATCAGAGGCCTCATGCTGGAGGTGAGAGCAAAGTTAATATGGATGGTTTAGGAGAGGGGAACATTGGAAAGGGATCAGCCAGAAAAGATTTAATTTAAAGTTAACTTGTGGAGATATAAATATACACTGGTTTCGTAAGGCCAGAAAAGAACTGGGCTAAGACTGCACAAAATGAGAACTACCCAATCTTTGCCATGCTGCTGTCCTAGCTGAAACAATGCACGTGTCCTTTCACCACATTGTCGGAAATGTAAGTTCCTACAAATTATTAAACTAACTGTTGTTCTGGGAGACAATTCTAGAAGGGCAGAGAGATGCCTCCTTATGTAAACTAGATGGATTAAGGACCTCTGAGATCTAAAAAATGCACTGAGCTTGCATGGAGGGGTGAAAACAGAAGGGTAACACAAACTGGCCTATTCCTTCCTGTCTATCAGGACAGAAACCCACTGTGTGCTTCTTCTGTCACCCTCATATGTGCTGGGTACCATTCTGGGTAGAGTCTGAGCCGTGACTTGATGTTTGCCTGCTCGGTGCTTGCCGGATTTGGAAGCCTTCAGGACCAGGAGAGGTGCTAGTGGTGTGAATCCTTGCGCAACATTTTGTCTACCTTCAGCCCTGTATTAGTAGGTGAAATCTAATACGTTTAAAGATTGTACAGTTTCTGTTCAGTTTGCCAAACTTAATTGCTCCTCCCCACATTTCCTTGCTCGTGAGACGTGTTTGTACAGAAGTTGGCACTTTCCATGCTATATAAAGGTGCATGGCTACTGCTCGTGTCACTAAATCCATCTTTGCCTAATTGGCATCATGGTAGTACTTGGCAGCACCTCTGCTTAACACGTTACTGGACCTTCTGTGATTACCTCTCTTTTTTGGGTACACTCACACCAAAGCACACACACCCCGGGGGTGTTCTTGCTAGACTGGTGCTGTTTAGCTGCCTATATTTTTTTGTCCTACTGACCCACCAGCACTCAGCTGGACTACCTGAACTACGTATTACACAGACCACCCAGGTAGAGCCCTGCCTCTAGCTTAATTTAAACCATGAAGCATAAAATGTGGTTTGTCCACGTTGCGTTTTGGGCCGTTTCCTGTCGCGGGCACTAGGCCTACCCTCACAAGTGAGGTACCATTTTTGACGGAAGTCTTTGGGGAAGTGCGGGGTGGGTCGAATCTTGTGGACCCACGCAGATTCCAGAACTTTCCATCACAGAAATGTGAGGAAAATTTGTTTTTTTACAAAGTTTGAGGGTTGCAAGGGATTCTGGGTAACATAACCTGGTGAGAGCCACACAGGTCACCCTCTCCTGGATTCCTCTGGGTGTCTAGTTTTCAAAAATGTATGTGTTTGCTAGGTTTCCCTAGGTGCCGGCAGAGCTACGGTTCAAAATCCACAGCTAGGCACTTTGCGAAAAAGGTCAGTTTTCACTGTAAAAATGTGGTGTGTCTACGTTGCGTTTTGGGTCGTTTCCTGTCGCCGGCACTAGGCCTACCCTCACAAGTGAGGTACCAGTTTTATTGGAAGACTTAGGGAAACTCAGAATTGTAGAGCAACTGTTATTACCTATTGACGTTCTATGCATTTCTGCCTTCCTAATGTAAGACAATGTGTAAAAAGAAGTCATTTTGAAAAATGTCCTACAATTCACAGACTAGAATGGGTAACCACAATTTCGGAGACGTGAAAATAGCTACTGTTTCTAAACTCTATATTTTGTTCCCATTTTGGAAATACATAGGTATCTTTGATACCTATTTTTCAATCTTTATATTTTACCAAAATAATTGCTATATGCCCAGTACACAATGAAAAACCACTGCAAGACGCTGCTCAGTTATTGGCTCTGGATTCCTCGGGTTCTTGGTGAACCTACAAGTCCTATATATTCCCACAACCATAAAGGTCCAGCTAATGTAACGGTATATTGCTTTCAAACATCTGTCATACTTAGAAGAAGTTACAGGTGAAAACGTTGGCACAAATGGCTGTTTTTTTCAAGTCATTTTCATTTTTTAAATTTTTAACTGGTAGTTTCTATAAACAAACCTTGAAGGATCTACACAAATGCCCCCTTGCTGAATTCACAATGTTGTCTACTTTTCAGAAATGTATAGCTTTCCGCGATCCATTATTGTTTTCAGACCCATTTCTACCACTAACTGGAAAGGCGGTTGAAAGCACAAAAAGTAGCAAAAATAGGCTATGTCCCAGTAAAATGCCAAAACTGTGTAAACATTTTTGGTTTTCTGACAAAAGTCTGCTTGTCCCTGAAAGCTGGGAAGATGATGATTTCAGCACCACAAACCCTTTGTTGATACCATTTGCAGGGGAAAAACCAGGCGCTTTCTTCTGCAGCACTTTTTTCCCCAAAAAACAAAATGTAGCTGTATTTTGGCTAGTTTCTGGGTCCCCTTCAGGGGAATCCACAAACCCTGGGTACCTTTAAAATCCCCATGATGTTGGAAGAAAAGGGCGCAAATTTGTCCTGGATACCATATGTGGACAAAATGTTACAGGGGCGTAAGCGCAAACGACCCCAAAAGGCAAAAAAGCTTAGCACAGGGGGGGGGGGGACGGGGGGGAAGGCCTTGCAGGGAAAGGGTTAAGCTCATGTCGAAAGTAAGCAGAGCACTCTCTATCTTAGGTCCTGTTCTCTGGAACTCTCTGCCATAAAGCATGTGGTGGGCTTCTCCCTTTAGAATAACTCTAAAAACCTACCTGTTTTAAGTCAATGGTATAATGCCTGCGACAATAGACCACTGGACATCTTGCTCAATATTTGTGGCAGGTTGTTGGTGGTAATGAAAAGGGTGAGCCGGATGGGATCAGGTGTTCAGTAATTGGTAAGGTTTGCCCAAAAAATTGGGACTTTCCTTGAAGTGGTATGAGTCAGTTTGATTTCCCCTAAAAATGTTCCTAGCTGCCAGGAATCAATGTAAATGCCAACACTTGCATAACATGGGTAATGTATCTTCCAACTGCCCAGCAGTCAGGAAGCATAGCCTGAGACATTGAGATCAGCATAGACGTATGAGGGGTAGTTTGATATTTCTCTAAAATATTCCTACAGACCTCTAAGACCAGAGTTAGTTGATGAACAAGGCAGACAAAGGCTTTGGTATCCCAGGGCAACATGAGCTGCAGTGTCCAGCAGACTAAGTCAACACACTTTGCTGGCTCCAGGATGCTTTCAGAGAGGTTAAATAAAGAATTTTCTAGGACAAGAAAATATAATGGTTTGGCTGCTATTGTTTTGTATCAGAGGCCTCATGCTGGAGGTGAGAGCAAAGTTAATATGGATGGTTTAGGAGAGGGGAACATTGGAAAGGGATCAGCCAGAAAAGATTTAATTTAAAGTTAACTTGTGGAGATATAAATATACACTGGTTTCGTAAGGCCAGAAAAGAACTGGGCTAAGACTGCACAAAATGAGAACTACCCAATCTTTGCCATGCTGCTGTCCTAGCTGAAACAATGCACGTGTCCTTTCACCACATTGTCGGAAATGTAAGTTCCTACAAATTATTAAAATTAACTGTTGTTCTGGGAGACAATTCTAGAAGGGCAGAGAGATGCCTCCTTATGTAAACTAGATGGATTAAGGACCTCTGAGATCTAAGAAATGCACTGAGCTTGCATGGAGGGGTGAAAACAGAAGGGTAACACAAACTGGCCTATTCCTTCCTGTCTATCAGGACAGAAACCCACTGTGTGCTTCTTCTGTCACCCTCATATGTGCTGGGTACCATTCTGGGTAGAGTCTGAGCCGTGACTTGATGTTTGCCTGCTCGGTGCTTGCCGGATTTGGAAGCCTTCAGGACCAGGAGAGGTGCTAGTGGTGTGAATCCTTGCGCAACATTTTGTCTACCTTCAGCCCTGTATTAGTAGGTGAAATCTAATACGTTTAAAGATTGTACAGTTTCTGTTCAGTTTGCCAAACTTAATTGCTCCTCCCCACATTTCCTTGCTCGTGAGACGTGTTTGTACAGAAGTTGGCACTTTCCATGCTTTATAAAGGTGCATGGCTACTGCTCGTGTCACTAAATCCATCTTTGCCTAATTGGCATCATGGTAGTACTTGGCAGCACCTCTGCTTAACACGTTACTGGACCTTCTGTGATTACCTCTCTTTTTGGGTACACTCACACCAAAGCACACACACCCCGGGGTGTTCTTGCTAGACTGGTGCTGTTTAGCTGCCTATATTTTTTTGTCCTACTGACCCACCAGCACTCAGCTGGACTACCTGAACTACGTATTACACAGACCACCCAGGTAGAGCCCTGCCTCTAGCTTAATTTAAACCATGAAGCATAAAATGTGGTTTGTCCACGTTGCGTTTTGGGCCGTTTCCTGTCACGGGCACTAGGCCTACCCTCACAAGTGAGGTACCATTTTTGACGGAAGTCTTTGGGGAAGTGCGGGGTGGGTCGAATCTTGTGGACCCACGCAGATTCCAGAACTTTCCATCACAGAAATGTGAGGAAAATTTGTTTTTTTTTTACAAAGTTTGAGGGTTGCAAGGGATTCTGGGTAACATAACCTGGTGAGAGCCACACAGGTCACCCTCTCCTGGATTCCTCTGGGTGTCTAGTTTTCAAAAATGTATGTGTTTGCTAGGTTTCCCTAGGTGCCGGCAGAGCTACGGTTCAAAATCCACAGCTAGGCACTTTGCGAAAAAAGGTCAGTTTTCACTGTAAAAATGTGGTGTGTCTACGTTGCGTTTTGGGTCGTTTCCTGTCGCCGGCACTAGGCCTACCCACACAAGTGAGGTACCAGTTTTATTGGAAGACTTAGGGAAACTCAGAATTGTAGAGCAACTGTTATTACCTATTGACGTTCTATGCATTTCTGCCTTCCTAATGTAAGACAATGTGTAAAAAAGAAGTCATTTTGAAAAATGTCCTACAATTCACAGACTAGAATGGGTAACCACAATTTCGGAGACGTGAAAATAGCTACTGTTTCTAAACTCTATATTTTGTTCCCATTTTGGAAATACATAGGTATCTTTGATACCTATTTTTCAATCTTTATATTTTACTAAAATAATTGCTATATGCCCAGTACACAATGAAAAACCACTGCAAGACGCTGCTCAGTTATTGGCTCTGGATTCCTCGGGTTCTTGGTGAACCTACAAGTCCTATATATTCCCACAACCATAAAGGTCCAGCTAATGTAACGGTATATTGCTTTCAAACATCTGTCATACTTAGAAGAAGTTACAGGTGAAAACGTTGGCACAAATGGCTGTTTTTTCAAGTCATTTTCATTTTTTTAAATTTTTAACTGGTAGTTTCTATAAACAAACCTTGAAGGATCTATACAAATGCCCCCTTGCTGAATTCACAATGTTGTCTACTTTTCAGAAATGTATAGCTTTCCACGATCCATTATTGTTTTCAGACCCATTTCTACCACTAACTGGAAAGGCGGTTCAAAGCACAAAAAGTAGCAAAAATAGGCTATGTCCCAGTAAAATGCCAAAATTGTGTAAACATTTTTGGTTTTCTGACAAAAGTCTGCTTGTCCCTGAAAGCTGGGAAGATGATGATTTCAGCACCACAAACCCTTTGTTGATACCATTTGCAGGGGAAAAACCAGGCGCTTTCTTCTGCAGCACTTTTTTCCCCAAAAAACAAAATGTAGCTGTATTTTGGCTAGTTTCTGGGTCCCCTTCAGGGGAATCCACAAACCCTGGGTACCTTTAAAATCCCCATGATGTTGGAAGAAAAGGGCGCAAATTTGGCCTGGATACCATATGTGGACAAAATGTTACAGGGGCGTAAGCGCAAACGACCCCAAAAGGCAAAAAAGGCTTAGCACAGGGGGGGGTGGGCGGGGGGGGAGGGCCTTGCAGGGAAAGGGTTAAGCTCATGTCGAAAGTAAGCAGAGCACTCTCTATCTTAGGTCCTGTTCTCTGGAACTCTCTGCCATAAAGCATGTGGTGGGCTTCTCCCTTTAGAATAACTCTAAAAACCTACCTGTTTTAAGTCAATGGTATAATGCCTGCGACAATAGACCACTGGGCATCTTGCTCAATATTTGTGGCAGGTTGTTGGTGGTAATGAAAAGGGTGAGCCGGATGGGATCAGGTGTTCAGTAATTGGTAAGGTTTGCCCAAAAAATTGGGACTTTCCTTGAAGTGGTATGAGTCAGTTTGATTTCCCTAAAAATGTTCCTAGCTGCCAGGAATCAATGTAAATGCCAACACTTGCATAACATGGGTAATGTATCTTCCAACTGCCCAGCAGTCAGGAAGCATAGCCTGAGACATTGAGATCAGCATAGACGTATGAGGGGTAGTTTGATATTTCTCTAAAATATTCCTACAGACCTCTAAGACCAGAGTTAGTTGATGAACAAGGCAGACAAAGGCTTTGGTATCCCAGGGCAACATGAGCTGCAGTGTCCAGCAGACTAAGTCAACACACTTTGCTGGCTCCAGGATGCTTTCAGAGAGGTTAAATAAAGAATTTTCTAGGACAAGAAAATATAATGGTTTGGCTGCTATTGTTTTGTATCAGAGGCCTCATGCTGGAGGTGAGAGCAAAGTTAATATGGATGGTTTAGGAGAGGGGAACATTGGAAAGGGATCAGCCAGAAAAGATTTAATTTAAAGTTAACTTGTGGAGATATAAATATACACTGGTTTCGTAAGGCCAGAAAAGAACTGGGCTAAGACTGCACAAAATGAGAACTACCCAATCTTTGCCATGCTGCTGTCCTAGCTGAAACAATGCACGTGTCCTTTCACCACATTGTCGGAAATGTAAGTTCCTACAAATTATTAAACTAACTGTTGTTCTGGGAGACAATTCTAGAAGGGCAGAGAGATGCCTCCTTATGTAAACTAGATGGATTAAGGACCTCTGAGATCTAAGAAATGCACTGAGCTTGCATGGAGGGGTGAAAACAGAAGGGTAACACAAACTGGCCTATTCCTTCCTGTCTGTCAGGACAGAAACCCACTGTGTGCTTCTTCTGTCACCCTCATATGTGCTGGGTACCATTCTGGGTAGAGTCTGAGCCGTGACTTGATGTTTGCCTGCTCGGTGCTTGCCGGATTTGGAAGCCTTCAGGACCAGGAGAGGTGCTAGTGGTGTGAATCCTTGCGCAACATTTTGTCTACCTTCAGCCCTGTATTAGTAGGTGAAATCTAATACGTTTAAAGATTGTACAGTTTCTGTTCAGTTTGCCAAACTTAATTGCTCCTCCCCACATTTCCTTGCTCGTGAGACGTGTTTGTACAGAAGTTGGCACTTTCCATGCTTTATAAAGGTGCATGGCTACTGCTCGTGTCACTAAATCCATCTTTGCCTAATTGGCATCATGGTAGTACTTGGCAGCACCTCTGCTTAACACGTTACTGGACCTTCTGTGATTACCTCTCTTTTTGGGTACACTCACACCAAAGCACACACACCCCGGGGTGTTCTTGCTAGACTGGTGCTGTTTAGCTGCCTATATTTTTTTGTCCTACTGACCCACCAGCACTCAGCTGGACTACCTGAACTACGTATTACACAGACCACCCAGGTAGAGCCCTGCCTCTAGCTTAATTTAAACCATGAAGCATAAAATGTGGTTTGTCCACGTTGCGTTTTGGGCCGTTTCCTGTCACGGGCACTAGGCCTACCCTCACAAGTGAGGTACCATTTTTGACGGAAGTCTTTGGGGAAGTGCGGGGTGGGTCGAATCTTGTGGACCCACGCAGATTCCAGAACTTTCCATCACAGAAATGTGAGGAAAATTTGTTTTTTTTTACAAAGTTTGAGGGTTGCAAGGGATTCTGGGTAACATAACCTGGTGAGAGCCACACAGGTCACCCTCTCCTGGATTCCTCTGGGTGTCTAGTTTTCAAAAATGTATGTGTTTGCTAGGTTTCCCTAGGTGCCGGCAGAGCTACGGTTCAAAATCCACAGCTAGGCACTTTGCGAAAAAAGGTCAGTTTTCACTGTAAAAATGTGGTGTGTCTACGTTGCGTTTTGGGTCGTTTCCTGTCGCCGGCACTAGGCCTACCCACACAAGTGAGGTACCAGTTTTATTGGAAGACTTAGGGAAACTCAGAATTGTAGAGCAACTGTTATTACCTATTGACGTTCTATGCATTTCTGCCTTCCTAATGTAAGACAATGTGTAAAAAGAAGTCATTTTGAAAAATGTCCTACAATTCACAGACTAGAATGGGTAACCACAATTTCGGAGACGTGAAAATAGCTACTGTTTCTAAACTCTATATTTTGTTCCCATTTTGGAAATACATAGGTATCTTTGATACCTATTTTTCAATCTTTATATTTTACTAAAATAATTGCTATATGCCCAGTACACAATGAAAAACCACTGCAAGACGCTGCTCAGTTATTGGCTCTGGATTCCTCGGGTTCTTGGTGAACCTACAAGTCCTATATATTCCCACAACCATAAAGGTCCAGCTAATGTAACGGTATATTGCTTTCAAACATCTGTCATACTTAGAAGAAGTTACAGGTGAAAACGTTGGCACAAATGGCTGTTTTTTTCAAGTCATTTTCATTTTTTTAATTTTTAACTGGTAGTTTCTATAAACAAACCTTGAAGGATCTATACAAATGCCCCCTTGCTGAATTCACAATGTTGTCTACTTTTCAGAAATGTATAGCTTTCCGCGATCCATTATTGTTTTCAGACCCATTTCTACCACTAACTGGAAAGGCGGTTCAAAGCACAAAAAGTAGCAAAAATAGGCTATGTCCCAGTAAAATGCCAAAATTGTGTAAACATTTTTGGTTTTCTGACAAAAGTCTGCTTGTCCCTGAAAGCTGGGAAGATGATGATTTCAGCACCACAAACCCTTTGTTGATACCATTTGCAGGGGAAAAACCAGGCGCTTTCTTCTGCAGCACTTTTTCCCCAAAAACAAAATGTTGCTGTATTTTGGCTAGTTTCTGGGTCCCCTTCAGGGGAATCCACAAACCCTGGGTACCTTTAAAATCCCCATGATGTTGGAAGAAAAGGGCGCAAATTTGGCCTGGATACCATATGTGGACAAAATGTTACAGGGGCGTAAGCGCAAACGACCCCAAAAGGCAAAAAAGGCTTAGCACAGGGGGGGCGGGGGGAGGGCCTTGCAGGGAAAGGGTTAAGCTCATGTCGAAAGTAAGCAGAGCACTCTCTATCTTAGGTCCTGTTCTCTGGAACTCTCTGCCATAAAGCATGTGGTGGGCTTCTCCCTTTAGAATAACTCTAAAAACCTACCTGTTTTAAGTCAATGGTATAATGCCTGCGACAATAGACCACTGGGCATCTTGCTCAATATTTGTGGCAGGTTGTTGGTGGTAATGAAAAGGGTGAGCCGGATGGGATCAGGTGTTCAGTAATTGGTAAGGTTTGCCCAAAAAATTGGGACTTTCCTTGAAGTGGTATGAGTCGGTTTGATTTCCCCTAAAAATGTTCCTAGCTGCCAGGAATCAATGTAAATGCCAACACTTGCATAACATGGGTAATGTATCTTCCAACTGCCCAGCAGTCAGGAAGCATAGCCTGAGACATTGAGATCAGCATAGACGTATGAGGGGTAGTTTGATATTTCTCTAAAATATTCCTACAGACCTCTAAGACCAGAGTTAGTTGATGAACAAGGCAGACAAAGGCTTTGGTATCCCAGGGCAACATGAGCTGCAGTGTCCAGCAGACTAAGTCAACACACTTTGCTGGCTCCAGGATGCTTTCAGAGAGGTTAAATAAAGAATTTTCTAGGACAAGAAAATATAATGGTTTGGCTGCTATTGTTTTGTATCAGAGGCCTCATGCTGGAGGTGAGAGCAAAGTTAATATGGATGGTTTAGGAGAGGGGAACATTGGAAAGGGATCAGCCAGAAAAGATTTAATTTAAAGTTAACTTGTGGAGATATAAATATAAACTGGTTTCGTAAGGCCAGAAAAGAACTGGGCTAAGACTGCACAAAATGAGAACTACCCAATCTTTGCCATGCTGCTGTCCTAGCTGAAACAATGCACGTGTCCTTTCACCACATTGTCGGAAATGTAAGTTCCTACAAATTATTAAACTAACTGTTGTTCTGGGAGACAATTCTAGAAGGGCAGAGAGATGCCTCCTTATGTAAACTAGATGGATTAAGGACCTCTGAGATCTAAGAAATGCACTGAGCTCGCATGGAGGGGTGAAAACAGAAGGGTAACACAAACTGGCCTATTCCTTCCTGTCTATCAGGACAGAAACCCACTGTGTGCTTCTTCTGTCACCCTCATATGTGCTGGGTACCATTCTGGGTAGAGTCTGAGCCGTGACTTGATGTTTGCCTGCTCGGTGCTTGCCGGATTTGGAAGCCTTCAGGACCAGGAGAGGTGCTAGTGGTGTGAATCCTTGCGCAACATTTTGTCTACCTTCAGCCCTGTATTAGTAGGTGAAATCTAATATGTTTAAAGATTGTACAGTTTCTGTTCAGTTTGCCAAACTTAATTGCTCCTCCCCACATTTCCTTGCTCGTGAGACGTGTTTGTACAGAAGTTGGCACTTTCCATGCTTTATAAAGGTGCATGGCTACTGCTCGTGTCACTAAATCTATCTTTGCCTAATTGGCATCATGGTAGTACTTGGCAGCACCTCTGCTTAACACGTTACTGGACCTTCTGTGATTACCTCTCTTTTTTGGGTACACTCACACCAAAGCACACACACCCCGGGGGTGTTCTTGCTAGACTGGTGCTGTTTAGCTGCCTATATTTTTTTGTCCTACTGACCCACCAGCACTCAGCTGGACTACCTGAACTACGTATTACACAGACCACCCAGGTAGAGCCCTGCCTCTAGCTTAATTTAAACCATGAAGCATAAAAGGAGAACTACAGAGTAACTGCCTGCTAATTACAGTTATACCCTGTGTGCCTATCTCTCACTCCTCCATCACACTGCTTGGCACTGAGCCCAAAAACAAGATAAGAACTACCTCTGTGGTCACTCATGCATGACACTAAAGTGCTTTCCACATAGCATTGCAACAACAAGCATTTGCATTGCAATCAGTCTCGCATTTGTGAAAGTTAGAGCTATTTGCGTTGTAAATGATATTGTTTTTAACTTACGTTTTTTGTTTGCAGTGGAGTGGATGTAAGTGGTGTGTGGTGGAATTGGGTGTTGTGGAGTGGAATTTTGTGCCGTGGAGTTGAATTGTGCTGTGTGGAATTGTGTGGCATTGAGTAAAATTATGTTGAGTGGAATTATGTGCCATGGTGTAGAGTGTATTTATGTGGAGTGTTGCTATGTGTCATGGAGTAGATTTATGGGGCGTGTAATTATATGGTATGGAGTGGTGTGTAATCATGTTGTGTGCTATGGAATTGTGTGCTGTTGAATTGTGCGGTGAAGCATTGTGTGGCATGGTGTGGAATAATGTTGAGTAGAAATATGGGGCACATTGTGGAGTTGAATTTTGTTGAGCGTAATTATGTGTTTTGGAGCTAAGTGGATATATGTGGAATGTAATTATGTGGGGTGAAGTGAAATTATGTAGTTTGGAGTGTAATTATGCATAGTGGAATTATCTGGAGTTGAATTGGGTTACGTGGAGTGTAATGGAATTATGTTGCATGGAGTAATATTATGTGGAGTCGAATTATGTGACATGGAGCGGAGTGGAAATTTGTGGTGTTGAATTTGATGGATTGTTATTATGTGACATGTAGTTGAATGATGTGGAGTTGAATTGGGTGGTGTCGAATTTTGAGATGTTGGAATGTATTGTGTAGTGGAATGATGTGGTGTGCATTTGTGTGTTGTGTAATTGTATTGCACTTAATTTTGTGGTACTGTGTTAAATTATGTGGAGTTGAATGCCTGTTGTATTCATAAGCCAGCTGAGTGCAGGATGCATTCTGCATCAGCTGGCAATATTGTCAATTGATCTCTGCAGGCATTAGATTGCTGTTGACTTGGAAGTGCTAAAGCCAGAGTTACCAACTTTGGAACTGGGGGAACAGGTTTGAGTCTGAGGCTCGGCTCAACATCCTGTGAATCTGCCATGAGTGCACATGGTTAGTATGGGGTGGGCTGTCCGTGTCCCTAAAAGTGTAGCATCCTCTTTGCCAGTTGTTTTCAAGCCACCAAGGCTGATCCTATATTGCATCACTGTAAGAGATCAGTGGCCTTCCTTTCGTCCCCTCTGAAATAAAGGATGTCCTGAGCAGAGGAATGCCTCATTAGCATAACTAAAGATTAATTCAAATTTAAGAGCTGAGTTTTGATTGGCACCTACATGCCTCTCTCTCAGTAAGCCTTTCGTGTGCAAATGGCCCTCCCAGTAAGGCTGGTGAGGTGGATGAATTCAGGGCTTTAAATTTGAGCCACATTGGCTCCTGCTAGAGCTGTAGATTGCATTGCTGGCGGTCAGCATCTCTCTCTGCTATTTCAAAATATTACATGCATTTTCCTGGAGATCAAGTTACAGATCTCTCTGGAACTGGCAACACACATCCATCCCCACTCACCTTCTGCTGCTGCTGCAGCCTGGCTTTGACAGTGGAAGATGGAACGCGGGGAACAAGGTTATGTATAAGGATTGGAAAGAAGTGATTCTTTCAGAGAATCACATTGTTATCTACACAATGCATTGAGAATTGAAGATGGCTCATGTAGTCGCCCAGACATCAGGGCGCCAAGGCCTTCCTTGGGCCTCTAAGGTACGGGAACCAAATATACGACACTAACTTTGTACTGGTTACGGGCTATGACCACGAGTGGTCCGCGCCCCTTTATTTAATCCCTCGGGCAGCACCCTTTATTTAAGTCCTCGGGCTGTGCCGGGCCCATGGGATGCTGGTGTGTTACAATGTACTGTAGGGGCCGGGTGGCTCACTACATCCCTCCTAACCTTTAATAAAGTGAACAAAACAAAAAGAAAGAATAACATAAAGTAAAAGTTGCACAGCTGGATCAAACACAACCAATATTATAAGTTCTGCTTCCGGGGGAGTTTAGCACACAAAGTCTCTTAGCTTCTGGCTTGGTTGAGGTTTGGCTGTCAGCCGGTACGGCCCGCCTCTCTGGCTTCCAGTGGTTGGAGGAGCCGGCATAGCATATTCATCTCCCTGAGGCTGCGCTCTCCCATTGTTGTCCTCCCAGGCCGCAGCCTCCGGCTCTCTCACTTCTTGACCTCCAAGAGCACCTTCGGGACTGTCCGCCGGGATGTTCTCCAAATTTGTCTCCACGAATCCTTCCTTCACCCTCTCTGGAATCCTCTTGAACCTTGAGATATTCCTTGATACTTCTATGTTTCCTCTTACCGCCCACACTGATTTCTGATTCATGCGCCCTTCTCTTGTGGCTGGCTCGGTCATTGTTGCTCTGTCTCTGCACTTGGGCAGCATTTATGTCAACTATCCCCGGCATCCATGAGGGCCCTGCTGGGACTGCTTCATGAGAAGATCACTGGGTGCACATCCAATGGTGCAGTATGGGGTTTGGTGATAGGCTCTTAGGAACTGTTGCAGACATGATTCCAGGTCTTCTCCCTTTTCCACTCCAATTCAGAGAGCTTTGTTCATTATTCACAGGAGCCTCTCCACTTCACCGTTGCCCTGCAACCACTGTGGAGTAATTTTCTGTGCCGAATATTGAGACTGTGGAGGTAGTCCTTAAATTCTTGTCCCTGAAAAGGCGGTCCATTGTCTGTCTTGACTTTGGCTAATTTCTAGAAGAGCAAATACGCGGTCCAATGCTGGCTTTACACATTCAAACGATGTCAACCTGACTATTCCCATGACTGGATATTTTGAGCAGCTGTCCATCAGGACCAGGGTGAGCTACTGGTCTGAGAAACTTCCAAAGTCCATGCTGATTTGGACCCAAGGTATGGTACTTGGAGGCTTTGTGATAACAGGTGCCACCGGTGGTTCACCCCTGGTGAGGACACAGGATCAACAGCTCCTCACCCCTTCCTCTACTTGTCGATCCATTCCAGGGAACCAGACCTTTGTCCTTAGCCATGCCTTGGTTTTGGCCACTCCTTGATGCCCCTGATGAGCGAGCTCTACGATGTGTGACCACAACTGGTGCACCATTACAGTCTGGTGCCCGCGTAGGACAAGCCCTTCGTCACTTTCACTTAGATCTTCCCGCACCTCCAAAGATATGTCCTGACCTCTTGTTCTTCTTCCATCAATACCGGACATCCGTTGAGGAAGTTTCTCTAGTGCTGCCACTTTAACGCCTCCTTGACTCTCCCAAGGCTTGCATCCGTACGTGTGGCCTCCAGTTTTACTAGTATCGGCAGAGCCCAGGGGCATGATGCCGACGTGACTAGTTGTATGAAGTCCTCCACTCCTGGATCATCCTCGCTATGGCTGCTGTTACCGATATCCACCTGAAGCCGGGACAAATAATCTGTCAGTTTATTGACTCCTGTCCAGTAGGCGACTTCCAATGAATACTGCTGGAGCTGAACTGCCCACCTCTCAATCCGAGGCAGTCCTTTGCGAGGTGTTCCTGCAAATAGCGGCACTAAAGTTTTGTGATCTGTAACCACCAAGAACTTCTGGCCACAGAGGTAGAGGTGAAAATGCTTGCAAGCCCATCTGATGGGTAAGGCCTCTCTCTCTATTGTGCATACTGGGTCTTGACTGCAGTGAATGCTCTGCTGAGGTATGCTATCGGTACTCGTTCATCTCTATCATTCTTCTGTGGGAGTACTGCACCCAGACCCACTGGGTTAGCATCTGCGATCAGCTCTTATGGTCTGGTAGGACTGAAGTACTCCATGTTGGCGTTGTGAAGGAGAGCCTCCTTGATCACTTGGAATGCATGTGCTGCTTTACAGTCCCACTACCACTGAGAGTCTTTCCAGGTCAATGCTCATAGAGGGTCAGACGATGTGGCCAGGTTGTGAATGAACCTCCCACAATAATTAGCAATTCTGAAAAAACTGCGCACCTTTAATTGGTTTTTTGGAACTGCCGTGGACCTGATGGCCTCTACCGTTTGCTGGTCGACTTGCATGCCCACTGGAGAGAAGCAATACCCAAAGAACTCCACTTCATTGGTGTAGAATGCACATTTCTTCCAGTGCAGTGTCAATCTCCTCTCCATGATCCTGCTCAGGGCAGCTTTCAGTCAGGCATGATGTTCCTCAAGCATGGTTTAGAATATGAGGATATCATCGCTCATGTTGATAACAACAATCAGGCCTTAGAAGGTTTCCCAAATGGCCTCCTGAAATACTTTGGCTGCTGAAGACACACCAAAACAGAGTCTTTTGAACCAGCAGAGTCCCACCTGAGTCAAAAAAGTTGTAATGTAACAGGATGCCTCCTGCATCACCAGCTGATGGTACCCTGAGTTTAAGTCAATTTTGAGAGCCACCTGGCTCCGTTCAAGTCCATCAGTATTTCATAGAGAGCGGGGAGATTATGTGTTTCTCCCTTCTGATTGCTTGGTTACGAAGCCTCATCCACACATAATCTAACTGCCCTCGGTTTCTTCAGTTTTGCAGCAATTACCGATGGCGACACCCATGGAGTGGGACCAGTCATTTTCTCAATCGCACCAGTTCGGTTCAGGGATTCCAGCGCCTTTTCGACTAGTGGTCTGAGGTGAAATGGTACTCTGAGGTGTCTCAAAGCCATGGAGTGCACTGTCTCATCTATGTGGAGTTTGACCTGCACTTCTTTGAGGCACCCAAGACCTTGGAATAGTTCTGGATATTCCGCTAGAATATTGTCTGCATGTGACTGGTGGATCTGTTTGGCAAAGAATACGAGGCCTAGGTCCTCTGCTGTGTGACATCCTAACAATGTTCCAGTGTCATCAGCAGTCACATGGAATTTGGTAAATATCTTGTTGACCCCATAGGCAACTTCCACCTCAACAACTCCCTGCAGTGGAATGGGTTGTGTGCCCCCATAAGTGTGTATTTTAGCTTTTGTGGTTGTTATGCGTGGTGGGGGTCTGATTTTCTTTAGTTGCTCTGCATCTATGACGTTCACCGAGGCCCCAGTGTCGATGAGAGCTGTAACCTGGACACCATTGATGTCCACATGGCACATGAGTGGGGGTCTCCTTTTCTGGTTGTTCCTCCAAATGAAGGAGATAGTGAATACTTCCTCTTCTTTCTTTGTTGGATTGATGTCCACTCTGTCTTTCCATGCACGTGTCGGCACACAGCCCACTCATCGCCAGTGTAGTCGCCCAAACGTCAGGGCGCCTAGGTCTCCCTTAGGCCTCTAAGGTATGGGCACCAAATATACAACACTCACTTTGTACTGGTTACGGTCTCTGACCTCGAGTGGTACGCGGCCCTTTATTTAGGCCCTCGGGTCGCGCGCGGCCCATGGGATGGCGGTGTGCTAGAATGTTCTGTACGGGCTGGGTGACTCACTACAGCTCAGCTGGAACTAGCTCAGCCCTATTGGTATTTCAGGAGCGCCATAAGTTGACCACAATAAAGAAGAAACAGACGGGGCATAGTCGATGAGACAAAGCAACAGGGATGAGGGCGGGTAGGCAATAAAATACGGACATGGAAAGCTCATTGGGATGGACAGCAGTAAACGCATGCTGACCAGCGAGGAGGTTCCTATCATGCACTCTAGCTCGGTTTCTATTGGCTCCTGCTAGGATCATCCTGTGAGGTTTAAGAGAGAGAGAGAGAGAGAGAGAGAGAGAAAGGGAGAGTGTGAGCCTGATGTCTCCACTGTGCAAATCAAGCATGAAATGGTCATCATGGAGGGATACAGTGGGAAGTGAGGAGGCTGGGCGGCTGACTGCTTAGCTGGGACGCAGAGGAGAGTTACCCACAAAGTTACACATGAAGAGATATCTTTAAAGAAAGGTAACATGTGAAAGAGATTTACCCATAAAGAAATGTTAAACTTGAAAGAACGTGAGACAGGAGGGTGTGTTATAAAGGTAATATATATAGGAAAGTTGCCTGTCAAGGAAGGAACACACAAAGGAAAGTTACCCACACAGACAAACAAATGTTACACCTGAAAGAAATTTACCCACACAGAAGGGTTACACGCGAAGTAAAGTTTCAAATAAATCAGTGTTGCCCATGCAACAAACATAGGTGTGACGCAGGGAGACATATAAAATCAGGTTACATATGTAAAAGGATTTACAGGGGAAGCAGGGTTCCACATGGAATATGGGTGAACATGTTAATAGTATTCTCAGGAAGCATGATTACACTTGAAGTGGGGGTACTAATGAAGTAGGATTGAACGTGAAGTAAGGATACATGGAAAGCTGGGGTACACATAAATCCTGCTTTCTGGAAAATGCCAGGAACATATGAAGCAGTGATACATAAAATGAGATGCACATAAAGTTGGGTATTATTTGTGACCCATGTTTACATGTGAAGTATGGGATGCACATAAAGCAGGCAAAACAAAATCAAGTGTAACTTCCGAGATGGCTTAAAAGTGAAGTATGCATATAAAGCAGGAGTACACGGGAATTGAAGGACTGAGTAGGGAATGGGCACATAGTAGGCAATGATACGAATGGAGCCAGTGGCGTAGCTAGGCTTTAGGCTGCCAGTGGCGGCCCCTGCGTTTGTCGCCTGCGGCAGCCTGATCAAAGAGCGGGGGAGTGCTGGCTATTCGTGCGGCCGCGTCGGCCGCAGGTAAGAGGGGGGGGGGGGGGTTTGAGGGTGAGCTGGTGATTCTTTCGGCCGCAGGTAAGTGCGGGAGGAGGGAGGACGGCTGCCGCCCCCAAAACTCATGCCGCCTGGGGCGGCCCCCCCTAGTTACGCCACTGCATGTAGCAGGGATACAGGGTGACCCTGAAGGGGCCAATTATAAAGCCTGGATACACAGAGGTGAGAGATTGCCTGGGTTGCGTTGTGTTATGCATGAAACATGGGAGCAAAGGAAGCAAGGGTGCATGTAGGGCAGTGCTACAGCAAAAGCGCAACTGCATGTGAAACACTGACAGACGGGAAGCACAGCACCTGTGGGCGAAGGTTACCACTGGGGTAACTTTACATTGAAGCATGTGCAACTGTGGAGCAGTGGTAGACGTGGGGCAGATTTGCAAGTGAGGCACGGCACTTGTGGAGGAGGATTGAGCCTGAGGCAGAACTCCACGTAAAGCATCAGACACGGAAGTGGGTTACTGCAAATAGAGCCTGAAATTATCAGCATGGAGGGATACACTGGGCAGTGGCGAGGCTGGGTGGCTCAGCCAAGCAGTTTAACATCGGAAATGGCAGCCATTGTGAGCACAGACGAGGAGACTGACGAGGAGAGAGGTGGCTGATATGAGTCCGGGGAGGAGTAGGAAGAGGCAGGGAGGGCTGGTGTGGAAAAAGAAAACTTACTGCAGTTTGGCTACTGCAGCTTCAAGGACTGCACTCTGAGCACAGCAGTTCATCTAAGGTGCACGGGATACCTCCCCGATCATTATTGCAGAGGCACTAAAGTGAAAACTAGTAAGGGCAGGAGAGTACTGCTCCGTTAGCAGATGTAGGCACTGGAGTGCTCCCAACTGCAAACAAGGAACAACAAGCGTGGGAACTGGAGCGCTTCCAAGTGCAAAACAAAAATGCCTATAAAGAAATAGCATCTAAAAGACACACTAAACAAGAAGGCAAATATATGAACTAGGATAGCTCTATCAGCGCTGGCCCACTGTCACACAAGCATCCAGGTGAGCATTAGGACTCAGCCATGCCGGATGTGCTCTATGAAAGTGTCACAAGGCAATCGTGATCAAAGGTATGGAGCACATGTGTAGAAATTTCTAATAATATCTCTGCTCAATCCCAGAAGAACACATTAACATCCGTATGACTGTGGAAGTATTGGATGCCCCCTAGAGCCAATAATGTCGGTTCTCCTTTGAATCGTTATGCTTTTACTGTCATTTTTCTGACACAGCACATTCCTCTATGCCATACTGGCAGGCGACTCTCAAAGGAATTGACTAACAGTGTGGACACTAAGAAAATTAAAATGTGAAAGACATTCAACATAATAAACTAAATAAATACATCTATTGGTGGGTTATATAAATGGAGGCAAGCACACTAAAATGTCTCTTCTATTAAAGAATTCATCCTCTCAAGCTCTAGAAGCTGTAATTGGTCATAAATATACACATTTGGGATACTGTTCATAAGAAATTTAAAAATGGTCAATGTATAACGGAAACTGTTCTAACATGTGAACATAAATTTTTATATTTTTGCTGCACTGTTTCCAGCGTTTCAGGATAGGGGTTTCCAATGAGGCAAAATGAGCCCATGCTAAATATACCAGGCTATCTTGCTGCTTCTAAACAAGGGGAAGGGGATCAGAAGAGCCATGCAGGCTGCGGGGGAGAAAAGAGCCTGACAAGCAGGAGGGAGGAGGAGGCAGCTGAACCCCAGAGAGGGAGCAAAGAGCAGCTGTTCTGAATAACAAGCATTTGCAATGCAATCGGTCTCGCCTTTGGGACCTTATATGTATTTAGCTATGCAGCACATTAGCCTGGGTGCTGAAACATCTACTGATCTTTAACTTGGAGGAAAAGTAAGCACCAAACTGCGTGACATGCCAGGTATGGGAACACATGGAGAGAAATATTGCCTTTCATCGGGAAATGGTATAGTCCAAAGCTCTTCTTTTAATATAAAAGCAGGGCCTTCGGTGGCCATATCACTGAAAATACAAGATTTGAAAAAGATATTATTGTCTACGGGTGCTCGTGGAAGACAATTTCTATGGACTGGAATCTAGAGAATGCTAAAGTGATTCTGGTATTTTACTGACCTCTGCTGGTCGTTTTCTATCAAGAAAGTTAAATAGAGGCAGTTGCCAGAAAAATAAAAAAAAGGAAGTCCTTCAGCAGAAAGCAATTCTGGTATTTTATTGACCTCTGCTGGTCGTTTTCTATCAAGACAGTTAAATAAAGGCAGTTGAACAGAAAAAAAGTCCCTAAGCGGAAGCAGACAAGTCATAGGGCTGATCTCCAGAGCCCACAAAGTACATACACATATAAGTATATACTAAAGTATATATACTAAAGTATATTAAAGTATATACAAGAGGTCTCGAATGCTCGACCTAAAAACAAGCTGCGAGGGGTGGGAGGTGTTGTTTTGGGAACGGCATGGGAGATTAAGTGAACTGGGAGCAGCAGTGAGGAGAGAGCAGAAAGACAAAGTAGTGCACTGAAGCAAAACATATGGCCCATAGTGTAAGGATCAATGTAGCAGGCGCCGTCTCCAGGACAGAACAAAACAGTCCAAAGGCGGAACAGATGTATGATATTAACCAACGAAAACAAATAAATTTGTAAAGGCAGACTAAAGAACCAATCGAAAGCGTTGGGCATGTTTAAAGCCCATTGACCGAATACCACATGTCTCAAAGATAGCACATGCGCTGCCTAGGCGAGACCTAAAAACAGCATTCTGCCAACCACACACTCCATCACGGTGTAGCATGCTATCCATCAGAAATGCCCCAGAATGGAGTTTAAAGGGCTGTGTAAATGCTACAATGCACCATAAAGCAATACAGTCAGATAAGTTCCGGTAATGTAAGACAGACCTTCATTGAATAATCTCATCATTAAGCATTTGGTCTTTGTTTTAATTGACCATGGGAAAAATAAATCAATTGAAAGTGCAGCACACAACCTGTCATAGCTACTGCTGACTGAAAGCCTCCTATTGTAGTAGTATTTGTACAGGGTTGTATGACAGAGGCATGCATGGCTGAACCACGCGTGCCTCTACAATGTCGTCCTAACCACGAATGCGTCTAAACCACACATTCCTTTACAGTGCATACCTTTACCACGCAATTTCGTGGTAAAGGCATGATTGGTAAACTGATATGCATAGTAAAGATTACCACTACCCTGACCCCCCCTTCACCCTAAGCCCTAAAATCTTATCCCTCTACTTCACCCCCACACTCTAAGGCCTAAAACCTACCCCACCCTGCCCTTTAAACTACTCCTTCCCCTCCCTGAGGCCTAAAACCCTGCTTCCTACCAAAAACTACCCTGACCCCAGCCTCCCCGCACTGAGCCCTAAAACTTACCCCGCGTTGTCTTTAAAACTACCTCTACCCCTTCCACTGCCCTGAGGCCTATAATCCTGACCCCATTAAATAAACTACCCTGACCCCCCTGCCCTGAGCACTAAAACTGCCCCACCCCTAAAAACTCCCCCGTAACACAGCCCAAGCCCTTAAAACTACCCTGACCCCCTCCCCGAGCCCTAAAACTCGACCGCCTTCCATAACCTACCCCTACACCCCGCCCTGAGCTCTAAAACCTACCCCACCCCTAAAAACTCCCCCAAACCCTGCCCCAGCCCTTAAAACTGATTGTATGATTAAACCACTACCTCCTTAATCACGTGTGCCTAAACCACGAATTCTAAACAACGACCCAATCTAAACCACTAAGTAAAGAACCACGACATACTGAACCACGAATTCCCCCACCCCTAAATACTAACTCATACCCCTCCTACCCCCTTAAAACTAACTCGATTCTCCCCTGCCCCCTAAAAACTAACTCTATTCTCCCCAACCCCCTAAAAACTAACTCGATCCTCTCCCCCTAAAAACGAACATGATCCCCTCCCACCCCTAAAACCTAACTCGATTCTCCCCAACCCCCTAAAAACCTAACACGATACCCTCCCACCCCCTAAAAACTAACACAATTCCTCCAAGCGCCTAAAAACTAACCTGAACCCCCCACCCCCTAAATATTATCTCGATCCCCTCCCACCCCCTAAAAACGTACACGATCCCTCCAAGCCCTTAAAAACTAACCCGAACCCCCCCACCCCCTAAAAACTTACTCAATCCCCTCCCACCCCTTTAAAACTTACACGACGCCTCCAAGCCCCTATAAACTAACACGTACCCCCCCACCTCCTTAAAACTAACTCGATTCTCCCCAACTCCCTAAAAACTAACTCGATCCCCTCCCACCCCCTAAAATCTTACACGATCCCTCCAAGCCCCTAAAAACCAAACCCGAATCCCCCCACCCCTTTAAAACTAACCCAAACCCCCACCCCTTAAAACTAACCCCAAAACCTCTTACCTGTTCCTGTCCGACGCTCCTCTGAACTCCGCCCTGCACGAACACTAGACCGTCTTAGCCTGAACCACGCACATGCGTGGTTCAGGCTAAGTCGTTGTTCATGCAAGTCGTTGTTCGGCTTGCGTGACTCCGGAACTCGTTGTTCCGGAGTCGTTCTTCAGGATGTTTCCCCTTAAAACTACCCTAAACCCCTACCCCCGCCCTGAGCCCTAAAACCCTGCCCCCTTCCAAAAACTACCCCGACCCTCACTACCCTGAGCTCTAAAACCAACTCCCACCCCTAAAAACTAGCCCCGCAATCCCGGCCCCAGCCCCACTTACCTGTCCGCGTCCGGAGATTCCTGTTCCGGTGCTTCTTCTACCCGTCCATCTGAACACTAGATCGCTATCTGCCCATGGTTCAGGCAAACGTGGTTACGCTTGTGGAAAAATGGCATGCGTGGCTCAGCCCGCATTGTAAAGGCCGTTTCACTTTGTACAGTGCCTCATACACCTGTCATGCAGCACTTCTGCATGAATGAGTGAGAGACTCCTACATTTTTTTTATAGTTTTATTTAGAGCGAACTCAACCCGAAAGTATGGGAGCCCTTTACATGAGCACTAGTTACATTACACAAGAGCACATTTGTTTCTTTTTTAGGCGCGGTGAGGTAAAGTGATTTGTCCAAAATCACAAGGTGTTGAGCCGATGCCGACACTCGAATCTGGCTTCCCATACCACAGTCAGCAGCTCTGGCTGTTACGCTACATCCTTGCCTCTCTGTCATAGTTGATTGTTAGGTTTTTCATGCGACCTGTATGGTAGGCTTAAATCATAGTTTACTGTTTAGTTTATCATGTGGCCTACATGGGGTGTTTAAATCATGTTGGGGCAACTTGCAGCTGTGCTTATTCGTTTGTGGGCGGCATCTAACTCCAGTAAGAGGAATTTGATGGCTTTCAGGTGGATTGCATTGCTCATTGTTGCAAAGATGTGTGCGCTGCAGTGCAAGGCGAGCATCATGATGCACTGCGCATGTGCAGATGGGTTGGTTCGAGATTGCAACCCGCTTTGCACAACTCCCGAAGTCTCTATGACTACTAGAGAACTAGCGGAATATCCTTCATATTACCCAAGGAGTTTTGAAAAGGTTACAATTAACAGAAGAGATGGGAGAAAAAAGGTCATTCGATTAAACTGAACAATGTGGATATTTCACCCTGTCCACTCGTGTCTAGCGGCGAGCCTACACTCACAGCCAGAATCTTGTATTAGATTTTACATTTGTTTTAAAAGAGAAATGTCCTTGGAAAGCGGCCATTTAAAATCATACTAATATTAGCCAGAAGTTTGAAACCCGTCCTTTGATGTTCAATTTAGGATCTCGTGTTTAGTCTCTTTGATCCCTAAGGTTTAAGAAAGTACACTTAAAAGCCCCAGAAGCGTCACATTCTGCTCTTATGCTTATTTTAAAATAACTTTCTCTACAAATGAAAACGTTCTTATGTCAATTTAAAGTAAGACTTTTCTGTAAGTTGAGTAAAGGAACGAGTCACACCTTGAAAAAGAAGAGGGGGCATATTATCAAGCGGCAGCGATAATTATCGCTGGCCGCTGTTAGCGTGAGGAATCCTATCGCCGGCTATCGCTGGAAATTATCGCCATGCTAGCGCTGTATTAACAACGCTTAGCGCAAAGGCGATAATTTTCCAGTGATAGCGATGTTTTACATGGAACATCGCTGGTTTTCCAGCGATGTCCCATGGAAAACGGCGATATACTTGGTGATAGGGCCTGTGGTCTTAGCCACACAATCCACCCCCCATGTTAGGTATGCCTTAGTCAGGAATTTAGCAGACGTTAAATTCCTGCGTTAAGGCATACTTAACGCAATTTGAAATATCGCTAACCCACGTTGCTAATATGGTGATACCTGGGTTAGCGATATTTCCCCCTGTTGTTTTCACAGGCACGCCCCCTTTGCATCTCATTAGCGATGCGATGGGAGGCGTGCAGAAAACGGACGCTAAGTCAGGAATCACGCGCTAGCGTGTCCTTGTTAATTCGGCGATAAAATTATCGCCGCTTTTCGTCCGAAAACGGACGCTAAAGCGGCGATAATTCACTAACGCCGCCTTGTTAATATGCCCCGAGGTGTCTTAGTTTGCATGTCCACAAAAAATACGATTATATGTAGGATTACCTTAGTTAGGGAGCAGACAGCTTTATTGTTTGAAAGTGTTAAAAAAGACATCCTGGAAGTGTAATAAGTGCTTGTAACATTAACTGGGCTACTTCTGAGAGCAACATGGCAGGAAGCCTCGGAGAACCGTGAAATGTGTCTTGGAATCTATGGGCCCATAAACGTAAACAACCTGGCCTGAAAGAGGTCTGGCAAGGCCCCACAAATCACTCGCATTTTTGCAACAAAACTGAGTGATAGTTTACACACAAAATTGGCATGTTAGGCTATATTGATAGTATAACTACATTTGTATTTATTTATTATTTTTGTAGACAGCCAAGACGAGCAGATGGAAGCTTCAGCATTGGAAGAGTGGAGAGACGAGGTACAGGAAAAGACAATCCAATCCCAGATATTTGGGGTGGATGTTCACAGAAGTGTCTTCAGTCACCTGGTTCTGAAAGGATACACTGGGGTATTAAGTTCCAAAAGCTCCTTGGGAGAGTATATGGACTTTTCCACAAATCACTTATTCTTCAATGGTATCCACACTGCAACCATGATATACTAAGATTTTGAGTTGGGGTTGAGTCATTATTTGGTGTAGCCTCGGCACAAAATATATTTTGGAATTTACAAATCCACACAAATTCCAATTTGTATCGCTTTGAAAAAAAGAATCCAATGCAGCCAATAGCACTGCTTTGTGTTTTCTTGCATCGGGGAGGCGTTAGATGGGTGGACCATGGGTGTTCCTTTGCACCCTGCTCATCACAATGATTGCAGTGGCTGCCTCGCTGTGACATGCCTTGGGATTAGGTTAGGGTGGTGCCGCTGATGCGGGAGTGCTGCTCCTAGTTTGTTCCCCGGAGGACTGTGCGGCATGCACATGTCTCCTGAAAAAGGTTTGGGGCGACATGCCAGTGGTGGAAATCTGCTTCTTCTTCTCCTCCTCACTGGCCACTTTGTTGACAGCACCATTCTTTGGGGCCATCTTGAAGCTGTCAGTTGGCAGTAGCACTTAGCTGCACAAGCGGAAGAGATTGGAGGACTCACATCACGTGTTGTGAGCACGTCACTTTGTACAGGCCTTCTGTCTGGCAGTACTGTGGGTGGTGTCTCTTTTGCACCTGAAAGCAAACAAGCAAAAAAAACATTTAATGAAACATGACATTTTTGCAGTTTGAATTATTCATAGTACAGACAATATAGTTTAGTGTAGTTACTTATCATCCTAAATAATTAACAACAATAGTGTTCCAAAGTCAAATCACACCACCACAACATTTAATTTTCAACCAGGATAACATAAAGATGTAACTGTTTGCTTTATGAGCATCTAAGAGAGACAACTGTGGCAGTCAGGGAGGTCCAGGGGGAAATGGAATATTCCTTAAAAAATGTATGCTGGTGTGCACCTATGGCATGCACGGGGGTCCAGGGAAAAATGGAATACAAATGAATGTTGGTGTGTGTGCATCTACTGCAGGCAGGCGGTCCACGGGAAAATGGAATAATGCCTAAAAAATGAATGCTGTTGTGCGGCTGTGCGCATATGGCAGGCAGGGGGTCCACCGGTCCAGGAGAAAATGAGTAATGACAATCTTCAAAACATGAATGCTGGTGTGTGGCAGGCACCTATGACGGGCAGGGGGTGGATGAAGGGAAAATGTAAAAAAATAAATGTAAAAAATAAATGAAATAAATAAATAAATAATAAAAAAAATAATAGCTGGTGTACTAGAGGACTATGAGAAACCCACTGAGAGGCAACGAGGTGCAGGGGAAAAATGTAAAAAAATGCATATAATAAATAATGTAAACACTGTCCATATATACATATACTGCAAAGATCTTCAAGCATATTAAACAGATATCAGGGAAAAGTAAAAAAAAATGAACAAAAACAAAAAAGGCATAGTCCTCTCCTATCAATCTCCCTAGAACATGGCTTTGAAAACTGGGAAAAAAAGATGTACACAGTGGCAGGCTGCACAAAATGCCCACAGGCCAAACGGTCAAATAACAACAGCAAGCAAGAAGGCATGGCCACAGCAAAGAACCCAAGCAGGCTACAGAAAATGGTCAGCGGCCAGATGGTCTAACAACAACAGCACAAAAGGAGGCATGACTCTAACAAAGAACACATGCAGGCCTATGACAAAAGCACACTGGCTGGCTGCACAAAATGGACCGAGTCACATGGTCAAACAATGACAGCAAGCAAGGAGGCTTGACCCTAACAAAGAACCCATGCAGGCCTATGGGAAAAGCACACATGCTGACTACACTAAATGGTCGCTGGCCACATGGTCTATCCACAAGCAAGGGAAACAAAGAATACATGCAGGCCCTATGGACACTGACTACACAAAATGGACCCCAGCCACATGTCATGGAGAAAAAAGACAAATGGTGGCCTATGGCAAACACACACACACAGACTAGCCAGTCAAAGGAGGCATGGTAACACTGAAGACAACACTACCATTAATTCAGCAATGCCAAAAACGAAAATGAGGTGAGCTATAAAAAGTTTTACAACAGCACACATACTCCCATGGCATCAAATATTACCCCATCAAAAACTCTTTTTTGCAGAAAAAAATGTGAAATACAAAAAAACCCACATTTTTAATTTAATCCAATGCCATTTCTGCCCTAAATGATGTTTTAAAACAGAATATACCCCCAAACCCCACATTTTTTATTTAATCCAATGCCATCTCTGCCCTAAATGATGTTTTATAACAGAATATATCACAGAAAGTTGTTTAATTAACCTGTGACTAGCACTGGGCCTACCAGCTTTATGGCCCGTAGGCAGACTAGGCCATATAGTAAAATAAATGAATAGTGTAAATTTAACAAACATAGAGAAAATGTATTGAACTGTGCAACCTTTTTCCCTTACAAATACAAAATAATTAAATGCAGAAAAATAACTAGGCCCCTACTGAAACTGCAGGCCACCCACCACAATAAAATTTGAAAATTGAATACAGACACAAATAAATACTGGTGCATGCTTTCTATCAAACAAACAACATCCTTATACAAAGGTTTTTGAACTTACTTGTGATGTGACAAAAAGAAAGTCCTTAAATCCAATGGTATATATGCAGTAGACAAAGACACTGATCCTTCCACTTTGAAATCCAAATGAAAAGTGACCAGGAGCTGGACAAAGCACTGGGAGGAGCCTTCTGGACAGGAACATGAAGTTGAAGTCTCATGGGCACTTCCACCTTATTGATACAAAAAGTAAAATAAAAAATGTTTCTCGCACGAAAAAACCTGAACGGTCTGTGAAGTTGAATATAAACTCAAAAACATCTTTTCGAATAGGTTTAGCTGCTTCTCAATTAGAGAATAGGCTTGAGATGCAGCCGTTCACACTCGCCAGCGTCACAAATTGGCACCGAAAGGCACCATGGCAACCTGAAGCTGTGCTAGCAGGCAGCAAATTTTGCTCGCTAGCGGCTGGCAAATCTCTTTGCATTCGCCAGTGTGTGCCAAAACAAGGCTCACATGCGCCAACGGAAAAATAGTTCCACCATGTGCTAGATGGTGGAAATGGTGGAATTTTGTGGAAAATCCGCCTTACATGCGCAGCACAAAGTTCCCAAACTCCGCCAACTCTACAAGCAGAATTATATTTCTCCCCATGACTACTTTTAATGATGATTTCCTCACATTTTTCTCTGGTATTTCACTGAGAAAGTATGCCTGCTTTTTGAAGCCAAAATTTCAGGTGACAAACCCCAGACAAGCAGCGTTCCAACCACCTTTATAATTCCGAAGGCATCAGAATCTCTTGTTAGTACACCCATGGGAATTATCAGGCCTTTGTTAATGTGTGATTGGGGTCAACCAAGATGCAATTGTGTTATTTTAAACAAACGTAAATTTAATAAATGACCCTGGGAGTCAATGGTGCCTTATAACATGAAAAAATGTCAACCTGCTCCAATCCATAGGGGGTTCATTTGAGCATAAAACTAAACCAAACTTCACTTTCTTAGGACATGTTATGTCACAGATTAACCAGGTCCACAAACTGGGATGGGCATAGTTATTTATTGAGAATCCAAATCCACACTTCTCTCGTTAGGTGCACGTTCCCCAATCATTTACATACTTTTACTCTCTGTTTTTTTTAGGTGCAATATAGAAGCAGGGAAACAGGGCAACAGAGCAGACATTTGGTTGTTGTAAATAGTTTGTGGCATTATACTGTAAAATCTATGTTTCTGTGAGAAATATTTGCTATTCTGGAGGATCTCCACTGGCTTCCCTGTGAAGCCAGAATCCCACCTAAAAATATAAACTTCCACACACAACAGTAGAAAGAGGAACATAGGGGGCGTGGCTTGGCAAGCCATCATGGCGGACATGTGCTGAGTAAGCTCCGTCTCGCCCTACATTAATCCTTACATATCCTGTCCCTTCGATCACTAATTGTGCTCTGCCGGGGGTCGGAGGATCGAGGATCCCGGAGGCATCCATCGGGACCATGCTCCGGATGTGAGGCTGGGTCCAGGGCGCTATTGCGGTGTCTCTGCGGAGGCGAGGTCCGGAAGAGCGCGGCCTAGCGGCCCGGCGCGTGACCGGGACATCGCGTGAAGCGCCGCGGCGCTTGCTGAGCGGAGTGCGCAGAGTGGAGCTGCGGAGGAGGAGCTAGCCCCGAGAGAACATATCCTGGAGGGGGGAGCGGCGCTGGCCTGGTGATCGCGATCTGGGACGGAGGTGATTGCGAGTCCCGGCGGCCAGATCGGGCCACGGAGGTGAGGAGCGGCGAGTGCGGGAAGCTGAGGCGGCGGAGTGTGGATAGGCGGCCCTCCGGTCCCAGTCGGTGACTTCAACCATCTCCCGCCTGGGGCCTCCTCCCTGTGGTGAGAGACAGGGTGTCTGTGCCGTTCAAGGGACCCCCCCCTGGACAGTAGGTGACTGTGTGCGGCAGTCTGGTGTTCCGCCCTCCAATCCCCCCCTGCCTGGATAGACGTGGGGGCCCGGCGGCATACTCGAGCCTCGGGGGACGTGACTGGGGGTTGGGAGAGGCTGCGTCTGCCGGTCCCCGGGCGGGCCCGGGACGAGCTGCTTGGCCGCCCTGCCCCCACCACCCTATCGGTGATAAGAGGCGCCCGCTTCGGCAGCTGGTCGGGCCGCGCGGGCGTCGCGCCTGATTTGGCCCCGGGCCGTGCGACGCACGAGCTGGTGTGGAAGTGAGGTCCCGGGGCAGGCCGTTTGGAGCCGGGACTGAGGAGCCAGCTGCTTTGTGGTGGCCAGGGGGTGAGAGCCTACATTGCTACATCAGGGCGCCCTCGCATCGACGGTTGAATCGAGCCGCGCGAGTGCCGCCGCAGCCCCGGGTCCCTTGGGGGGATATACGGAGTGGGCCAGTGCGGCCTCCACGCACTTAGGCCCCCCGGTGGCCCCACACATATCCCTGATTGGTGGCGGGGCGGAGCCGCTGGGGCCCGACGTGGGATCACGGCTGCCGGTCCCCCCCCTGTCGTTCCCCCCCCTCCCTTCCTAGTCTACACGGGGCCGGAGTTGGGAGACAGGGCAGCAACTATGACGCGGGATAAAGGGGGCGGCGGCCCATCTAAACAAGGCACCATCGACAAGTTTACTAGCTCTGGAGCGGCGTCGGGGGCATCTGGGGGATTACAAGGGACTGAACCGGACAATGCTGCGCTTATGGCCGCTATTACCCAGTCCCGGGACATGTTGGACGCTAAAATCGGGGCAGTCGGCTCGGACGTTATGCTAATACGGCAGGATCTGCGCAATGCAGTCACGCGTATCACCGAGGCCGAAAACCGTATATCTGGGGTGGAAGATGATGTCACTATACTAAAGAAAAAGCTGGCCACCATGGAGACCACCCAGCGAGGCCTGGCGCTGCGGGTGGAAGATGCCGAAGGGCGGGCCAGCGTAATAACCTCCGTTTTGTTGGGTTCCCGGAAGGGTGCGAGGGGGACAATGTGGCGCAATTTCTCACGCAATGGCTGGAGGGCTGGCTTCCCCAGGAATCCCTGTCCCGCTGCTTTATAGTAGAGCGGGCCCACAGAGCACTTATGCAGAAACCACCGCACGGGGCTCGGCCGAGGCCCATCATCGCAAAGTTTCTGAATTATCACAACAGGGATGTAATATTGAAGCAGGCCAGACTGAAGGAGCCCTTGTTACATGATAATGCACGTATACTTATTTTCCCTGACTATACCCGGCTGGTGCAGCAGCAGCGGCAGTCGTTTCTAGCAGCGAAGGCCCGCCTGAGAGACCTTAAGCTCCCTTATGCACTACTGTACCCGGCCCGCTTTCGTTGTACCGCTCCCGCACTCATTTCTTTGACTCACCGGAAGAGGTATTTAAATGGACGGATGAGACGGTGCGAGTTCGCGCCCACACGCCACCGGGTAGGGAATCCGACTCTTCATCAAGCGAGGCGGCCCGAAGGGGACCCCGGCAGCAGCAGCGGGGCACCAGAAGATCAAGGTCCAGGCGTCGCTCCAAGTCCTGTGGGGCCTCGTCCCGGACTGCGTCGGCCTTGGGGCAGCATGCATCGGCGACCTGAGATTCGACTCGACGAGCAGTAGCAGCAAAGTGAACTGTCTGGTTTGGATCGAAGGGACTCGTAGATGGGCCGCACCCTCCGTTAGCCATCTGCTGGCAGAGATCGCGCCCCTGTTGTATGGGCTGTAAGTTGGTGATCCATTGGTCGGGGTGGACCTCACCCTCCCGTTGGGGGGTGTGGGTCACGCCCGCCGCGACAGATGCTTCATTGTTTGTGAGGTATGGGGTGGGGAGTTTGTTGGGGGGGGCTGTTTTAGTTCTTCGATCGCACTTTTACCCACGTACACTAGATGTTTCAGTATGCACCGCGGGGGGTTTCCCAATCCGACAACAGGGGACAGTGTCCCCGGGCACTCTTCGCATTATTAGTTGGAATGTCAGGGGCGCCTTAGACAAAATTAAACGTGGGGCCATACTCCAGCATGCTAAACGGGCCGGAGCGGATATTCTAATGTTACAGGAAACACATCTTCTGGGAACGAAGGCCCTTTGTTTGCAACGGTATGGGTACCAACACGTATTCCATTCTGGCTTTACGAGGGGCTCTTGGGGGTGGCAATCTTGATACATCGCAGGGTTCTGTATACACACATTAAACAGTGGTCAGATACCCAGGGGCAATATTTGTTTCTCCAGGGAAGGGTCGGGGAGGATCCGTTGGTGCTGGGTAGCGTCTATGCTCCTCCTCCGCTGCAGTGGAATTTAGTGGAGCGTCTTATGACCCTATGGGCAGATATGCCAGAGGGCGCTGCTGTCATTGGTGGAGATTGGAATGATGTGATGGATGTGGCCAGGGATCGCTGGCGGGGTGGGGGTGGTTCGATAGGTGGTCGCACCACGAAGCTATACTCCTTGGTGACAGGGCTGAATTGGGTGGATGTGTGGGAACGATTCCATCAGAAGGATCGGGAGTTCACATATCTCTCCGCAGTCCACGATTCATACTCCAGGCTGGACTACCTCTTTGTTCCCCAAGCGGCGGTGCGTGGGGTGGTGGCGGCAGAGATTCTCCCGCGGGGTCTGTCGGATCACTCCCCAGTGGCACTTACCTTGCAACTAGGGCGGGCGAAGCAGCCGTTCAGGTGGCAACTCTCAGTATGGCATCTGCAGAGGGAGGAGTATAGAGAAAACATGAGTTGCGCAATAGATCAGTATTTCATGACCAACGAGGGGTCAGTTTCTAAGGCCGAGCTGCTATGGGAAGCACTGAAACCGATGCTGCGGGGGGTGGACATCTCCTGGTGCACGGCGGCGCGTAGGGCGGGCAGGGAAGAACTACTTCAGGCAGAGGCGGAAGTAGAGACACTCGAACGAAGGAGCCGAGAGGAGGGTGGAAGTCTAACTAGACGACAATTGCTGTTGGCACAACAGAACTATGCCGCTCTATTGCTAGATGAGGCCCGCCAGGCTTGGCTGGCAACGCGTAGCAGGGTGTATCACTGGGGGGATAAATCTAGTAAGATGTTGCATCGACTCTGCCAGGGAATTTTCCATTCCCAGGCCCTCCCAGGTATCTTGGGCTCGGGGGGGGAATCGATTACGGATCCGCTAGTCCTGGCGGAGAGCTTTGCCACCTACTATTCAGATTTGTATGCCGCTAAGGAGTGTCTACCGACGGCAACAATTGATAAATTTCTGGATGATACCCCGCCCAAGGCCCTACCGAATGAGGTGAGGGAACAATTGGAGCAACCCCTGACGGTCGAGGAGTTGGGTGCCACGTTGGGCGAGCTTAACACCGGGAAGGCGCCTGGGCCCAATGGGTTCCCAAGTGAATTTTTCAAACGCTACTTTACGCAGCTGGGCCCCCAATATCGATCAGTGATTGAAGAGGCCCGAGAACAAGGGTCTCTCCCCCCAGACTGGAGACATGCGGAGGTGGTGGTGTTTCATAAGCCAGGCAGACCCCCAGACCAGCATGCCTCGTATCGCCCCATTTCCCTCCTAAATGTGGAGGCCAAGATTCTGGCCAAAGCCCTTGCAAATCGCCTTCTCCCACATATTACGGCCCTGATCCACTCGGATCAGGCAGGATTTGTGCCGCAAAGGGCGACCAGACATAATATTAGGCGGGCGCACGTGGCGGTGGCAGCCATACGTCAACTGGGTGAACCAGCGGCCCTACTATTGGCCGATATGGACAGGGCGTTTGACTCCCTCAGCTGGGCGTATCTATTCGCCTTGCTGCAAAGGATTAATCTCGGACCACGATTCCTCTCCTATCTGACCCTCCTATACACTGACCTCACGGCATCGGTGCGGGTAGCTGGCGCGACCTCCTCTACGTTTTCCATCGGGCGGGGTACGAGACAGGGCTGCCCTTTATCCCCCTACTTATTTGCTCTGTCCATGGAACCTCTGGCTGCATGGGTGCGGATGGATGCACAGGTGCGGGGATTCGAATGGGCGCCGGGACTATCAGACAGGATAGCGTTATATGCTGATGATGTCCTCTTCTTCCTCACAGATGTGGACAGAACGGGGCCACGCCTGTTACGGATTATGCAAATTTTTGGGGAGATGTCTGGATTATATATGAACCCTCGCAAATCCAAGCTGTGGTTGTTGGGCGATAGATCAGGTGTAGGCTCGTGGGCCTCGATGGTCCAGGCGGCGGCGGGGGATTGCAATACCTAGGAGTGTTCGTGTCGGATGTGCCCACAGTCTCCTGGGAACGTAACGTGGTGCCGGTGTGGGAACGAGTGCGGGACGACATTAAGTCCTGGTCTCGTATGCCTCTGTCTCTATATGGTAGGTCAGCAATATTTAAGATGGTGGCGCTCCCTCGGCTCCTTTACCAGCTGCAGAATCACCCCTACCTGATTTCACCCCGGTGGTTCCGACAAGTGAACGCGGCCTTAGGCCAGTTTCTATGGGAGGGGGGCAAGGTGCGTGTGGCCTTGCGAACGTGCTTTCTATCTACTTATTGCGGGGGGCTCGCCTCCTCTGACTTGTACTCGTATTATCAGGCCTCGCACCTGCTCATATTAAATGAATGGTGGTATAGTTCTAGGGAAGACCCGGCTTACGCGGTCGAGCGACACCTGATGGGAGACTGCTCGCTACACATGCTCCTATATTCCGCGCCGCGGCGTAATTCGCTGCCATCGGTGACAAGAGTTGTCTTTCAGGTTTGGAAGCAGGCATTGAGAAGGATGGGATGGTGGACGACACTGACTCAGCAGACTCCCCTCTGGAACAACGGGCGCTTGCCGCAGCTGATGACCTTGCAGGGGTTTAGGGGGTGGGACAATATCGGTATCTCGGTCTTGGGCGACGTCATGAAGGGACTAGTACTTAAATCCTTCCAGGACCTTCAGAAAGACTTCCACATGCCACAGCCCCAATTCTACCACTACCTCCAATTTCGGCATGCCTTGGCCCCCAGCTTGGAAGGGTTAGACTCACTACCGGAGTTTAGTCCACTGGAGGCGAAGGTTTTCATGGGAGACCTGCAGCAACGTAAAATCTCGAAGATATATCAATCCTTAGTTACCCATTGTTCCCCTACGCTGCAGAAACTCTGGGAGAACTGGGAGGGAGATGTGGGTCCATTAGATGAGGAGGATTGGACAGAGGCCCTGGCAGCCCCGCGAGGGGAGGCCATAGCGATAAGACTCCGCTTGGTCCATTTTAAATACCTACATAGGGTTTACTATACACGGGTACGACTGTGGAAAGCGGGGCTGATTGCCTCCCCGGTATGCCTCCGTTGTAATCAGGAAGAGGGCACACTTCTACATACAGTCTGGCACTGCCCCTCTCTAGATCGTTTTTGGAGAGGAGTCTTTAATTGCCTGTCGGAGGTGCTGGGCTGGGACCTCTCTCGCTCGCCGAGGCTTGCACTGCTGCATATTATGGAGGGAATCGGCGGTAATGCCTATAAACGGCATTTACTGCTATTAGGCCTTACATTGGCAAAAAGAGACATAGCTAGGGAGTGGAAGGCACCAAGGGCTCCCTCAGTGGCTGCATGGAAGAATGGGCTAGATTTTTGCATGGGGCTGGAAAAGCCCATATTTGTCGCCAGGGGTTGTCCATGCAAACACTTAAAGATCTGGAAACGTTTTTTTTTTTTAACTTAAAAAAGATCTGGAAACGGTGGGCGGATTACCGTGGACTATTGCTAGAGGAGGTGGTAGGGACAGGGGATCTTCACCCGAGGTGACATCAATGTTGAGGTGGGGATTAGGGGAGATCCGTGAAATGGGGGCCCGATGGGCAGCCCGGGCGCGGTGTTTGAGTGATCCGGTTGGGTTGTGGGTGTGTAGTGCGATCGGGGGGGTGTTGGGGGATGGGGGAAGTTAGATATTAATGTGAGATCTCCTGTGTTTTCATGTGAAATGTCAAAGTATGATCTTCTCTATTCGATTGGGCAGTGGTTTCTGGGGTACAGAGCCCTGCATCATATGTGCAACTTGACGAATGAAGTTTGTTTATAAAAAAAAAAGAAAGAGGAACATAATTCAAATCCAGACCAATACTGGAAATTCCAAAGACTTAAATAATGAAAAACTTTCAGTCAGGGATCCACATGCCAAGCTACCTGGATGTGGAATCTCATCTCAAAAAAACGCTGACTTAAGTCAAACGTGCTAGCCTACTTAAGATGCTTGAAAAATCTCTTGTTCAAAATACAACTGAAGACTGGATTGGAAAAATATTACACTGCCTATATGGCTAGGTCCTTGTTAAATAGGAATCTGAAAAAAAAAAAAATTTGAAAAAAGAATGCATTTTTAACCTTAGGAGCAGTCCCTCACAAATTAAAAAATACCATAATCAACCCGCAAATATATAATAATTATTGTACTTAAAAAGTACATACCGATCTCCAATTGTGCACCATTTGTGAAGATACTACTACACTGCCACCTCAAATTGATGACCTTGTCAGCAATTTCAAGTCTGGCTAAAGAATATATCCTGGTACCAGAAGCATCTGAAAGTAAATCAGGAAGAGATACTGTCCAGTGGGCACTAGGATCAAGACCTCACTTTGATCTTCCTTGAACTTTCCATAGCTTTTGATACAGGGAATCATGACATTCTCATGTGCCAGATGAAGTCCTACTATGGAACCAAAAAGTTAGCTTCGCTTAAGTCATTTTAATGAAATTGTTTGTACCAGGTGAAATTAGATATCTTCCTCTTGGAAGCCACTGAGTGCTCTATGGTGTGCTACTAGGTGGTTGTAAATTGTGGCCCTATTTAATGTCAACAAAGGCACCTTATTGAGAACCACCAGCACTCACAACAATGTGTATCACTTGTAGACTGCTAATAAAATCTTTCATGCTAACAAGAATGCTTTTTACATACTCACATACATCTGAGGTCTATTGCAAAATCAGCTAAGAGAACATTGCAATGCTCTTATAGAAAATTGCCCCTTCCCAAAAGGCTACTGCAATGGAATCAACAAATTGCTGCAAAATGAACTGGCATGCAAACACAACAGAGTACAATCTTTCACTGCTCACCCATCCTCAGCTTTAAAAAATCTGGTAACATCTTGCCAGCATTGATGTCACTTCAGCGGTTACTGGTCAATAATGGCTAATTTGTGCAGGTGGCTGCAGCACTCATTTTCAGGGAACTTTGTCCAGTAACATGCAGAGGCATATTTATTAAGATTTCATGCAACAACAACGCAGCAAGGAAAGTTGTTGCGCTGTTTTGTGTTAAAGGGAGAGCGCAGCACTATACCATATTGCAAAGATATGGCACAGGTCTGCTATCTCCTAACACTTGCACACTTGTGGCTTGGATTTGTCTCAGCCGCAAACTAATATCCCATCATCACAGGAAACTGCGCAAAGTGGACAACAGGAGTCGCAGCCAGCAATAGTAGATCTTCCTGAAGTAGAAGCAGTACAGGAGGTTGAGGTTTCTGCTGAGCAAGATGTACCTGTTGTTGAATCTTTGGCTTCCAGATCTCTGGCGAGTAAAAGGAAAGGTACTCCACCATCCTCTCCAAATTGCCCCCTTCTTATGATCTGGACAAGATTTGGAGTCCGAGACATGCCAGGAGAGACAAGGGAAAAGGACATTTCCTGAAAGCCTTACAATTATGGAAGGGGATGAGGATGACAAGCCAGTCATGGTCATGGAAGCTGGCTCAGAGGACACTGACTTTACCCCTCCTATTCAACCTGCGCTGAGGGATCTTGCAGTGGTACCACAGCCAGCTTCCATATTTGAAAGGCCTCCACTGAGACCTTCATCTACCACTACCTCAGAAGAAGTACCCACTGCAGAGAGGCAATCGACAACACACCCACCTACCTCCAGTTCTTCTTCAGGTATCGTCAGTGGCATACTAAGAAAGTTCTCTTCCCCAGTTTGGGGCTTTTTTATGATTAGCAAGCAAGAGGATTACATTGCAATATGCTCCATTTGCCATGCAAGTGTTTTCGATGTAAGCGTGGTTCACGCTATGGTACTGGAGGCCAAACGACCCATATGAAAAAACATCATGCAATCCGGTGGGAGGCGCACCTTAAAAAATTGCTGCAGTTGGTGGGCTTGCTGATGAGCGAGGGGAATCAGCTCTGATCACAGTGGAGCGTGAAGGGGATAAGGAAGAAGAGGGTGGCAGCTTTACGCAAAGCAGCCCTGTCCAAAGCAGAGTACCAGTATTACCCGCCTCAGCAACCTCAAAATGGCACAAGAGTCGGATGGAGACACCATGGCATACAGTGACTGACCGAAGACGCACGTTGAGTCTACCACCTCCTAGTTCTCTCCGGAAGTCGCCTGCATAACTGGCACCATAGAAAAAACAATCCAGGCTAAAATTTCAAGCATGTTTACAAATTAGGGGCTCTACGTGCGCAACTACCCAACAACACATTTATACAACAGGAAGCAGGCTAAAATGTTAGCCCGGGATCTCCTCCCTTTTTCTTTGGTGGAAGGAGTGGGATTTTTAGAATTTGTGGTGGCCATCTGCCCAAAATGGCAGGTTCGCAGTCAGACCTATTTTGCCAGAGTTACTGTTCCAATGATTTATCAGAATGTGCTGCAGTTGATTGTACAGGCTTTGCAGCAGAGTGCTGTTCACACTATCCACCTGATGACAGATATGTGGACCAATTGTCAAGCCACTAATTACCTGTGTATCACTGCACACTGGATCTCTTTTGTGGGGGTTAGTCAACAGCTATCTACAGGTCTCAGCACTGAAGAAACATTTTAGGGCATTCAGCGGCATGCAACAGTAGCCATGTCCATCATGAAGAAATCCCATACAGCAGCAAACAACTTGGAAGAATTTAACAGCAAGTTGTTTGAATGGCTGCTACCCAGAGGTCTCAGAATTGGATTTGTTGCCACGGACAATGGAAGTAACATAGTTCAGTCCATGCAGATGGTGGCTATTTCAGGGTTCTGTGTTTGGTGCATTGCATCAACCCTTTTGTGCAAAGCAAAACGTAATATCGCCCGCTTGTGGGGAGCGCCAACCGCACCAGCTCTCCGAGACTGGGAAAAAGATATGGACTAGTCCATGGTGACTGAGAAAGCTGTATTTGAAAGCAGGGGTTGTCCCAAGAAATTGTAACAAATCTGGGGCAAATGGAATGCCTATCGAGGAAGTCTGTGTGCGGCCCCCTCTGTGAGGCTAAGTGATGCAACAAGTTTGAGGCATAACTCCTACGATGAAGGTGCTAATGAGGTTGGGGGATGGAATTCGGATTAACTGTAGTACTGTAAACCTGAGCCCTAGATACAATGTTGATATCCTTGATTGCTCTGCTACAATTGCTGCCGAATACCTTGTTGTATTATCAATAAAAAGAAATTAAAAAAACGTTATTATGCAGGACTCTCTCAAAATAGAAGACATAGTTAGCAACATACTGAACACCAGCAGAAGAATCTGCACTAATTTCAGCCATTCTTTTAAAGCCCGACAGCAGTTGAGGATCATTCATCGTGCTAATAGCACCAGTTAAAGACCTCATACAGGACGTATTACATGTTACAGCGTCTGTTTGAGCAGTAAAAACCAATCAATGGCTGTGTCATTCAAAGAGGAGGGGTTGTAACTGGAACAAGCATTGGTAAATGCATTTAGGTTTCGCCTATGTGATTAATATAATTTCTTTATTTAGCTTGGTGAGCAGTTGTGCAATATAAGTGACTGAAACTCCATAAAAGTGTTTTGATTTGGAGGTAATATAATGCGGGGACATTAGATAACTATTGGAGGACAAAGAAACAAAAACATGCAGCAGCCAAGCATGTTTGATATGCGTTCCATACTCGAGCAAGCTCATGAATTTTTTTTTAAAGATTCTTTTTATTAATCAAAAGGAACACAAATGCTTCAGAAAATATTACAGTATACATAGTGTGAGTTTGGCGTGTACAGATACATAATATTACCACAATTCAAACCTCCCAGTGGCCCGCCCACCCAACCAATCTGCCGTAGGGTACAAATATTCAACTGGATCCCTGACATGCCTGAGGCCCCTTACTAGACCAGGAGCTGTCCGGTTCTGTAGCTCACCCAGGCCCCCCATATCTTTTCCCATTTGCGTGGGCATCCCCTGCTCTGGTATAGTCTGCTCAGCCCATTGGCACCAATCCAAATAATTTTCCCAGGATTCTACCGTTGGGGCTGCACTGGCACCCAATGCTCGGGCGATGTTACGCTTCGCCACCACTCCGGCCAGGGCAAGCCATGTCGTGGCCCATTTGGGCCATACTATTTCGCCATTCACCCCGAGGATATGCCATCTCGCATCTACTGGGACCTGCTCCCCCACCATCATTGTCATCACTCGAGCCAAGCCATTTCAAAATGCCTGAATCTTGGGGCAGGCCCAAAATATGTGGAAAAATGTTCCCGTCTCGCCACAGCCCCTAGTACACTGCGCTGACGTACAAAGGCCCATACGGTACTGTACCGTCCTCGAGGCGTATGACCTGTGTAAAATACGGAGTTGGATCAACCTAAATCTCGCTCACACAGCTATCTCTCAGGGGCTCTGCAGAGCCTCTCTCCAGTCATCATCCTCAAGGAGACCCACATCCGACTCCCAGGCCGTCCGCAAGGGTCCCAGACAGTCAGGTGTATTGTTTATTAGCTTTTTGTAGGTAAGGGATATCGCCCTATCTATCATTGGATCCAGTAGGAGTCTATCTTCAAGTGGTGTGTACTCCGGTATTGAGTCCTCTTCCTTCAAGTGGCAGTAAAGCGCGTGTCGCAACTGTAGGTATCTGAAGTGTTCAGTCGTACCCATTTGGAACAATGTCTGAAGACGATCAAATGTAATCATGTTCCCCTTTTCCCAAATGTCCCCCAGAAGATCAATGCCTATGGAAACCCTTCAGACGCCTTACCTCTCTTAAAAATTCTCCCTCCCAGAGTGGCGTTTGTTCGGTGAGTCTGGCCTCCCAACCGATCATTTTAGTCGCCTTCCGCCATGCCGTGACCACTGTCTGAGTGTGGATCGGGAGGGACGGAGTGCCCCTCCCCCCGTAGAGAGCAGACAGGTAGCCACCTGAACACATGGCAAATCGATTGACCCGGTAGGCTGGTTCCTCAGTTAGCGAAAAGACCCACCCATTAATGTTGACAAGCTGAGCTGCCCAGTAATATTTTCTAATGTCCGGTACCGCCAGCCCCCCTTCGTAGACCCCTTTCTGCAATTTCTTCAGGGCTATCCTAGGGCAACCTCCCCCCATATCAGTGTTCGTTGTTCAGACTCAACCGCGCGAAGAAGGATTCCGGGATCTGGAATGGGGTATTCTGTATAGCGTACAGGAGGCGCGGGAGGGCCATCATTTTGAACAAAACCGCCTTTCCCATAAGGGAGACCGGTAAGCGCCGCCAATGGGCCACATCCCCCTTCAACCTGTCTAACTGCGAGTACACATTTAACTGCAGGAACTCCTCTTCTGTTTTGGTGATCCAGATACCCAGATATTTAAAGGAATCTTTGTGGACCAGCTCTTTGCACGCCGACGTCAAAGCCGGAGGCTCCCCCGCAAGAGTATATACCAGGGATTTATCCCAATTTATATGATATCCAGAATATTGGCCAAAGGACTGTATAATATGGATAAGCCAGTGAAAGGTCTGTCTAGGTCTATGGGCGTACAGCAAGATATCGTCCGTGTAGAGGGAGATACGTTCTTCCCATCCCCCTCCCACATCAATGACTCTCACCAGCGGATCTCCTCTTACCCATGAGGCCAGCGGTTCAAATGCGAGCGCAAAGAGCACCGGCGAGAGTGGGCAGCCGTGCCGCGTACCCCTATGCAGCCAGAAAACTCTAGACACCGTTCCATTAACTCTGACACGTGCCAGCGGGGCCGCGTACAGAAGCTCAATCCAGTGCGGAAGCCTGGGCCAAATCCGAGCTTAGCGAGAACAGCCAACAAATATGGCCACTCGATACTATCGAAAGCTATATGGGCATCGAGTGACAGGAGTGCTGCCTGGTCGTCAGGTCGCAGCTGTACCATGTGCATTACCCCATATAAACGACGGAGATTCAACCTGGTGTTTCTGTGGGGCATAAATCCGGACTGGTCCGGGTGAATCAGAGACTGTATCACTGGGGATAGTCTGTTTGCAATCGCCTTAGCCAATACCTTAGCCTCGAAATTCAAGAGCGAGATCGGTCGGTATGAACTACAAAGATCTGGTGGTTTACCTTTCTTAGGGATGACGACAATAGTAGCTGTCCTCAGGTCCGGAGGCAATTGGCCCTCTGCCCTTGCTTCTCGGAACATACGGAGCATATGGGGTGCTAGATGCCCTGCCACACATTTGTACAGCTCCGCCGGGAAGCCGTTCGGACCCGCTGCTTTCCCGGATTGGAGATCCCGTATGGCTCCCTCAATTTCCTCTGTAGTGAGGTCCAAGTCATCCGCCTCCCGGTCTTCCGCACTAAGCGTTGGTAAGACTATATCTTTCAGAAATTCCGTGCAGTCCTCCTCCCCCCGGTCTGTCTGGGTCTGATAGATCCCTTCATAATATTGGGTGAACTCCTCCGCTATAACTGCACCTGTCCCCTTCACCGTACCGACAGAGATCCGTATCTCAGAGACCCAGTTGCGACCTCTATCCCTCCTTTCCAACCATGCAATGAGTTTGTTTGCCTTGTCGCCTAAGTCATATATGCGTCTTTGCGTCGCTATGGCGTACGTACGGGCTGCATTTTCCTCTTGATCTCTGAGCTCTTTTTGTTTGAGTCGAAATGTGTGCAGGCGTCCGGTGTCCCCCCCAGCTCAGATTCTGGTCCCAGCGCAGATTCAAGAGCTGTAATCTTTTGCTCCAAATTGTCACAGTTCGCCCTCTTTTCTTTGCGTCTAGCCCCGGCGGTCGCTTGCACAAAGTCCCTGGCCACCACTTTATATGCCTCCCACAATATACAGTCGGATTGCACAGATCCCGAGTTTTCTGTAAAGTATTGCTCAGTACGTTCCTCAAACTGCTCCCTGAACTCCTGGTCCTTGAATAAATAGGGGTCTAAACGCGGAGGTAGAGTCCAGTCCCTAACCGGGCCCCACAGGAACACCTCCACCGGGGAATGGTCAGATATTCCCCGAGCCCTGTCACAGCCAGCCTGAAAGAGTCCTACCAAGGTAGTGTGTGTGAAGATATAATCTAAATGTGACCCACTACCATGCGCCGCGGAAATGTGGGTATATTGTCTGACAGTGGGATTGTGCAGTCTCCACAGGTCCACCAACCCCATTGCAGTCGCAAAAACCTTCAATGGCAGCAACCCCCCGGCTCTGGGGGAGCACGTATCTCGGTCTAGTTCCGGCAGCATCGTCTCATTCATGTCCCCACCCAGGATGAGAGTACCCACTGGCAAGTCCAACAATAATCTGCTGAGTTCTGGGAAAGTCACCCCTTGTATTCTCGTAGGGATGTACACTGAGTATATGTTAAGGGTATGACCCTCCCACATCCCCGACAGCGCCACATATCGCCCTATGTGATCACAACATGTGTGTATTACCACTAGTGGCACTGAGTTCTTGAGCAATATCGCTGTCCACCTGGAGCCAGTTGTGAACCCTGCAGGTGCCACAAGCGTGTACCCAAACCGACTGAGCGCTAGATAATTATTTCCCTTCAGGTGCGTCTCCTGCAGGAGCACTATATCAGGAGAGTGTCTGTGGAGATACTGTAATACCATAGTCCGTTTAATTTTGTCTCCCAGACCATTCACATTCCACGACAGCACCTTTAGTTTCTTAATGTGTTGCGAGGCCATCTAGGAGGAACATGTGTCCAGTATCCACCCACCCTTACCCCCCATTCAGCCCGCCGCCCCCACCCCTATGTATCGGTATGGTACCTTCTGTCCGGAGACCCAGGTTACTTCGAATGGCAGTGATATTCTGAAGCAAGCATAACACAACTGTGCAAAGAAAAACCCCGTTAACTACAACCCCCCTCCCTGCTACCCTGCTTCGTAGGCCTAAAACTACCCACATCCCCAACTAGCAGAGCGCTTGTCACCCAATAAACAATCAAAGATCAAAGGGGCTGCCGAGGGTCGCCTCCCTAAGTCCCCGAGAGGCCGCAACCCAGCCCAAGTCCAGTAAAGTTCCGTTGCAGTACACCACCAAAGTCTTCTGAGCCACCCCACATAAGGATTGCAAATACCCACTTACTGGACATATACATTACGTGATTCAGCTACGAATTACACAAGCCAGGAATCCGTGTCGCTAAGGTTATCTTCGAAGAGTCTCTGAGACCGCTGGGCTCATTGATCGTGAACGCCGAGATCGTTTCTCTCGTTTGTCCAAACCCTCAGGCCCGCTTGAAGATCTGGATAAACGATCATGAGTGTCTCTCCAACCATCCTCTCTACGCTGGTTGCTCCTCTGAGATCGCCCCTCGTCCAGCCAGGCCTGCACGTCCAAGGGGGCTGTGAAGGACCAGGACCTACCATTGTCAATCACTTTAAGTTTCACCAGGAAAAACATCATATATTTTATGCTCCTTTCCCTTAGGGCACACTTCACTCCATCAAAAGTGTGGCGCTCCTGCTGCACCTTCAAAGTAAAGTCCGGGAAGAATTTAACGATCGTGTTTTCATAGGGGAAGTCCCCATGAAGCCTAGTAGCTTGCAAAATAGAGTCCCGGTCCCTATAATTCAGGATACTGGCAATGATTTTTCTGGTGGGGGGGACCCCGGCTTCGGCGGAGGGACCGGAGCTCTGTGGGCCCTCTCCACTGTGAAAAAGGTGGACAATCGTTTAGGTTTGAGATGGTTCAGTATTAGGTCCTCAAGGAAAAGGTCCATACTAGGGCCCTCCGCCCACTCCAGGACCCCAACCACCCATATGTTGTTCCAACGGGCCCTTCCTTCCTGGTCCTCCAGCTTCAGGGCCACTTGCTTGTGTTGGTGAACTAGTTGCTGGACCCGCTCCTCCAATTTGCGTGTGGTAGACTGCAGTTCTCTTATGTTGTCTCCGCCGCTGTAGCCCTCTCCGAGGTCTTGTTCGTATCGGCACGAATTAAGTTCATTTCAATAGAGACTTTATCAATCTTTGGAGGTCATTACGATGGCGGACGGAAAAACAACCGACCGCCATGGTAGCAGGAAAACACCGCCCGCCGCTACCGCGGGAAAACCGACGGCTAGATTAGGATCCTCGGCGGTAAAAATGCAACCGCGGCGGCAAGGAGACCCGAGAAACTGCCGTTCGCCTGCAGAGAAGGCCCAAACCCGTCCGTGGTGGTCGGTTTCGCAGCGGAAACAGCCCAAACGACCGCAACCACAGCGGAGACTCCGCCATCAAAATTATGATATTCCCGACATCCCCGCGGTGCAGTCCGCTGTTTCCGACCGCCGCGGTCGACAACATTGAAGAATCAGTGAGACGGCGGAAGCGCCGTAGCTGAGCCACCACTGCAGACGCTCCGTTAAAAAAATGGCGGTCGCTAGAAAAACACACAACATGGCCACAAAGTGCACCAACCAAACAAGGCATGCACCCAAAAATAGGTAACACAGCCCAAAGACACACCCCCATGGTTTACTCCAAAACTACAAATCCCAGGTTCACACACACACCACACCTGCTACCAATACCCCATCCTGACACACCCACAGACACCAGTATAAATCCAGCCTCCAACATACCACAATCCTTTGCAAAACTCCACAACTGAGGGGACATCCACCACAGATGACAGGAGAGGCAAATCTGCACAACACACACACATCACCACCACCTCCACCACTTCCACACCTGCACCTCTAACACCTTTGCACAGCACACACCATACACATCACAACCACCACTACCACTTCCAAACCCTAAACACCTTGACACATCACACACCATGTCACCACAGAGAATGCCCAAATTCACTGAGAGTGAGTTGAGGGTCATGGTCGATGAGATAATCAGGGTAGAACCACAATTGTTTGGTAACCAGGTCCAACAGACACCACTAGCAACAAGGACGCAAATGTGGAGAAGGATAGTAGAGAAGGTCAATGCAGAAGGGACCGTGCCACGCAATAGAGATGAAATCGTGAAGAGGTGGCACGATCTGAAGGCAGTGGTCAAAAAGAAGAGAGCCAAGAACCATGAGCTGGCTCACAGGACAGGCAGTGGCCCTCCCGTTCCACTCAAAACATTCACTGAATGGGAGGAGAAGGTGCTTTGCATTCTACATCCAGAGAGTCTCTCAGGAATACCCGGGGAGTGGAGGCTGGTAAGTACAAACAAATGCCTAACATCACACAAATGTACTGTCTTGCACCATTACAAAATAATACCTCCTAGGTTCAAATTCATTCATGTGCACAACACTCCCCCAACACATCTCTCACAGATACAACAGACACTCCCCTGAAGCCCCCAAAGGTAGTTAGCAACATCACCATGGGTACATGTGTACATGCTGCCTGCACTACAACTCCCACCAGGCCCCCTTGTCCCACAGCTGAGCAGGATGGAGCACTCCCCCACCCAGAAGCATGCCTCAGCCATTGTGTGCTTCACCCTCACCTAACAGGTAGGTAGCCATCTTTACAGGGAGGTGGGTGGGTGTTTGGGAGGCCTGCACTACAACTCCCACCAGGCCCCCTTGTCCCACAGCTGAGCAGGATGGAGCACTGCCCCCCACCCAGAAGCATGCCTCAGCCATTGTGTGCTTCACCCTCACCTAACAGGTAGGTAGCCATCTTTACAGGGAGGTGTCTATGGAATAGGGAGGCCTGCACTACAACTACCACCTGGCCCCCTTGTCCCACAGCTGAGCAGGATGGAGCACTGCCCCCACCCAGAAGCATACCTCAGCCATTGTGTGCTACACCCTCACCTCACAGGTAGGTAGCCATCTTTACAGGGAGGTGGGTGGGTGTTTGGGAGGCCTGCACTACAACTCCCACGAGGCCCCCTTGTCCCACAGTTGAGCAGTATGGAGCACTGCCCCCCACCCAGAAGCATGCCTCAGCCATTGTGTGCTTCACCCTCACCTAACAGGTAGGTAGCCATCTTTACAGGGAGGTGGGTGGGTGTTTGGGAGGCCTGCACTACAACTCCCACCAGGCCCCCTTGTCCCACAGCTGAGCAGGATGGAGCACTGCCCCCACCCAGAAGCATGCCTCAGCCATTGTGTGCTTCACCCTCACCTAACAGGTAGGTAGCCATCTTTACAGGGAGGTGTCTGTGGAATAGGGAGGCCTGCACTACAACTCCCACCTGGTCCCCTTGTCCCACAGCTGATCAGGATGGAGCACTGCCCCCACCCAGAAGCATGCCTCAGCCATTGTGTGCTACACCCTCACCTAACAGGTAGGTAGCCATCTTTACAGGGAGGTGGGTGGGTGTTTGGGAGGCCTGCACTACAACTCCCACCAGGCCCCCTTGTCCCACAGCTGAGCAGGATGGAGCACTGCCCCCACCCAGAAGCATGCCTCAGCCATTGTGTGCTTCACCCTCACCTAACAGGTAGGTAGCCATCTTTACAGGGAGGTGGGTGGGTGTTTGGGAGGCCTGCACTACAACTCCCACCTGGCCCACTTGTCCCACAGCTGAGCAGGATGGAGCACTGCCCCCACCCAGAAGCATGCCTCAGCCATTGTGTGCTTCACCCTCACCTAACAGGTAGGTAGCCATCTTTACAGGGAGGTGTCTGTGGAATAGGGAGGCCTGCACTACAACTCCCACCTGGCCCCCTTGTCCCATAGCTGAGCAGGATGGAGCACTAGTCCCACTCATAGGCATGTGACGTCTGTGCAGCCGCACATGACACCATGCCACTTAGTCCACAGTCACCAACACAAATAATGCAAAACAGTTGTGTTGTAGTCACCATGCACAAGTCTCTGTTCAAAATTGACCCACATTGTGTACACTGTGCCAGGCACCACACACTGCAACACTAACAACGATCATGCTGGCCTGCAGCAGTGTCTGGCCGTTTGTATGGGAAAGTGCAAATCACCCATGTCATACCACAGTGTTGCAATGTAAACAGTGGAAGTGCAGTGTACCCAAAAACTACACTGCAGCTGGGACTCACAATGCTAAACTAAGCACATCCCAAATGTCCTGCAACACACCCAGCTACCACAGTGCTGCACTGAATTGCAGAACAGCACCTTGTCTGAATTAAATTGTCAAAGGTGTCTTGTTTGGACCACCAATGTGTGTATGCATTGACAATGTTCACATCTCACACTGTCTATCTGAACACTGCTGGTATAGTCTGGCCCCAAAAGCACACATTGTCTGCACAGGGCTGAGTACACCTCACACACACACCACTGTTGACCACAACATGTCAGTGTATGGATGCCCTGGAACAACTGCTTCACCAGTACTGTGCTCATGTTCTCAGGTCCACAAATACCATGAAACCATGACAGTGTGGAAATGTATGCTGGGTGAGATCTTCACCCTGCTGTATGTCACCACTGTGCTACGAGACTATACCCCTTGCCCTATTGTGCCTTCAAATGTCGGGGGAGTGAACCCCACAGCCAGATAGCTGGGACAACAGTGGTGGGGGGCTATACCCCATGACCAAATGTAATCTGAAATCAATGGGTACAAAAGCCACACACACATCATGCTCACCACACGCACATTCCATCCAAAGATTTCTACCAAGTCACATAGCCATGTCATTGCTCACCTTCACCTCAAACGGTAGTTAGCCATCTTCACAGTGAGACGGTGTAGTGTGTTTGGCTATCCGTCCCACAAAATGCAACATGCAAGCTGTTCCACCACTATGGAGGATGGGACACTACACCCCCAATAAGAAGCATGTGGCAGGCAATGTATGCTACCCACCCAACTCACAGGTAGGTAACCGCATCTCACAGGTCGGGGTGTGTGGGGCTGGGAAGCTTGCACAACAACTCACACGGGCCCACCTGACCGCCAGCACACAAGACCCATTACTTCCTGGCACCAACATGCATGTGTCAGTCATTGCAATGTACACTTCAAAAGAACTGGCATGTGGACATATCATGCTGACTTGTCCCACACTGGACCAAGATGGAAGCCCTCATCATACACACACAGAGAGGTCTCTCAAATACAAGGAAAACACAGCAAACACAACATATCAACAGCCACAACATGCAGCCAGATATGCATTTAAAAAAACATGTTGGCATAGGACACCAGGCCTCTCAATGCACAACTGCACACCCAGATAGCATTGGCAACTATAGTGTGCACACACCTAAGAAAATGAAACTGTGACAGCAACCAAAGTGTGAATGACTGAAACACATGTAGATGGAACTCCGAGCACAACCATGCACACCACTACATGCCATCTGACAGTAGCAGTGGTCCAGACCACCTAGGATCTAATTAAAGCAAACTTAAGCATGTCTGGAATTGCAAATACAGATATCTACACCATATTGAAAAGGAATGCTGAAACTACAATGCTCACTCACTGTGCAGAGTAAACCACTGCAAGGGCTCTACAAGTGACACATACGCGTAAATGGATGACATATGATTGATCAATAACAGGATGCCAACATGAGACTGTCAATGTCAAAACATTATATTGTGCATGTCATGTCTTGACAACTCCCAATATGGACAAGTAGTGCATGTACCACAACAGCTTGTAATGCATCACTGGATGTCGGTCAATGCAAATTTGTACAGTGAACAACTGCTGGATGTACAAACAGTTGATGTAACACTGCTAACACAAACTTTTATGGGTGCAACACAATGACCATTTCTCATCTGACCCACAGGTGACCAAGAACTCACTGCAGAGGATGACACCACCCTGCAGAGCCAGTTCCCCCCCCGGAACAGAGACAACTGGATGAGGACTCCCTGGATTCCTTGGATGAGGAGCTCCACGCTGGCCCATCTGGTGTGACAGGATGCAACCAGTCCCAGGCACCCATTGTCCCCCCAACCACATCAGCTGCAGCCCCTGACCATCCTCTGACAGCTGCTGTCACGGCCTGTGTGTCAACCACTACCACCACAGCTGTCCGCAACACCCTCCCTGCCCCAGGGGTTGAGCAGCCCACCACATCAACTGCGGAGGCCAGGGAGAGGATGCAGCGGGCCAATGTGAGGACCGGACAGGACCGTGGCAGCAGTGCAGCTGGTCGGGACAGGGTCATGCAGAGGGGGACTGATCCTGGGACGGAAGCCCTGGGCCACATCGACAGAGTCCTTGGGGCATACCAACAGGCCCAGGGACGAATGGGCCGGTTAGAGGAAGAATCTCGGGAGCACCTACTGCTGCTGAGGTCCATGGACACATGCATGGGACAGATTGTGGACCTCTTGGGGCAGCTAGTGGCGGTTCTGAGGGACAGGCAAGCGCAACATTCTACCCCTCCGCCTCCCCCTGTTGGGCAGCAGGATGACACTTCATCATCCTCCCCTGCGTCCACAGAGGGGGGTGAGTCCTCAGACACCACTGCCCCTGCAGCAGTGGCCCCTCCAGTCAAGCGCAAGAGGGGCCGTCCAAGGAAAGGCCAGGGGGACTCACGTGCCAAAGCACCTGCCAAACGCTAGTCCCCGAGCCAGCCATGATGGCAGACCACTGCACCACTGCATTGACCTTTTGGACTATACTTCACCACACTGCCATGTGAATGGCATCTATCTGTTGGACTGGGTCTCCACATCATTGTGGGGACTACTCAAGTATCTCATCTACCATGACTGTCAACTCACTTCTTCAATTCCCCCTTCACATTTTCTCCACCCTCGCATGTCACAGTTGTAAATAAATACACCTTACACACATGTTGTTGTGTCTGCTCCGTCTTTAATACAGGATGTGCAACCTTCACCGTGTAGGACATGGTCCAGGGGAATGGAATGTAGGTAACAAGTGAGATGCTGAAGGGACCTAGGGAAAACCGCAGAACAAGAGTCACTTGTATGGGTGTGGCAATGCACACATCACACAACACTTGTCAACAAGGTACTCAGATCTACAAGCTTTACACAGAGCAACAGTCACCATAGAGACATTCTGTATCACACTAACCAATCACACATACATTGGCAGGCAGCAATGAGTCAACACCAAGCTGCAGTCAGCAAGCTCACATACACCCACACAGCAACAGCAACACCATCAGACCATTTTGTCCCTTCTACATCGTCACTCACCTTCAAGTGAAGTAGCGGGTGATGAGCTGTCGACACATGTCGACCCCTTCCTCCTCTCCACTGCCCTCGTCACTGGATCCGGGTTGATTTGCAGGCGGCGGCCTTGGCTGCTCATCATCGTCATCCAGGATCAGGGGTATTGCCTTGCGAATGGCCAGGTTGTGGAGCATGCAGCATGCCACCACTATCTGACACACCTTCCCTGGCGAGTACATAAGGGCACCTCCAGTACGGTCCAGGCACCGAAATCTTGATTTTAGGAGACCAAATGTCCGTTCTATCACACGCCGTGTCCTCCCATGGGCACCATTGTATCGCACATCAGCTGGCGTGACGGGGTTCCGCAATGGGCTCAGCAACCACGGGCGGTTCGGATATGCCGAGTCACCTGGGTGTGAGAGACACAGATTAACCTTGCAGTCCCAAAATGCAACACAACAGCATGGCACACACACACCACTCTAATCCACTATGCATACTCACCCACAAGCCATGCACGCTCAGGAAGCAGATTTGCCATCAACTGAGGAACGATGCTGCTGCGCAAGATGTGGGCATCATGGGCTGAGCCGGGAAACTTGGCACACACGTGGGAGATGATCATGTCCGCCAGGCACACCACTTGAACATTTACCGAGTGTGAATGCTTCCTATTGCGGTAAACCTGTTCACGTGCCTGTGGTGGCACAAGCCCAACATGTGTGCAATCAATTGCACCAATGACATGGGGGATATGTCCAAGGGCATAGAAATCGCCCTTCACAGCCACCAACTCAGGCCCCCTGGGAAAATGGATATATCTGTCTTTGTACAGCATCAGGACATCCCTCAGCACCATGCTGAACATCGGCTGTGACATCCCGCCTGCACTTGCGACCGTGTGCTGGAATGAGCCTGTTGCAAAGAAATGCAGGCATGCCATCACCTTAGATGTTGCAGTGAAAGCTGTTGGATATGTCCGATGTGGCTGCAGGTGGGGCTCCAACATGGCACATAGGTTCTGCAGGGTTTGTCGGTCCAGCCTGAATTTGCGGATTATATCCTCATTCTCCATGTCTGCCAGGACTGTGAACGGACGATGGATATTGGGCCTCCTCCTCCTAGGACAGATCAAAGTGCACAGATGTCAATGCAGAAGACCATGAAATGTGCATCACATAAATTTTTTCAACAGACACATTCCCAAGTCTTACAACATGCACCATTAACCGACAGGGCACTTCACAAGTAGGTACACATCAGGCACACTACTCGTACACCTGTCCCCTTACCAGCAGCAATTATCTGTGCACCCCTCCAGCTCATTCGCATGCACAGTGTGATGTACTAACAGATAAGTCTGCATACCTGTGAGTATGACCCCCAGCATATGTCACTAATTGCAATACTACCCGAACACACCATGTTGCTGGCCCTGATACACCTACCAAAACAGGTTGCACATGTCACACTTCAACTACACACTGACCACCAGCTGAGCGTGGGGGACACGTGTGTGCATGTGCATTGGACAATGTGCCAGTTGCTGATGCCCATAGTCCAGTAAATGAGACGACAGTGTGCGTTACATTGCACACACAGACATTGACCATTATCTACATATGCTATGCAACACATTAACTGGACAGTCTACATTTCATTACACAGCACATGTGACATGTGCGAGTGTATGTGACCATGCAATGTACTGGCGACCCATATATGGTATGTGTTGGTGACGTGGAGTGACATGTCCCTTTTGTGCATTTGCCCTCATGAGGACCCTTCAATTGTTGAGACACTGGGCACTGTACATGTTGGCCTATGCAGAGAGCTGGAGGACACGTTAGGTGCAGCACAGCTACTCCACAACTCCATTAACGCTCACTCCAGGCACTGTCTGGCAGATATATGGCGGTGCCTACCGCCTGGCCCCTGTGGTGTGGCACCGCCCATAACCCAGGCACGATCGCGGGTGACACCGCCAGATATGTATGTGACAATGGCGGTCACCATGCACCGCTACCTAAATCACGGTCACTCCAGGCACTGTCTGGCAGACATATGGCGGTGCCTACCACCTGGCCCCTGTGGTGTGGCACCGCCCATAACCCAGGCACGATTGCGGGTGACACCGCCAGATATGTATGTGACAATAGCGGTCACCATGCACCGCTACCCAAATCACAGTCACTCCAGGCACTGTCTGGCAGACATATGGATTTGCCTACCGCCTGGCCCCTGAGGTGTGTCACCGGCATGGACCATGCCCTTGCAGCCAATGGGAAGTAGCCTCGCGGTAGCCTGATGCGAGTTTGAAAATCGCTGTAGGCGTGCACCACCCCCGCGGAGGCGGTCACTGGAGGCTTCCAAAAGATGCACCACCACGGTAGCGCGCACATGCACCCTACGGTGTGTCACCGGCATGGACCATGCCCTTGCAGCCAATGGGAAGCAGCCTCGCGGTAGCCTGATGCGAGTTTGAAAATCGCGGTACGCGTGCACCACACCCGCGGAGGCGGTCACTGGAGGCATTCAAAAGATGCACCACCGCGGTAGCGCACACATGCACCCTACGGTGTGTCACCGGCATGGACCATGCCCTTGCAGCCAATGGGAAGCAGCCTCGCGGTAGCCTGATGCGAGTTTGAAAATCGCGGTAGGCGTGCACCACCCCCGCGGAGGCGGTCACTGGAGGCATTCAAAAGATGCACCACCCCGTTTGTCCCTGCCACCACTAGGACTTCTCCCACTTACTCGACCAGCAGGGCCTTCTCCGAAGTCCCTGACTGACTGGCATTTGTTGTGGTAGTACTGGTGGTCTGTGGACCACGTGTGTAGACACAACCTCCGTGAGTCCTCCGACTCCCTCAGGTCGCCCCCGACAACACTTCGCCTCTCGATGTAGACCGTGCAGGGGGCCAATCCCAACGCTTCTTCCAAAAGCACAAATCCAAAGCGGCTTGAAGAGAAACTGGCCAATTTGCGGGAGAGGGGTTGGAATTGGCCCCCTGCACGGTTTACAATAAACGCCAGTCAGTCAGGGACTTCGGAGAAGGCCCTGCTGTTCGAGTAAGTGGGAGAAGTCCTAGTGGTGGCAGGAACAAATGGTTAAACCCTAAGGGGTTATGATTAATGTTGATTTTTAAACTGGAGGAATACACCCCGTATGTTGGATATAGATTTCTTTATGAAGATTGGCCATCAGCAGTCCAAGAATATATTATTGGGACCCCTATGTAATTCCAACTCATAAGGCATGGTGAGAAGCTAACAGCTCCTCGTGTTTGGACTACGAAAAGATTTCTTCTCCATCAAGAGTGTCTTGAGGCCCAGACTGTGATACAAATGTTTGGGGAGAAAAGGAGCATCTTCTCTTTTTAAAGCCTGAAGAAGGTGGTTTACCTGCTTATACCACTGAAACGCGTCGCTTGTTTGTTCTCCTTTTTTAATATACATGTGGGATATATTTATGAATGTTTTATTTTGTCATATCTGTTGATTTTATAACCTATATGAAGTGTACATAAATGAGTTTTTTGTGGATTTTATAATGTGGTTGATGAATATGAATTATGTATGATGATTTATGATTACTGTATTAAAATTGACTTAGTGTAGAGTGTTTTTTAGAATAATAATGAAATGAGGATTTTGTAAATTGTGTTTTGGTATTGCTGTTGATTGTATACATATTTTTAAATGGTTTTTAGAATTGCGCGCATTTTATACTGAATAAACATTTCTATATTAGATTCCTTGTCCATGGTGTGATGAATAAATGGTCAGTATGGTTGTTTGATGAATGGGTATGCTATATAAATATCCCAAAGGGTTTTTATTCTGACTTGGTGCTTCAGTATGTGTCAGTGGTTGTGGGGCTCTGACATGCACTGCCTATCATGTTTACTACAGCGGGAAGGGCTTGGTGGGCTCTTTCACACGTTACCCTGCATGCCTATCCTGAGTAGAGGGACATGTCCTGTAGTGTCAGCCATACAGTGCAGCTGCATTTTGGTGATGCAGGAGTTTGGCCAGTTATTGTTTGTGTGAATGGCTGTGTTGCTCCCAATTAACCCACTCAGTGTCAGTCCACCTGCCCTGCACAGTCCCCGCCGAATGCCACATGTCCACATCACTGCATGTACAGTGTGTTCCATGTGTGTTTGGGTCATGCCTCTTCATCTAAGTCCCATCTCTGCCATGTAGATTGCACAGAAGCAGGCGTGGGAGAAGGGTGTGTGTATGACAGTTGTTGTCACTCTATGTGAGTTCCAGGACACAGTGAGGCTTTCACAGGGCTAGGACACTTAGGAATGCGCAGTGTTGGACACAGTGAGTCCAACAACAAGACACATGTTTTGCTATCTTTTCTATGTGTAGTTGTAGGTAACTGCAGACAGTAGCTGCAGGCAGACTACACGTTGCTTGCTGTGTTGGTATCCTGCATGTGAATGGGATGTGGAGGTACTGTGTCCACCATCGAACATGCATGCCTGTACGTCTGATTGACCAATGACATTGCACCATGTTCAGAGCAATTGTTGTCTATGTGACAGTTGTAGCTGGAATTTTGGATGAGTCACTGTCGTGCTACTGCATTTTCGTTGTGTTGTCATTGTGCACTGTGTCACTGGAACCTCACCCCTCTTGTCTCCCATGCCTGCAGCTGAAGGTCCACCAGCGTAAAGCCGTGTGGAGGGCCATTGCCTCCAGAGTCCAGGATCTGGGTGTGTCAAACCGAAGGCGCACCCACTGTCATAAAAGGTGGGACGACATCTGCCGGCTGAGCAAGAACATGGCCGAGATGACGCTGGGGCTGCTCCCTCGGACTGGCAGGTTGGCTAGGCGCAGCATGACACCACTAATGGCCCGCATCCTGGCTGTCACACAACCTGAGCTGGACAGACGACTGAAGGAGTATCAGCAGCGAGCCAGGGGTGAGTATGTGTTGCAGGCTGCCTTTGGCTGGGAGTGGGTGCATGTGTCTACAGAGTGTGCAAATTGTCAGCTGTGTGACGTTGGTTGTGTGGTGCAATGTTTTGGGAGTGGCCTCTGTGCTGGGTGTATGTGCCATGCTTTTTCCCAAACGGTGCTTCATGAAGTGAGTTTTAGCACTGTGCATCTCTCTTACATTTGGAGTTGTGGCCTTCAGGTACCTTCTGCTGTGGGGTAGTGTGTGAATTCAGATGGACGGGAATGCCAGTGTGCCAACTGTGAATGCATTTCAATGAATGCGTTCAATTCCAGACCTCAGATGTCTGCCAGTCAGACATCTGAGGCCAATGTGCAACAGTAGATGTGCCCATGGACTCGATATGGTGGATGGCATGTGTGCAGGGTCATTGTGGGCTGGTATGTTGTAGTCTGTGTGGTCCCCTACTGCTCCACGCATGTAGGTGATGTGCACCATGTCGTGGTGTTCATCCTTGCCAACATCGGGACAGTGTGTGTGCACAGGCCATTTTGGGGCTGTGTCTGATGTGAGCCAACTGCAGGATGGTGTGCTGTGTGAGTCACTTGGGGCACTTATGGCAGGATGTGTGGCGGACATGCACCGTTGTGTAGAAATTTTGGGTGGCAAGATATATGTGTGCACAGGGTGGCATGCAATGTGCTGCACACCTCTTTCTAGGATGCAGATGTATTGGCACGTGTTAGTTCTGTTGATGCCACTCCTCTCACAGTACTTCTCTCTCCTATGCAGCAGCTCCCGTATGTGCAGAGGGAGAGGGGACGGACACCAGTGGTGAGGCTTCCAGTGCAACAGCCGCACCGGAGCTGACTGACACAGATGTGACCAGCGCCGAGGAGGGGGACAGGAGTCTGCTAGAGGATTCACAGCTGGAGACACAAAGCTCTACCTCATCTGACGGCAGCGGTGACACATCCATGCTGGGGGGTACAGGGAACGGGGACTTGGCCTCCTCTTCCGCCACACAGCGTCCAGTGCCCAGCCTCCCTTCAACCTCCACTGGGGCTGCCCATGTCCGCATGAGTAGGAAGGGAAGAGTCACCTTCACCCCAGGCACAGCTGCCCCAGCCCATGTCAGCCCTGCTGCCCTCAGTGCAGAAGCAGTCGAGCTATTGCACCAGCTGTGTGTGGGGCAGACAGCACTTCTCAATGCCTTCCAAGAGCACGACAAAAAGTTGGGGCAGGTTATAGCTTTCATGGAGGGCTTACATTCCGACGTAGGTGGGCTACACCGGACTGTGCAGTCCTTGTCATCAACTGTGACAGCAGCCCTGCAACAGGCACATAGTCAGGGAGCGGCTCCCAGCACTCGGTCCGGCCCCGTGTCACTGTGCACCTCTGACGACAGTGACAATGCTCAACGGACCCCAAAGTCCCGATACAGAACCCGCAGCACACAGGAGCAGCAGCAGTCCAAGCGTACTAGGGCGCGGACACCATCCCCACATAAGAGTAAGGCCACCCCAGAGCGCAGAGAAAAAAGCCCATCAGGCGACAGCAAGGGCCACAAAGCAAAGAAAAAAGCATCAGGGTCACAGGCCTCACCTTCCTCCCCTGCCAAAGACTCCCCTGTCCCAAAGACGTCTCGCAGAGGCAAAAAGACAGTTTCCACACCCACTGAGAAGGTGTTGCCTGCAAACATTACACAGGATGAGGGCCCCATGGATAATCCATCCTTGACCTCCACTCCCATCCCAAGCCCTGTGAAGCCAGCACGGGAGGACACTGTAGGGGGCAAAGCTGGTGGACAGAGGGAGGCAGGGTGGCGGCAAACACCAGGCAAGCGCACAGCGGGATCCAGCATGTCCCCAGAGTGGCGGTCACCATCCACACCAGAATCAGCTTTGGTGTTGGGGTCACCTGTTGTGTCTGCCCCAGTTCCCCTCAATCCACAGACAGGGAAGCCTTTCAGGATCCCCAAGAAGTGGAGAGGCACCCCTCCACAATCTCCGGCACACACTGTGTCTCACCAGGGCATGAGTCCACCTCCCCGGGCCACCACCCCACCTGGTCCAAGCAGCCCCCCAGCTACCACATGCACAGTTGGCTCTTCCACAGTTGTTACTCCCACTGCCCAGGGCAGTCCTCCAACTGACCCCAACACACAGTCAGCTCCAAGTCCGACAGACAGCCCCATCTGAGTGGTGGTCACCCTCAAACACCTGTCTGTCCACAGGGGTGCGTGTGATGCCCATTGTCAGGCCCATTACTTTGTTGCTGGGCATGGCATGGTAGAGTTGCATAATTCCCTGTGTAGCTTCTGAAGTCACTACTCTGCACATTGTACTTGCCTTGTGTTTCACTGCTGTTTGCCCCTTGCCTGTGCAGCTTCTCATGGACTCACTCTGCAGTTTGTCCTGCCCACTGGCCTTGTCGTTCACTGCTGTGTGCCCCCTGCCTGTGCAGCTTCTCATGGACTCACTCTGCACTTTGTCCTTCCCACTGGCCTTGTCGTTCACTGCTGTGTGCCCCCTGCCTGTGCAGCTTCTTATGGACTCACTCTGCACTTTGTCCTGCCCACTGGCCTTGTCGTTCACTGCTGTGTGCCCCCTGCCTGTGCAGCTTCTTATGGACTCACTCTGCACTTTGTCCTGCCCACTGGCCTTGTCGTTCACTGCTGTGTGCCCCCTGCCTGTGCAGCTTCTCATGGACTCACTCTGCACTTTGTCCTGCCCACTGGCCTTGTCGTTCACTGCTGTGTGCCCCCTGCCTGTGCAGCTTCTCATGGACTTACTCTGCACTTTGTCCTGCCCACTGTCCTTGTCGTTCACTGCTGTGTGCCCCCTGCCTGTGCAGCTTCTCATGGACTCACTCTACACTTTGTCCTGCCCACTGTCCTTGTCGTTCACTGCTGTGTGCCCCCTGCCTGTGCAGCTTCTCATGGACTCACTCTGCACTTTGTCCTGCCCACTGGCCTTGTCATTCACTGCTGTGTGCCCCCTGCCTGTGCAGCTTCTCATGGACTCACTCTGCACTTTGTCCTGCCCACTGGCCTTGCTGTTCACTGCTGGTTGCCCCTTGCCTGTGCAGGATCTCATGTACCTCACCTGCACTTTGGACTGGCCACTGGCCTTGTTGTTCACTGCTATTTGCCCCCTGGCTGTGCAGCTTCTCATGGACTTCATCTGCACATTGTACTGCCCAATGGCCTTGCTGTTCACTGCTGTTTGCCCCTTGCCTGTGCAGCTTCTCATGTACCTCACCTGCACTGTGTCCCGGCCACTGGCCTTGTTGTTCACTGCTATTTTCCCCCTGCCTGTGCAGCTTCTGGTGTCCCTACTCTGCACATTGTACTGGCCACTGGCCTTGTTGTTCACTGCTATTTGCCCCCTGCCTGTGCAGCTTCTCATGGACTTCATCTGCACATTGTACTGACCACTGGCCTTGCTGTTCACTGCTGTTTGCCCCTTGCCTGTGCAGGATCTCATGTACCTCACCTGCACTTTGGACTGGCCACTGGCCTTGCTGTTCACTGCTGTTTGCCCCTTGCCTATGCAGGATCTCATGTACCTCACCTGCACTGTGTCCTGGACACTGGCCTTGCTGTTCACTGCTGGTTGCCCCTTGCCTGTGCAGGATCTCATGTACCTCACCTGCACTGTGTCGTGGACACTGGCCTTGCTGTTCACTGCTGGTTGCCCCTTGCCTGTGCAGCTTCTGATGTAACTACTCTGCACATTGTACTGGCCAATGGCCTTGTGTTTCACTGCTGTTTGCCCCTTGCCTGTGCAGCTTCTCATGGACTCACTCTGCACTTTGTCCTGCCCACTGGCCTTGTCGTTCACTGCTGTGTGCCCCCTGCCTGTGCAGCTTCTCATGGACTCACTCTGCACTTTGTCCTGCCCACTGCCCTTGTCGTTCACTGCTGTGTGCCCCCTGCCTGTGCAGCTTCTCATTGACTTAATCTGCACATTGGACTGGCCACTGGCCTTGCTGTTCACTGCTGTTTGCCCCTTGCCTGTGCAGGATCTCATGGACTTAATCTGCACTGTGGACTGGCCACTGGCCTTGCTGTTCACTGCTGTTTGCCCCTTGCCTGTGCAGCTTCTCATGTACCTCACCTGCACTGTGTCCTGGCCACTGGCCTTGCTGTTCACTGCTGTTTGCCCCTTGCCTGTGCAGCTTCTCATGTACCTCACCTGCACTGTGTGCTGGCCACTGGCCTTGTTGTTCACTGCTGTTTGCCCCTTGCCTGTGCAGCTTCTGATGTAACTACTCTGCACATTGTACTTGCCTTGTGGTTCACTGCTGTTTGCCCCCTGCCTGTGCAGCTTCTCATGTAAATACTGTGCATATTGAAATGCTCACTGGCTTTGCTGTTGCCCAAATTTGTTGTCTCAATATGCAAATTGTGAATAAACACAGTTGGTCCTGCTGTGAGTTGTGTCAGTGTCCTTCCTGAATAAAGTTGGTTCTGTGTGTGCATGGTTTACTGTGTCACATGCTCAGTATGCCACTTCAACATTGCCAATGGGTTGTCTCACATTTCATTTCTTTTGCAGGGGTGGGAGGCACTTCATTTCTACATGACTGTGATACTTATGGGTGCAGTGCAGGTGGTTGGCAATGAATTCTTGTTGTCATCTTCCTTCTTTGCTCATGTTATCTATGGTGGACACATGTCAGGTTTGTGGGCAATGGCAGCACAGGGTGGGAGTTTGGGCACAGGCTTACAGGCAGGCAGGCCAGGGTCATGGGGTCTGTGTGAGCTTCCTTTCTGTGTGCCAATCAGTGTCGGTGTATGGACATCTTGTGGTGATGAGTTATCCAGGTCCCATGGCTTACTTCCAATGTGTGCACTTGGGTGGTGGAGAAGTGTATGGTGTGAAGGGGGTGACTTGGTTGTGACTGTGGATGTGTGTGCATCTGCATTGTCAACTACTACCATGTGTGACCCTGGAGTGGTGTGCCTGTATGTGTACTTGTTTAGCCCTGTGGTTGTGTTTTGTGCACATGGCAGTATTGTGTGTTGCTGTTGTGGGAGGAGGTATGTGTGACATATCCTACTTGTGCTTGGCTGTCATGTAGTGTGTCACTGGGCCCTGTGTGTTGTGCAGCAGACATTCTCTTGTCCAGTATTTGGATGCCTATGTGTGGCTGGTCAGTGTTTGAGTTCAGGGCCTTCCTTACATCCCTGTGCCTATACATGGGTGTCCTTGCTGTCTCCAGGAGTTGTTGCATTGGGGTGACCGTGGTTTGTGTTGACTGACTGTGTCAGCCATGTGTGCTGTGATGGGCTGTGTGTGTTCTCACATGTGTCTTGTCTTGCATGTGCATCACACATGCTTGATGGTTGTGTCACTGCCCTTCCATTTGTGGGCACCTCACTTTGGCTTTCCTATATGTTGTCCTCCATTACTGCTGGCATGTGGTGTGTGTATGTAGCTGTGAATCAGGGTGGTGTGTGTGTGTGTGACTTGTCAGGTAGTGTGTGCAGTGAAGTGTTTGGTCCTCATCTGTGTGTGTGTACATTTTGTGCCTGGCCTCAGTGTTCTTGGCTTGTGTGTGATGTTGTTGTGGTGTGTGTGTTGGCTGGGGCCTGGGCTTCTGTGCTATGTGTTCCTTTGCAAAGGGTCCTGCTGTGGCTGTATATGCAGTTGTTGTGACGTGGGGCATGGTGTGGCTGTAGTTGTGTGGTTGTTGTGCAGGAGTGGCACTTGGGAGGCACATGTTGTGTCCCTTCAGGGAGGTAGCTGGTGTGTTGTGGATGGAGTTGTGGCTCTGTGCGATTTGTACGGTGCCCTTGGCATGCGCTGGCCCTGTGCTCTGCGTTGTGTGCATGGTTTCATGCACACTGACCGCGGTGGTGATGTGACCGGGACATTTGTTCATGAATGCGGTACATGGGTGGGCAGTATATGGTGAGATGTTTTTGTCACAGGTGGGACATGTGTGTGTGCAGTGATGGCTGTGTGCCTGTCCCCACAGGGGTGTGTGGTGTTCCCATGCGATGTTTTTCCACCCTGGAGCTGTGTATTGTGTTACTTGCACTGTTGTGTCTGTACGTACCTGCGGAGGCGTCCGCGGCGGTGGATAACTTGCAGGTGGTGAATCATGTACAGCACCGGGAAGGCGTGTAGGGCAGGATCCATCGTGGTGTGTCCCGGGTGTTTCTTTTCTGTCTCCACTGTGATGTCTCCGCCGTCTTTCGCTGTGCGGTTTCTCCGTCGCGGTACGCTGCCCTGTTTCCGGCATCGTGATATCTTCGGCGTACGGGACGTCATTCCGCACGGCGGTGTGTGGTGATTGGCTCACTCCGTCGCGGTGGCGGGCGCACTTTGATGGCGGTCGGCGTCGCACCGCAGCGGGCGGGAAATGTGCAATTTGTGGCCATTCTAATGTGGCGGGCGTGGAGACCGCTGGCGGCGTGCGGTAAATGGGTGTTACCGCCACCGCCGGCACCGCAGTCGTGTCTCCGCCCGCCATCGTAATAGGCCCCTTTGTTTGGAGCATCGTTCCAAGAACGTGAATGGCCGCCATTATTGAGCCTAGAGATGGTTCGGATGCTGTCTCCTGGTCACCAGTGGCTCCATCCTCCATGGACGGCTGCTTCGGAACCGCATACTTGTCCAATTTATTGGACTGCACCTGCGAGGCTCCTTTGGGCTTCATTTTGCTTAGGGCTGGGCCACAATAGAATCGGTGTATGGTGGACACCCAGTGCACACCCTTCTTTCTCTGCTTCTCCAATTGGGCCCAGTCGCTAAACCATGTCGTTGGTGGTAGGCGCCCACCGGGAAGGGGTCCACAGCACAGCCGCAAATGCTCTCCCAAGGTTCTACATACACAAGTGCACTTGAATCGCGATATGCGCTCAAACCCAGCACCGGAGTCTTCTGTGAGGATAAGCCCCTTCCCTCACAATTGAAACAACATCGCTCGGTGAATCGGGGTATGGGAGGTCCCCTGTACCTCACTTGCCACCAGGTCTGGATTTGCACCCCACCGGAGTACAGGCTGAGCGATGTGTAAGGCCCGTCGCCCTCCACCTCATGGATCCCATGAACCAGCACAGCTGCAAGCCGGGCGCCACATGGGCCCCGGACCTCCGGATAATGGTGCTGAAGCGCTAGCAAGAGAGCACCGTGTTCTGCAGACACTCGATGTGAGCTTGTCTGACGTAGGTGCCCTAAAGTTGCCCCGGTGAGAATGATTGAGGAGGGAGGTACCTGGTCATTCACTCCAGTTCAGGCCGTCGGACGGGGTCGCCGCCCCGCCGAGCACACTCTGTTCCTATTGGGCCCAAGATCATAGATTAATGGCATCACAGTATTGGCAAAGGGCGCCGCTCAGCACAGTCACACAATTGGGGCCGACCTCCGCAAATGTCCCCAGCGTCGTAGGAGTTGACAATCAGTGCGTGGAGGCCTCATCCGCCCCGCCTGCTCAGGTCCATTGCAGGGGGCCGCCAATCTCGCTCCCGCCAGCTGCTCACCACTCCCGCCGACACCGCCCGGCGCCTCAGTTCTTACCGGGCGGGTACAGCAGTGCAATGCAGGATCTCCCTCCCTCGTGGGCCCTACGACGGGGTGTAATGGCGTCACAGCAACGTCAAGGGGCACCGCGCGGCACAGTCATATATTTTGGGCCGTCCTCCACAAATGTCCCCAACGTCGCAGGCGTTAGCAAGTTGTGCGGGTGGGCCACGTCTGCCCCACCCGCTCAGGTCCATTACCAGGGGCCGCCAATCACATTCCCGCCGGCCACTCACCGCTCTCGCCACCCGCCACCGCCAGGCGCCTCAGTTCTTACCGGGCGTGTACGGCAGCGCAGTGCAGGATCCCCGGGGCCCGGTTTGAGCACCCCCAGGCCGCACATGCCGGTGTCTTGGCCTCCTCCACCTGGATGGTCCGACGTCCGCGATGCGTGCTACTCAAGCACCGCCCAGCTGCTCCGGAGGCCTCTGCGTTCGTCGGCCTCACCGGCCCGCCGTCGTCTGTCTCTGCCAATACGGGACGTGGCTCCCATCTCTGGACACCAAACTGCAGCGTTCGGTGTCCCGCTGCCCTTCAGATGCGTGTGGCGCTGCAACTGCAGGATTTCGGCCACACATCACGGGCTTTTGTTGCGGCCCCGGCAGAGCTCTCGCTCTAAGCTGCCATCTTGGCAGACACCAGGCCATGCCCCCGCAAGCTCATGAATTAAACTTGCAAACAGCTGTGTAATGCTCTAACCTCGCCTCAAGAAGTGAACTGGAAAAATCAGTGTAGAATACAAGACATAACATTACAGGAGTCAATCCGAGCTTGTTGCAAGGGGAACACTCTTACTTAGAGGAAGGGCAATAGGTATTGATTCCTAAGAGAAACAAGGCGGATTCAAGTTTTAGGGAACTGTACAGAGACATAAATGAATACTATGCTATTTATACATTTGCTGGTGGATTGATTCTGATTATATTATAGCAGGGTATGCTCTGTTAACCCTGCTTTTTACTCTAATGACTGCACAGTCACACCAAGAAAATGTACAAGTGCACTGACAAAATACATCATCTGACCTACGAATATGCCTTCCTCTTGTATTAAGACGACATCAACCAAGCACGTATCAAGCAAACTCACCAGGACAGGAGCCTTATTTGTAAAAGACCAAACACAATATTGCACATGAGGGTCACTAAAAACACTTGGAAAGAACTGATGTGATACCTCCAGTGTGTGTTGCAATCTGCTCCTATTGTAACCTTAATCACACATTAAAGTTCGGTGCAAACTTGTCCTTAAAGTCAAATGTATATGCCACCTAGAAGGTGCTTACCTGTGGAAGCAATATGTTCGTTTCATCTAGAGGTGTTCCATAACACAGCTCTGCGGACAATGCACTCACTGCTGAGTTTGTATGTTGTAGCGACCTGTGGGCTGGAGGTGATTGGGGGATTCAGTGGTGCTGAAAAACAACTCATATTTACAATGCTATGGAATGGTAACCTCTCCAATGCTACATACAAGATGTAAACAGAATGTACGAGACACATTAGTCACACAGTAGTTCAAACAGCCATTAGCTACAGGCAGTCTTTAAGAGCAGGTGGGAAGGTGTTATTTATACACCTGCATTTATTGAAGGCACAGACAAACAAATAAGAAATATACAGGCTGTCAGAGGCAGTCATAAAATGATGGAGGGGAGGTACACACTGGAGACGAGAGTCATGCAATGTGCATGGCAAGCAGGAGTTAAAATGCTTTTATTGGGCATGACAACCTCTGCAAACACCTGAAGCTTTCTCTAGCCACACCTAAAAACTGGGACCCGCAATGTCTACTGAGCTGTTTGAAGGAGGGAGTAGGAAGTTTAATACCCTGACACACAATACACCAAAAATAAATATCCAAATGCTAAAGTAGCCATAGTCTGAACAGGAATCCCGAGAAGCACTCTGGTGTTAAGTGCAAATAATGAACAACTCGCCAGGAGGAAAAAAAGTTGGTATAATTTGCTGAAAAATGCACATATTTAATCACAATTTAAACTCAAAAAGGCAAAATATACTGTGGAAAAAGTAGCACACTAGATTCAGAACTGCAGGGAGGGGAGAAGCAAACAGGTAGGGTCACAAGGCAGAATGTGGGATTCAATAGACAAATCTTGGAAGGTGTAATGGCAGCCCGAATTCCGCAGTAAAAACCAAACTCAGGAGGGAGCATTGCTTTTATAGGAGTCACTGAACAATGACAGGCTCGGAGATTAGAGCAACCACAAATTAATGAAGCCGGCTAGCAGACTGCATAGTGAACTGAGTGAGTTCACGACTAATCAACCAAAGCATAACAGTACTAAACAGCAATGCAATAGGAAAAAAACTTGTCTTGGGAACCGTTAAATCGACAAGCGAGCAGCCATGAAGTAATGTGCTTGTACAGGAGAATGCATTAGAAAAATGCCCACCGAGCTATGGAAATGCAGAGTTCAAAGAATGCCGACCAAAGAACGGCTAAAAGTGAAACCAAATAGCAGCACACAGTGGAACAAGCTGCGAGGCAAATAAGCCTGCCAAAACAATCAACATATACTCACTGGCATTTAAGTTGTCGCACAGGCTGTTTCCATCTGAAAACAAGCGCCGTACTCTGATGTAATTTTAGCACTAGAGTTGGCGCCTGCTTCAGCCCTGAGGGGACTGGTGGGTGTGAGTTGCCCCAGGGGGAATGGTGAGTGCTGTTGCTATCAGAGCGTGCAGCTCCTGGTTTTATAGAGGCTTTTATTCTAGTGCAGAAATGGGGAACAAACAGGAAGTGCATTGCAGGTGAGGTGCACACTGGAGAGCACAAGCGCTGTGCAGACAAAAGCTTTAAAAAAAGGTCCGACAAAGTGGATGAACACAGTACTTTGCTGATAGGAAAGTGATAAGAGGAACACACATGGAAGAACAGGAAATAGAACACCTCAACCAACAGAAAAGAGGAAAAGTAAAGTGACAATGAATCAATCAATCAGGGGCTTGTATAGCGCTGCTACTCACCTGTGAGGGTCTCAAGGCACTGGGGGTGGGGAGCTGCTGGTCGTACTGGGTGGAGGATCAGTCGAAGAGCCAGGCCTTGAGGTCCTTCTTGAATTGGGTCAGAGACGCAGATTGCCTGATTTGGAGGGGCAGGGTGTCCCAGGTCTTGGTGGCGAGGTAGGAGAACAAACTTCCTCCAGTTCTGGTCTTGTTGATGCTGGGGACGGAGGCTAGGGTGAGCTGGGCGGAGTGGAGTTGTCTGGCGGGTACATGAAATGTGAGGCAGTGGTTCAGGTATGCTGGACCTTCATCGTGTAGAACTTTGTAGGCATGAATGAGGAGCTTGAAGGTGAGTCTCTAGTTGACTGGGAGCCAGTGGACATTTCAGAGGTGTTGGATGATGTGGCTGTGGTGGGGAATGTGGAGGACCAATCTGGCTGCAGTGTTTTGAACGTTCAGTAGTTCTGCAGCACAAGGACCAATTTGAAGTAAAGGTGGGAAGTAAGTCCCTTTTAAGATTTATTTAATACAATAGATTTCACAAGCACAGCACAGGCACTTTGCAGGCGAAGCCCAAAAAGCATGACCAGGAGGTGCACAGATGGAGTCTAGTCAAATGACTGACATAGACGCTATCTTCACCTGGGAAGTCAGCAAGGAGGACAGTACGATGAACTAAGCTATCCTGTTGCTGATTCTGCTACAGGACCAGTTAAAAAGGTGTTGCAAAGGTTTGCTGATGTGGACGGCAACAGAGAAGTGCATGACTTGTTTAAGATCCTAATCCTTCCCTTGGCTCTTTTCCAAGGCTGCAAAGAGACATCATGTCATCCAAAGAGTACATCTGTGCCACAATACTTGATCCATTGTACAAAAAAAATTTCTGGCAATTTTCATTCCTTTTTCGGAAATGAAGGTTTTACTATACAAGACATAAATTGTTGATCAAGTGTCAGACCTTGAAGAAGAACAGTCAGAAATTAGAGTCCTGGGTAGAAGTTCTGGAGTGCAGCCTTCAACTTCCAGAGAGGGCGGTGATGTTGTCTCAGAGTAGCCAACATCAACAACATGAACCCTGGCAACAATGACTATATGAATAGAAGAATCGGAACCAACCTCTGTGCGGGCTCAATTTCACGTGGCAAGGCTTAAGTCAAGTGTAGAGGTTAATGCAAAAGAGGTCGAGCAAGTGGCACCACAAATTACCTTTCTGAGGATGTTCCAGGACTATATGGAAGACCCAAAAGAGGTCTATTGGAATGGCAAGATACACCAATGGCAAGAGGTCAACAGGCTGGCAATAAAGTATCTGGCTTGTCCGATAGCCAGTGTGTCTGCTGAGTGTGTGTTCAGTGCAGCTGGCACAGTTGTCACAGTGAGAAGGACCAGCATCTCACATCAAAACGTTGAGAGATTGACCATGATCAAAATGAACAAACAAGTCATAAAACACAATCACACTGTTCCTGAAATACCACAGGAGTACAGGAGGAGGAGTAGGATACGGGTGATTGGTCGGACTCTAGTGTGTTAACTGACCAACTTCTGGGCGAACCACCTGAGTTTGAGGACAAACTCTACTTCCCTGACTGGTAGGCCACCATACAACTTTTTAATTATTTATCATCGAACTGCTTAGTGCTTTGTGCAAAAAAAACAACAACAAAGAATGGATATAGCTAGAGGAACATTTCATATTTTTTTATGTCTGACTAATGCAGCCCCATTATTTTAGGCACATGTATGGTCGGATGGGAGTTGGACCAGTGTGCAAGGAAGCATGGCCCCAACAAGAACCCAGGCAGGCCTTTGGCAAAAGCCCACTGGCTGGCTACTCAAAATGGTCACTGGCCACATGGTCAAAAAACAACAGCAAGCGAGGAGGCATGGCCCCAAAAAAGAACCCAAGCAGGCCTATGGCAAAAGCATACAGGCAGACTATACAAAATGGTTGATGGCCGCATTGTCAATTCACACGCAAGGAGGCATGGACAACAAAGAATACATGCAGGCCTATTGACACTGACTCACAAAATAGTCCCCAGCCACAAAGCATGGAGAACACTGACAAATGGTGGCCTAAGGCAAACACACACACACACACACACTGGCCAGACAAAGAAGGCATGGTAATGGTAACACCTAAGAAAACAATAACATTAATTCAGTAATGCCAAAAATGAAAATTAAGTGAGTTGTGAAACGTTTTACGACAACACATACTCCCAGAGCATCAAATATTACCCCACCAAAATATACTTTTTTCAGAAAAAAACTTGCAATACAAAAAAACCTCACATTTTTCATTCAATCCAATGACATCTCTGCCCTAAATAATTTTTTGAAACAGAATATACTACAAAAAAACACATTTTTAATTTAATCTAATGCCATCTCTGCCCTAAAAAATGCTTTAAAACAGAATATACCACAGAAACAATTGTTTCATGTACCAATGACTACGACTGGGCCTACTGGCTGGATGGCTTGTGGGCAGACTAGGCCACATAGTAAAATAAATCAATAGTGAAAATTTAACAAACATGTAGAAAATGTACTGAACTGTGCAACCTTTTTCCCTTACAAAAAATAAGAAAATTAAATGCAAAAAAATAAGTAGGCCCCTATTGAAACTCAATAAAATTAAAAAAACAAATATAGGTACAAATAGATATTGGTGTATGCCTTCTATCGAACAAACAACACCCTTATACAAAACCTTTTGAACTTACTTGTGATATCACAAAAACAAAGTCCTTGAATCCAATGGTATGTATACAGCAGACAAAGAGAGCAATATTTCCACATCGAAATCCAAATGAAAAGGGACCGGGAGCTGGACAAAGAACTGGGAGAAGTCTTCTGGACAGGACCAGGAAGTTCAAGTCTCTGGGGCACTTCCTTCTTATTGAAAAAAAAGGTAAAATAAAAAAAATGCTTCTCACACTAAAAAACTTGAACGGTCCGGTGCAGTTCAATATTAACTCAAAAACGTCTTTTTGAGTAGATTTAGTAGATTCTCTACTCTAGATGCAGCCACAGTGGCTCGCACTCGCCAGCATCACAAAATGGCACTTGAAGGTGCCATGGAGATCAGAAGCTGCGCTAGCGGCCAGCAAATCTCACTCGCTAGCGGCAGGCAAATCTCTTTGTGCTCACCAGAGTGCGCCAAAAGAAGGCTCACATGCCCCAACAGAAAAATAATTCCACCATGTGCCAGATGGCGAAATTTAGTGGAAACTCCGGGTTGCACTCATAGCTGGAGTTCCCGGATTCCACCAGCTCAATGAGCAGAATTATATTTCCGTCCATAGGCCTACTTTTAATGATTATTCCCTCACATTTTTCTTTGATATTTTACTGAGATACTATGCTTTCTTTCAGGTGAAATACCCCAGATATGCAGCGTTCCCGGTAAATTTAAAATTCCAAAGGCACTAGAATCTCTTGTGAATGTATCCTTGCAAATTATCAGGCCTTTGTTAGTGTGAGTGATTGAGGTCAACCAGGATGCAATTGTGTTATTTATCAACAAATGTACATTAAATAAATGACCCTGGGAGTCACAGATGCCTTATAACATGTAAATATATCCATCTACTCCGATCCATAGAGGTTCATCTGAGCTTAAAACCATGCCAAACTTCACTTTCTTAGGCCATGTTAGGTCACAGAATAACCAGGTTCACAAACTCAGATGGGCATAGGTATTGGGAATCCAAATCCACACTTCTCTCATTAGGTGCACATTTCCCAATCATTTACATACTTTTACTCAATATTTTAGGTGCAGTATACAAGCAGGAACACAGAGCAACACAACAGACATTTGGTTGTCAGAAATAGATTGTGGCATTATACTGTAAAAATCTATGTTCCTGTGAGAAACATTTGCTATTCTGGGGGATCTCCATCTGGCTTCCATTTGAAGCCAGAATAACACCTAAAAAATATAAACTTCCACACACAACAGTAGAAAGAGGCACATGGTTCAAATCCAGATTTTTACCAGAAATTCCAAAGACCTATATAATGAAAAACTCTCAGTCAGGGCTCAACATACCAAGGTACCTGGATGTGGAATCACATCTAAGAAAAACTCTGACTTAGGTCAAACTTGCTAGCATTCTCGACATGCCTGAAAACATCTTGTTCAAAATACAACTAAAGACTCTATTGGTGAAGCACTACACTGCCTTTATGGCTAGTGCCATGCTATATAAGAATCTGAAATAAATAAATAATTGAATAAATGATGCATCTTTAACCTCAAGAGCAGTCCCTCACAACTTAAAAAATACCATCATCATCCCATAAATATTTTATAACGATCGAGAAATACCTACAAAGTACAGACCAATCTCCAATTGTGCACCATTTGTAAAGATACTACTACTCTGCCACCTCAAATCGATGACCTTGTGAGCAATTTCAAGTCCGGCTAAAGATTATATCCAAGTACTGGAAGCATCTGAAAGAAAATCAGTAAGAGCTTATGTCCAGTGGGCACTAGGATCAAGACTTCACTTTGATCTTGTTGTGTAGTTCCCACTAATCCATAGGATCTGCTCTTTTGTTGTACAACATAAACTTTGGGTGAGGTGCCTATACTGACTCCAAGCACCACCACAGGATATGTTGGCCTAGATACCAGCAAGCTCACAGTGCCACCATAAGCCCCCATACCCTACCAGAGAGCGAATAGTTTCTGGCAACCACTAAACATGGCAACCCTGACCACTGAGGGATCATAGTAACAGATCAGAACCTCTCGCTCAGTCACTCATGCTCTTTTGTTCTCAGAGAAATATACTAAGAATACGCAGTGGGATGTTTTTTATACATTTATTGAACCAACGTTATTCTTGTATAGAATACATGTGCTGCGATAATCAGTAGACAAAAGCAGATGACAGTGATTACAAGCACCAAACGAGTAAATAGCAGATTTAGTTCTACTATAGTGCTAAAACAGTGCATATATGCAGGCATATAAAAAAGGTAGTAATCAGGCATACTAATCCTATGAGATGCTGATTATTTATACTAAAAGGCATCCTTGTGATGTGCGTGTAGATTAGCATTGTTATGGATATGTAGATAGCCCTGTCACCCCGTGGATGAAGATGGAACGACATTTGTATTTTTGTGTGTAGAGCCCTTGTACTTGGTGTTCAAGGCGTCGTGATAATGTCATGCAAAGCCAGATGTGTAAACAGAAGTAGTTTCAGAGAAACTAATCCAACATTGTCAAGCATGCGAATATGTGCAAGAGGTTACAGCAGTGATGTTATTATGAAAAAGAGGACAATGTAAGAAATGAGCAGCCTCGCTACATGGGCCTAATCCGGGCACATAACACCCACTTCTCATACTAAGAGTAGATATAAAAGCTATGTAAAAAAGGTAGCATGCTATAATGAAATGCAAACTAAAAACGGTCTAAAACCACTGTTAAAATCATCTAAAAGAAAGCTTCCCTTTAAAATATTCATAAAAGACTTTAAAAGTCATTATACTATTTGAAATACCAAGCACTAGAAAGCCATGGTGGATAGGAAAAAAAAGTAAAAACTATTTTGATTTGCTTTGTTTAAAAAACAGGCCAAATCGTTCCCACCACACGTAAAAGCCAATTGTTTATGTGTTCCGAGAGGTAGTCACAACATTGCTGTTGCAGGCAACCGCAGACGATGTTCACAGAGGTGCACCTCGAAGCATGTCCATGGAGCAAAGGTGATTCCATCCAGTTCCCACGGCAGCCGCTGTGTGAGGGACTGCATCCTGTAAGTGTATCGAAGAGCCGGTATCCAGTTCACTAGGAGCCAAAGCATCCCACTGTGGCTCTGTCAGAAACCATCAACGTCTCAACTCAACTAAAGGTTCTGTCAATGCCATTACCCTGAAAACCCCCCTTTACACTAAGAAAAAGGTGTTATTCAAATCAGGGAGGTACAAGAGGAATTCCAAGATGGCCACCGGAAAACTATTCTCAGTGCAGCAGACTAGTGTTTCGCTAGAGGAAGCACAATTAGAATGTCCAGGAGTGTCTCCTCTGGAATCTCACACTTCACCTGAATTTCCAGAGGAGTAGGACCCTTTTTCATGTTTCGGCACGAAAGTTAGTCATGGTAGAGCGTCGCAGTTTTCTTTCGACGTTTAGTTTCGTCGCTCCATAGAAATAGTTTATACCTCAAGTGTTGGTGCTGTCAGCAGTATCCAAGTAAGGTTGTTTATTCTTAGACTCAAGTGAGGCTGCGCATAAATTCCAGTCACTACTTTTGCGGCTGCGCAGTGACTAGAATTCCTTTGAAGTGTTCCTGAAGACACCGTGAGGTAATGAGTGTCTTGGCATGCGCGTAGCAGTAAAGCGTCTTGCCTTTTGCATGCGCGCAATGATAATTGTGTATTGTTAAAACGAAGCGCCTGCGCTAAGAGGTTTACGTTATTGTATATATTGGGTTTTGTATTGCGCAAACAGTTATTGGCTAAGTGAAGACTGCAAGCGCATTTTTCTTTAGTACCTAAGTTTCCCTTGGAAGTCATCTTGTACAAGTCCTGAGTTAATTGAAGTCCGCAAGGAAAAAACATTTAGAACTGGTCATAAATTACAGTGAGAGCTTATTTACACTTACCTGTGTTCGGAGAGAAGTTATTCTTTTCTAGTCGCATTTTCTCTTGGAATTTAATCCTGAAAGAAAGCAATAAAAGATATATTAGTTTAGGGATATTCCTGTCTAGAACATACTGAATATCTACAAGATTACAAGAGGCAAGAGACAATAAGGTGTAAAGTATGTATTAGAATAAATGTAAATTACTAAAGGAAAATTTAGCAGAAGTGTGAAAGTAAGTTTTACATGTTTATTGCAGAACCTCACTAAAGTACTGCGCTCAGAAGATAAGAGAAAATAAGAGCGTGTAATAATCTACTTTTGAGGAGGTAAAACACTAATCTAAACTAAAGAAAGAACAGAAGAGAGGCAAGAGCCAAGAAAATGATAAGTACGTAATTAAAATAATGTAAATACTAAAGAAGTTATAGTAGAAGAGTGAAAGTAAGTGTTACATGTTTATTGCAGTATCTCACCAAGCACAGCGCTCAGAAGAAAAAGAAAATTAGGAGCATGTTCGAAGACTGAAGAAGATCTGGTGAAAGCTTGGCTGTCTCTTCTCTGTCCCATTCCCCTTTCGCCCCTTTGAGTTTTCTTGTCGTGCAAGTTAATATTTGACAACGAGGAAGTCGGAGTGGGGCATTGGGTTCTGGCGTCGTTCTGCTCCTGTGCAAGTTATTCGAGAGATTTTCCTGACAGAGTGAAGTGTCCAAGTGGAACTTGCACCCGAGTAGAATGGCGGAGGGTCTGGATCTAAAAAGATTAGGTGAAATTTTAGAAGGAATTCAAAAAGAGTTAATTGCAGTAAGAGATGAGAATAGGGACTTGAAACAAGATATAATAATGGCTCGGAGAGAAACCGCAGATTTAGCAGTCAAATTAAATGATGTAGTGCCTGGTCAAGGTTACAAAATTTCAACCTCACAGGATGAGGGTCTCAGTAACACTCAAGCACACAACCTAAAATAGCAACCCAGGTTATACATTCCTTATCACCAGTAAAACCTTTAGCACCTCCAGAGCGTTTTAATGGAGACCCACAGAAGG